>OZ004706.1:196514923-196727423 GCA_963924515.1 Vespertilio murinus | reverse complement strand
AATGAAAAGGAAACCCACTGTATGGGAAAACATGTTTTCCACTGTGGAAATCACTGTGGAGTTTCCTCAAAAAAATTAAAAATGGAACTGCAACTTGAGCCAGTGATCCCACTTCTAGGCATATATCCTCAGAAGCCTGAAATTCCTATCAGAGAGAACATATGCACCCCTAAGTTCATAGTAGGAATCATAAGAGCTAAGATCTGGAAACAGCCCAAGTGCCCACCAGGAGATGAGTGGATAAAAAATGTGGTTCATTTACACCAGGGAATACTATGCAGCAGTCAAAAAGAAGGATCTCTTACTCTCTGAGGCAGCATGGAGGGACCTGGAGAGTATTATGCTAAGCAACATAAGCCAGTCAGAGAAAGACAAGTGTCACATGGTCTCACTCATATGTGAAATCTAATGAACAAAACAAAGTGATGGACAAAATGGATCCAGAGACACAGAAGCATGAAACAGACTGTTCAGTCTCAGTGGGAAGGTGGGGGTGGGAAGAGATCAACCAAAGAACTTGTATCCATTGGGCACAAGACAATGGTGTGGTGAAGGTCTGGGGAAGGCTAGAAAGGGTCAGTGGGAAAAAAGTGGGGGACGTATGTAATATTTCCAACAACAAAGATTTAAACACACACACACACACACACACACACACACACACACACACACACACTCCAAACAGCAACACAAAAAGCAGGCTGATCTGACTCTCTGCGAAGATATGAGAAATGTTGGCCTGTGGCGGGCATCGGTCCTCAGTCTCCAACTGAGGAAAACTCCCTCAAAAACAAATAGCACCCCTCCCCCCCTCCATAAGGTCTGACTATTGGGATTGCTTTCTTCAAGCTCTAAGGACAAGACAGCTGGCAGCAACATGACAGGGCACACTTTTGAGATGCTGCAATCAGCACTAATGGCAGAGAGGGCTGTGAGCTTAGAGCGACTGCCTGGAGCCACGGGGACAGTGAGTGATTGTCCCCTCGTCTCTGGAGTCAGGGAGCTGGGGTTATGGATGATGAAGGGTGTGGCTTCCAGGGCCAGCAGCCAACATGGGGGTGATGGTGGACTTGAAATAGTTGGCATTTCATCCAGAAGATGATGATTTACCCCAAGAGCTGGTTTCTTATTTTGAAATAAACTACAGTGGAGGAGAAAGGAGGCGAAGGGCTCTCTTTGAGAGCACAGAGCTGCACCCACCTGATCTACCAAACAAAGACCAGTGCATAGGTCCCGGGCCCAGAATAAAGCCAGTTATTTACTCAGGATTGCCCTGATCTGTACATGTTTTAAATGCATTCAAATAGTTTGTGTTTTGAAAAAAATTAATTTGTTATGTCCTTTTTATTGTCCCTTTTTTATTTTTTCTGATTTTGTTTCTTTTACAGTACAACATGCATATGGCCCTCCATACTGGTATGGCAAAAATGTCTGCAACAACGATGTCCGCAGCACAGACACTTACGATGAAAATATTGAACATTATCTCTACCTCTATCTCTACTTATCTCCATCTCTACCCCTACCTCTACCTCTGCCCCTATACCCATGTCCTATTAGTTCTATTTTGCTGGAGGACACAAATACAGCTCCCTCAGCATGAAATACAGCTCATGTGGGTGATCACCTTGCTAATGACCATTTGGTCATGAACATTTAGCATCGCTGCAACTCTTCTGTCCTGGTGAGAATGAAGAGGGCAGTGCAGGCTCAGGGCCTGGCCTCAGCCTGGACAGAGCATGCTCCCCACAGCTGGGACCTGCTCTCTTTTATCCTGCTGCTCAGTCCGTCAGTGCTGCTTTAAAATGCATAATGGCTTCAGAATTCCACACTTGTGGTGGACGCATGTGATGGATGGTCTGCTGATGCCATGCAAAATGCAGCATGTACAATTGCCTAGGGAAGCACCAACCCAGAGTTTCTGAATCCCCCGACAGCCTGGCTGTGGCCTCCTTTCATCTCCGTGGCTAATCAGTGGAAGGGCAGCGCTCCGTGAAGACAGTGCAGAGTGCCAGCGAGGGCTGCTGGTGGCCCCTGTGCTGCCCTAGGTCGGCTGCAGTCCCGCCCTCCTGCTAATGAGAACATCTGAGAGATTCCTGACATGCTCTGTCTCTCCAGGCTGCAGAGGTCAGGAAGGGCTGCCTCCATGAAGGGCTACGCTGACACCTGCCCAGAGTCACCCAAGCCCTCCTCTTCCTGGCACCCTTCCAGGGACCTCAGGGACCAGATAAGTCACACGTATTCCCTGGATGGAGCCAGTGTCTGACGCTGATATAATAGAGAATATACCTGGTCTTTGTCCCAGGGTCTTGGCAAAGAGCCTCAAACATCCTTGGAAATTTCTGAGTGATGAGAATGTGCTTTGTTGCCTGGAGGTGTGGCTCAGTGGTTGAGTGTGGACCTATGAACTATGCACCAGGAAATCATAGCTTGATTCCCTATCAGGGCACATACACAGGCTGACGTGGATCAGTGGTTGAGCATAGGCCTATGAACAAGAAGATCGTAGTTCAATTCCCGGTCAGGGCATATGCCCAAGTAGGGGGTGTGCAGGAGGCAGCTGATCGAAGCTTCTCTTTCATCCATATTTCTCTCTCTCTCCTTCTCCTTCCTCTCTATAAAATCAATAGAAATATATTTTAGGAAAATAATAAAATCTACTCTAGAACTATTACAGGAGTTCTCTTCTTACACTGTCCACCTGGCATTCAAACCTGTAGGCTGTTCTCTCCTCTTCCAAACACAAGTTCTTTCATTTATGAGGGCAAAGTCTATGGTTGAGTGCATTTACATCCTGTATATTACTTTGTAGCTATTAGGATATATAAGGATATATATATATATATATATATATATATATATATATAGTAAAAAATATTTTGTACATTTAAAATATATCAAAGCAGTCACAAAATATATGCCTATTGTTAGGAAAAGATCCATCAACATTGGCCCTCAGCTTTTGGGCTTCCTTAATAATTTTATCAATTCATTATTTTTTAAATTACCATTTTAACTTTGGATTTAAGTGACCTAACAATGTTTTCAGATTCTTGCAAATAAGTTCCAAGAGTATAAAACTTAGAAGTCAAAATTGTGCATTGATATGTGCAAAACATATTTTGAAGCAAACCTATTTCAGAACTATGTTTTTCCAGGACATAAAAGTGTAGCAAATAGACAAGTTAATATTTTCATTGATTCTGTTGGAAATAATAGACTACCAGATTGAATAAATTATTAATTAAATGGGAAGAATATTAGTCTCTGTGTAGCTAGCCTTTAAATAACACACACACACACACACACTCACCACTAAAATGACCTTTATATTGCAGGCCCCTAATAAGTGACATGGCAGAGATCCTTTCCTTTCCAACCTATCACTAGCACAACTAAAGTAAAGAAGAGAAAGCTGGTCAAAGCCTTGCAGTTGGCAAGGAATCCCAATTGGTCTACTAGAAAACCATACCCACGGAGAAAGACAGAAGCCATTCACGGCCAACTCGACACACAACTACCTGCTGGCAACTGAGTAAAGATCAGTCCACTGTATATTATTTCTTTGGCGGTTTAGTCACTGAAATATGAAAATAATTTGATTGTAGGGGCCCCTTTCTATAAAGTGGGTCAGCACCGTGGACCCTGAGCAATGCTACACGTTTCTGTCATATGGTTGTGTGTTTCTTGGTAATGAGTTTCTGGTTGCTTGATTTCATAAGGACCTTAAAAAGAAAGTTGATGGATAAGTGAGCTTATAAATGATAAAATGCATGAAAAGGGACATCTGAAATGAACATATCTGAGAACACAACTGGGCATTTCCCCCATAAAGCCAACAGGATAGAATGCAGGTGTTAAAGGCAGAGACCCACTCTTTTGCTGGGTTGCCCGGTGCCTGGACCCATGGCCATGGGGACTGAAGGGAGAGGATGCCAGGGGGCACAAGCATGCTGTTGACTATTGGCTGGGTTTTTACCCTCCCCTTTCATTGTGTTTCTAGGACAGCAAAGCATCGACGCAGTTCTAGCAAACCAACATTTTGTTTTGTTTTTAGCCAGATGTGTATGGACACAATTGGAAATGTCAGCCCCCAAAGACCTGCGTAGGTAAAACAAATCATCTTCTTCCTTACTTTTCACTGTGAGGTACATGGACTTGCTGACGTCTGCGCCCACATCGTTGCTGACCTTGCACAGGTAGTAGCCACTGTCTTCCTCCACCACGTGCTTGATCAGCAGTGACCCGTTGCCCAGCACCTGAATCCGGCCATTCAGGGCAATTGGTTGGAACTGGGGAACTCCAGCCCCTAGAACGAAATAAAGAGGAGGAACAGTGATGCAAACGAGGAGACATGTGGGGAGGCAATGAGCCCATGTTCACCCAGATTAATGGAGATAAGTGATCGACATTTAACATACAGTCTACATGACAGTCATGGAATATGCCATGTGTTTTGTATTTTTTTTTATTTTCTTCCCTCCAACATTGAAATTCTTGTCTGGAGAGAAATACATTTATTTAAAGATGACAGCATTTCAAACTCTGAGATCAAGAGTAAGAAGCCTTTGAGATAGTTTCTACATAAAAAGACAGATTTAATGGGAATTAAGTACCTGATAAATTATTCAGACATCACTGTAGAATGACTACAGAAATAGCTGCCTCTCAGTGCACTCACTACATTCCCCATGTTCCCAAGGACTTCATATATAAGTATGTAAACACAAGCGCTCTGGGGATGTGGGATCTGAGGACCTTGCTCCTACTACACACAGCCGAGTCTACAAAGACGATACACGTATTGCCGACTTCTCTTCTGAGTTCCAGTCTAGAAACACATTGATGCTGTTTGATGCTATTTAAATAAATAATTCAGATCATCACAGTAAAGCCCCTCTCTCCTCAGAGGGCTCGTACTCAAGGAGACAATGGCACAGCTACGACATAATGTGAATGAGAGAGCCGCATAAAACTGTTCTGAAAAACATATTTTAGAAATAACATAACAGAAGATGAATGTATTGAGTGAATTCTGGGGAAGTAGCAGCTTGGATTGGCTTGGTATGTTGCTTGCCCCTCTCTGGGGACATGGGTGGATCTAGGAGGGTATAAGGGCTTCTCTCATCTCTGCCCTGAGACTGACATTTTAGGGAGCAGGCCCAGGGCTGTGGATGAGTTCCATCTTCCCAAAGAAAGCCCAAAGCATGGGCTTGGGGTGTGCTCCCAAGAGGAGCTGCTGGTCTCCCTGGCCCTCGAACCTCCATGGGATCTGAACCAGTGAGCAGTCACAGGAGATGGGGCACTTCTGAGTCTCCACACCAAACTGACTGTCCACCTGTTGGTGTCCTTGGCTCACAGGGGCAGAGACCATGGCTGCGCCTTCCCGTCCCTTCTTTCTGCTACAGATATTCCTGCTCCACCAAAGTGTTTAAGGAGATTAACAGTGTATGTAAGGGGAGCTTTCACACAGAATACGGAGGACAAGCAGGATCCTTACAACAGGCCGTTTCTATCAAAATAAAACTGTTGGAGAGGATACATGAAAAATAGGGTTTCATTGCTGTTAAGGAGGAAGAAAGACAGAAGAATGTAATTTCCATTCTAACCATGAAAAAGAGACTATGATGTCATATTTGTCTTTGAATGAATCATAATTTGAAGCCACAGGCCACTAGGGAAACACTTAGCTGCAAAGACTTGAAAGCTCTGCCGGTAGATCTGGGTCATATAAACACTTTCATCTTTGGCTCAGGACAGGAGGGCCAGGCCGTGGGCATAAAAGCAGGTAAAAAGTAAAGGCCTGGAAGTAACTACTCTTCCATGCACCATGGCCAGAATTCAATAAAATATTATGAGAAACACACAAAAATGTTCCCCCAAAATCACCTGAGAAGGAAACATGAATAGAAGTTATAAAACAGAAAGTTTATGATAATTACTAGTAGCTCTGTGCATGAATCTGTGCATCAGTAGCTCTCCGCAGGCCCTGGCTGCTCTGTGCTCACTGCTCAGAGGCTCTGCGGTCCAGAGGCCCATCCACATCCGGGCACTGAACGCTTGCCTCGTCGCTGTGGTGACAAAGCAAGCATTCCACCAGGCCGCACATGCTGCCTGCTCTCAGCGCCCCCCCCCCCCACCCCTGGGACTGAGGGACTCCAGCTGGGCTGAGAGGACTGGGCACTGCCATCTTGTGGCTATGAGTGCTGCCATCTATGTGATGGAGTGATGGTTAATTTGCATATTACCCTTTCATTAGATAGGACTATTAGGTAGGATGATTAATATTTTAAGAATTTAGTTTTTAATTAAAGTTTACGATAGTTAAATATGATTTACTATAATTAATTATAGTTTATAATAATTACAGTTAATACAAACAAAACTGACAAAGAAAATGAGAGGAACAAGAGACACAATGAAAGGCATGAAGAATCCCTTCAACAAGCTAATAAGCTCATGGACACAGTGGAGGAAATAATTCATGAACGCGAAGCTAAGAAATAACCCAAAGTAAAATAAAAATAACAAGGAGTGAAAAAATACATAATAAATGGTCCGAGAGCTCTGGAACAATATCAAATGTTCTAATGTTAAATACATATAGTCTCAAAAGAAAAAGAGGGGCAGAAGGAGAGATATTTTAAATATAAAAAACTTCAATATCACTATCAATTAATGTAACTGACATGTATAGACCTATGCATCCTGCAATAACAGAATACATATCAGTTTTGTATAGAAACATACAACTATTAAAAGAGACAACCATGTCCATACCACCCCAAGCAATCTACAGATTCAATGCAATCCCCGTTAGAATGCCTACACCATATTTCACAAACCTAGAATGGACTCCCCCAAAATTCACCTGGAATAAAAAAAAAGACTCTGAATAGCTGAAGCAATCCTGAGAAAACAGAACAAAGCAGGGGGATCTCAATACCAGATATCAAGCTGTATTACAAAGCCACTGTTCTCAAAACTGCCTGCTGGCATAAGAACAGACATAGAGACCAATGGAATAGAATAGAGGACCCAGAAATTGACCCAACCATTGTGCTTAATTAATATTTGACAAAGGAGGCAAGAGCATACAATAGAGTCAAGGCAATTTCTTCAATAAATGATGTTGGGAAAATTGGACAGATAAATGCAAAAAAAAAAAGAAAGAAAGAAAGAAAGAAACTAGACCAACTTATATCATACACAAAAATAAATTCAAAATGGATAAAGGACTTAACTGTAAGATGGGAAACCATAAAAATCTTAGAAGAATCCACAGGCAGCAAAATCTCAGACATATTCTGAAACAATATCTTCACTGATACAGCACCTAAGGCAATGGAAACTAAAGAGAAAATAAACAAATGGGACTACATAAAAATATAAAGCTTCTGCACAGCAAAAGAAACCATCAATAAAATAGCAAGAAAGCCCACTGCATGGAAGAACATATTTGCCAATGTTATCTCCTATATGGGTTTAATCTCCAACATTTACAGGGAACTCATACAACTTAACGAAAGGAAAATACACAACCCAATAAAAAAATGGGCAATGGATCTAAATAGATACTTTTCGAAAGAGGACATAAGGAAGACCAAGAGACAAACGAAAACATGTTCAAAGTCACTAATCATCTGAGAGATGGAAATCAAAATAACAATGAGGTACCATCTCACACCTCTCAGAATGGCTATCATAAATAAATCAACAAGCAACAAGTGCTGGCAAGGATCCAGAGAAAAACGAACCCTCATGTACTGCTGGTGGGAACGCAGACGGGTGCAGCCACTGTGAACAGTATGGATTTTTCTAAAACAAAACAAAACAAAACAAAACACTAAAAATGGAACTCTTATTTGACCAAGTGATCCCACTTCTAGGAATTTATCCCAGGAAACTAGAAACACTAATCAGAGAGGATATATGCACCCCTATGTTCATAGCAGCACAATTTACAATAGCTAAGATTTGGAAACAGCCTAACTGCCCATCAGCAGATGAATGGTTTAGAAAAATGAGATACTTCTACACAATGGAATACTATGCTGCTGTAAAAAGGAAGGAACACCTACCATTTGCAATAGCATGGATGGACCTGGAGAGCATTATGCAAAGTGAAACAAGTCAGTCAGAGAAAGATAAATATCACATGATCTCACTCATTTGTGGAATATAATGGACAACATAAACTGATGAACAAAAATAGATCCAGACAGAGAAGCATTGATCAAACCATCAAACTTCAGAGGGAAGTAGAGGAGGGTGGGGGTAAGAGGGACAGATCAACCAAAGGACTTGTATGCATGCATATAAGCCTAACCAATGGACACAGACACCAAGGTGGTGAGGGCATAAGTGGAGTGGAGGTTGGGGGATAATGAGGGTATACAAACACATATATAATACCTTAATCAATAAATAAAATACAAAGTAACAACATTATACACCATAAAATAAATTCCAGTATATTCTATAAGATAAAAATGTTATAAATTATGTTTTATTTCCACAGCAAAACTAAAATTGAAAATCAGTAACATGAATATAGCTGGAAAACTCCCAAATACTTTTGTGCTATTGTTGGTTATTTTCTGCTTCTAATGGTTTAGTCACTTCATGACGAGTCATCTTTCTGTCTTTCCTACTCCATAACAAGACCGTCTTGCAATGAACTTCTCCACGTGTCAATTAATTCATCCATAGAGAGGAGGATACAGTGATA
This sequence comes from Vespertilio murinus, assembly GCA_963924515.1. Classification (NCBI taxonomy): domain Eukaryota; kingdom Metazoa; phylum Chordata; class Mammalia; order Chiroptera; family Vespertilionidae; genus Vespertilio; species Vespertilio murinus. The sequence goes on along the minus strand of OZ004706.1, from coordinate 196,718,692 downwards.
GCCAATCTCTTGGGTTAACCCTTAAAGGAGAAGTTTGCACATTTAAATGTTAACAATGAGTTGCTACGTTACTTAATAGAAGATGTGCCAATTTTAGTTCCACAGGGCTAGCTGGGAGTTAATTGTTTCCTCATCCATATACACTACTAATAGTTTTTATCTTTATCAACACAGTGTGCACCTCACTTTAAATGTGCATAGTTTAACTATTTTTTTGCTTACTTGTTTTGCTTATCGATGTGCTTGAGCATCTTTTCATGAGTTATCAGCTCTGTGTACTTGCCCTCTAGAGAACATTCCATCCATATTCCTTGCTCATGAGTCTATTAGACTTTTGTCTTTTTCTTCTTCATTTGCCAAAGCACTTTGTGTCTTAAAAATGTTTCCATAGTTCTATTTTATTTTAAAAATATGTCTATTTTTGTTGTTGTTGTTCTTCCTGTTTTAATCAGGACTGAGTGTTGAATATCACTGGCTACCTTTTTGTCATCTATTAAGACGATCATCATTTTTCTCCTATAAAATTAATTGCACATTTTAAGGACTTGGTTTTATAAGTTATAAAATGCCTTCTTATGGAGGAGAGGTACTCTGAAGCTTTAAAAACAGGAGAGAAGCCTGTGAGTTTGAAGTGTTTAAACTGGGTCCACAGTTGGAAAGTCTGTGAAGGCTATTGATGCCTTTCTCAAAGTTAACAGCAAAGGGGGAGTCTGATCTTGTTTAAAACACACAACCTGAAAATCCAGACAAATGCAGGATTTAAAGGATGTATCAACCAGGCGGCAAACCAGGAAATCTCAAAACGCTATGGGATTTATCTAAAACTCTAAATTACAAAAACCCGGCAGATCTAATGAAATGCTGGTAGAATATGAGAAAGTTGCAGGACTGTTCATGTCAAAAATACATGCTTTCCTTTCCTCAAAAAAGAATTTTCCCCAGAAAAACATTTGTAATATTTGACGCATGTATACTAATGAATTACAATATGAAATTTAACATTCAGCCACTTCAAATAAACAGCGAAAATGTCTTATCTATTAATACCTATCTGGAGAGAGAAAGTGCCTCCATAGGAATAGGTCCGAATGAAGACAGAAATAAACTATAAATGCAAACATCTCCCTCCCTCCCCCCTTTTTTTTCACAGAAAGTGAACCTAACATGCAGAGTGACACCATTTACAAATATGATCATGCTTTTTGCTAAAAAGAATAAGTTCCAAGGTCTAGAGCTTTTTTTTTTTTTAAGGGACATGAACTTCCTCATGACTTGATAAAATTATCAGCCATCAACTTTAAATTCATCATTTATTACAAAGAGCAAAATTTAAGAGTTCATCCAATATTCAACACTCTGTAATCTGGTTAGCATAAGCAAACACGTTGGTTAATTAGCCAGAAGATACACTCTAGAAACCAGAAGTCATTAATTAGAAAGCAGTCCATTTTCTGAGGACAGCTGGGGTCAAGTGGAGGCAACGTGGATGCTCTATGGCATAAAAAGGTAATGTTAAAGCGCTGTGTAAGGAACATACCCAGTTACAGGCTCTGCTAACATGGTGTGGCCTTTCTTATTTATTGAGAAGATATGCCTAGCAGTGTTCGCAAGGACTGAGGGAGTGGGAAGCGTGGGCAGAGGGGAAAGAATAGCTCAGTGTCACCAAGGGGCCCACTTGGAAGGCGGCAGCAGCACATGTTGGTTCGTCTTGTCTTCCATTTGTAAGTCTTCACTGGCCTGTCATTTACTTTCTTAGCAGCCTTATTCCCCTCATCTATGAAATGGGAAGAATAATCCATTTACTTACTATATCCATCTACATACTATATAGGTTGTTCACACAAGGCAACAGAACAGGTCAACAGAAATCCATGTCAGCTATCTATGACAGTTTTGAAAAGGAAAAATAATGAACAGAGTGTAATTATACTACATACTAAATTACATTAGGAAGAGATGAACCTCCAATTGATGTGGTCATGATGCCAGAATAGATAAATTGGTGTAACAGAGGGATAAAAGGACAGACTTCTGTAGACACGTTTTTACCCACAGATTATAAAACAATTCAAGTCTATGGGGAAAGGTTGGGCTATTATTCAGCAAATGGTTTTAGGACAACTGGCTAGCCATGTGAGTGGATGATAATGACAATAATGATGATGATGATAACAGCTAATGCGTATTGACTCATCGCTGTGTGCCAGGCACCATAATAATAAGTGCTTTCTATGAATCATCTTACTCAATCATCACATTAAGCCCTTATCCTATTTGCTTCACCTATGAGAAAGGGCTGGTTCATGTGGGTTAAGTGATTTTCCTGCAGCCAGATAGTGTGTGTGTGTGTGTCTGAACTTAGCCCATAATCTTAACTGATATTTTCTCCTACTTCTCCTAGATTCCTACTTTCCTTATTTTTCTAAAATGCAGCCCAAATATTTAATAAAGATTTTAAGGATTTAAGGATGGCAGCAAAAAACCAGCATTTCTTCTCTTCCTGGAAACCATACAAAAGCAAATGGGAGAAAGAAAAATAGAAAATATAAACTCCATTTTGCATGGAATTAGGCACCGCAATAGCTAAAACGTTAGCCACAAAGTAGGTGACTGTGCATCCAGCCCTGCATGCTGAGAAGTGCACCTTCAGAGGGACAAGGAGAGGTGGACCATGGCTGTGACCCTGAGCAGAGCGAGGCCAAGACTCCTGACCCTGACCCCAGCCTCATGAGCTCTCCTGGAGCTTGTCCATTTCAGTGAGTGGCACCTGACAAGGAATCAAACCGGCAGCCTTTCGGTGCACAGGATGGTGCCCAACCAACTGCACCACAGTGACCAGGGCAGACGACCCAATTTTAAATGCAAACTACTCTCCACTCCTCTCTCACCGCCAAAACCCAGGCTCACTCAGATTCTCCTCTTTGGCCATTCCCAGGACCAAAGCTTCCCTGGAGGTCAGAAGTGGCCTTGGCTGTGGGCAGCCAGAGAACAAAGGTGGTGTCACCCTGCATGTTAGGTTCACTTTCTGTGAAACAAAAAGGAGGGGGTTGTTTTTCAAATGCATTTATTTCTGTCTTCATTGGGACCTATTCCTATGGAGGCACTTTCTCTCGGTGGTCCTTCTTTAAATTGATTTCAGAGAGAAAGGGAGAGGGAGAGGGAGAGGGAGAGGGAGAGGGAGAGGGAGAGGGAGAGGGAGAGGGAGAGAGAGAGAAACATCAATAATGAGGGAGAATCATAGATTCTGCATGGCCTTTATATGAATTGAGCCCATAACCTCGGCATGTGCCCTGGCCAGGAATTGAACTGTGACCTCCTGGTTCATAAGTAGATACTCAACAATTGAGCCACACCAGTTCAGAGAGATATAAGCAGTTTGGGTCCCTAGTGACTTAGAGGAGAAAACAAATTAGTTCTGAACTATCTACATTCAGACCCCTTGTGGTGTAAGTCAATGAATTTAATCTTAAGGTAAAAAGTAGGTAGATGTAGTTATTGATATATTAATATAAACTCTACACAGACATTTAAAAAATCATATTGAACACCCCTATTTGTTGACAAGAAAAGACACTCATAGCATATTGTTAACTGAAGAAAGAAGATTCTAAGTCAGAAATATATGTCTGTCTATCTATCTATCTATCTATCTATCTATCTATCTATCTATCTATCTATGTATGCCTGGGGAGAGGACTGAAAGGCTAAGCAAAAAATGTTTGCAGCAGTCATCTTTGAATGATGTTATTTCAGGGAACTTTACTCTTTTAAAATTCAGTTGGCCACCATTTATAATTTTTTTCTTTGATGATTTTATATGACACATGAAATCTAAAGATAACAGGCTACTGTAGCTTAATTTGCACATCAATAATGGGAAGGAATAAAATGTATGTGATGTCTATGACAGGCAAAGCATTATTGAACCTGTGAAAAATACTCTTGCAAAGAAATAAGACACAGAGATGTGTGCAAGCATATAAATAAGAAATTTCCCAAGGGGGAAACAGAAGTGGCTAGTTAACACGGAACAAAACACTTCCAATAACATCAGTGATCTAAATATGCAATTAAATCAGAAAACTATTTCACTCATCACATTGTGAAGACAGAATAAAAAGATCTTATCTAATTGGCAAGAATGCAGGGACACCTACAGCCTCATTGTTATAGTTATGTTAGCGTGATGTTTGATTTACATTTTAAGGATTTAAAACAGTGTGAGAATAATTATTTGTCTGATCTAAAATATGAGTGAAAGCACAAATTTTTATGAATGATTCATATTTAAACTGTGAACTGTATTTTTGATTTTATTCTGATTTTATTTTGAGTGAAAGAAATTATTTAAAGTGTGTTTGAGACTTAGTATAAGTAAAATTTATTTTGTGTGACTTGAATCCATTTTTGTAAAACTGAAGTGACTTTGAGCCCCGACTGTTTGAGCGCCCTAACATGTGTTTATCTGGAAAGTTTTAAACATTTTTTCCCTCCAAAATTCAATTTGAAATTGTATACCAAACCGATGCCAAAGTACCTGGAGACCCCTGATTGGACACACTGAAGACTCATTATGACTCAGCAGGAAATGGCCATAGAAGAAGGGAAATAGAGGCACCAGATTAGAGACCACGAAGGTTCCTCCACCTGCCGTGCTCTCCGATACCTTCCTGCCCTGTTCGAGATATTGTGTGAAGCTCTGCCAGAGTGTGCTGCCTGTGAGCCGAAGACAGTGACCGGTCATGACCGAAGCACTGCTGCAATGTGTTCCTGTCCAGTATGTGTGTCTGTTAGCGTGGATCTCCAGGTGACCTGCCTAGGCTTCTGGAAACCACCAGGACTCTGGTAAATAAACTGTGTGATTCGTGCATCTTAATATTTGTCTCTGTGTTTAGTTTATGGTCAGTCAATTTTAATTAAGTACTGTGGGCAACCCATATAAGTCCAGTTCTCTGGCTGAGGGATCACCTGTGCATACGTTCCCATCAGAGGGTGAGTTGGAACACTCATACTGCTGGAGGGAGTGTAAATTATTCTAACATTTTCCAAAGGGACCTGGGCCAGTACAGACCCAGATCTTGAATGTGCTCGTGGTATTTTATTGCTAGGAATGTAGTGGGTGAAAGCAATCACACTTACACACATTGCATTAACCTACACAGATGCTCATTGCCGTGGTGTTCAGAGTTCTGAGAAACTGGACACAACCTAAGGGAGTCAGAGAATGTCCACAGTGGCAAATATTAGAAATACTTTTGAAGAAGAAGAGCATCACAGAAAATTACATACTATCACACCTATATAAACCAAATTCAATGTATGATGTTGATTTTTGCCCATGCAACGCAACATGGGACTTCAAAATAAGAAGTCACGTGGGCAGACATTCTGTCTAATAGGCTTGTATTTGTGAATAAACCACTTTTATATGGAGTACGGATGGGACATGCTGCAGGGAGTAGCCTTAGAGATTTGTTAAAAGAATCCAATTGGTTTTCCCTGTAACTCAATGGTGTCTATGGTGTCTAGCCCCTTCTTGGCTCCCTCTCTTCCTTTTTTTCCTGGAAGGAAATACACTAGAAGGGATTGTGGGAAGTGTGCCATTTGTTTATTTCCTATTATTGTTATTTTCATAATAAGAAAATGCAACACTGTATTTTAAACAGAAACATCCAAAATACAAACCACGATTAAATGAACATAAATAAATACACTCACAACAATTAAACATATACCGTGGGTCACAGATTGTTACAAAAAGATTAAATTTAGTTGTTTGTTTATCCAACTGGTATATATTTGACCCTCAACTACTATTTGATAAGTAAATTACTAAATGAGAACAAAAAAACAACAACTTCCAGCATGTTCATACACATAGTTAAAGAACATTTCATGGGGAAGATGATAAGATAGACATAAGTCATATTTACAGTCTTCAGAATGGCTTCCCCATTAGTTTACACCTTGCACATTTTTATCCATGCCTTGTTTACAGTGTTACCTTAGAAAGAAACTGCTGCTTTGCTTTTGAAGAGAAAGCATGATTAGAAATGAAAGCTCAAAATAGACATTGGATGTGTTTGGTTTTGTATGTGATTTGTATAATCTAAGGTGACCAGTTAAATAAAACAATAAAAGAACCTTATTTTCAACCTTCTAAAACCACTGAATCTCATATGTGTAAATACTGCAGAAATAAAGCTCCAAAATGAGCAATTCTGATAATTTCTACTTGTACTCCCACCTATAGGGGTTGTAGTGGTTGTGCAGTATCTGTAGGCAACACAGAACTGTCCCAGGTGCTGAAATAAATTACAGGAGTAACCTGCCTCCCCATTCACGATCTTTTCCAGGTCGTTATACACGAAAAATACCGTCATGGTCTGAATAAAACACGGAGGCTGACTACTAGTGGTATGTGTGAAAGAAAGGCAGACTTGGTAGGCCTGGGGACAGAACTAATTACAGGAAACTTCTTTGGATTGGAATGTGCATATGTATGACAGACAACATGCAAACAAGTAACTTCATACCTTTAGAGAATTTCCACACAATTGTGGGTACAGGATAACCCTCGGCTGAGCAATTGAGGATGACAGCCTTGCCATAAATCCCGTCCTGGTCTCGTGGCTGAACCACAAACTTGGGAGGAACTGAAAAGAGAGAAATATCACCAGTAATTCAGACAAGACCACAACTCATTAAAGGTATGATTTTAAGAAATCCAACAATTTAGTGAACATTAAAACACAACGTATGTTATATATATAAATTTAAAAAACAGCATTTGCAATTTGGGATAAATTAGGGATGCTATCTCACTGCAGGCCACTTTTCTTATTTATACCAATGAGCTTTTGCAGATGGAGTTACTTTGCACTGGGGAAAACTAGAGTGTGGGAGTTGAGCTACACCAAGGGACTGTGACATTTTGTTTTTGATTTGTTTTGGAAGATCTTCAGGGATCCACTCCATGGAAAGTAGAATCAGAACCACAATTTGAAGAAGAGATAAAACATGTTTGCTCATTAAAGAGTAATTATCAAGATTAAGTATTCCTCTTGGTGTGGACTGCTCAAAGCATTTGATAATTACTCTTCCTGAAATAGGAGATGAAGGGAGAATGAAAAGGCATTCCCTAAAGGATAAAGAACAAAGCATATTACTGATCTTCTCTCAAAAATATGATGAAGACACATAAACCGTTATTCCTGATGTTAGCACCCTTCTGGGCCAAAGGGGGACTATGAAGGCTAGTTGATGTGAGGTACCACAATGGCTTTATAGTATAGCAATTCAAGAAACAGATTAAAGCTATATAATATAGCTATTTAAGAAGATTGAGTTTTGTGTAGTGTTGGGAAAATTATATTTTTCTGCAAACCATACACATACACTTCGTTGAAAACATACTTGCCAAGGGAAAGCGGGTGCTTTGAGTTAAGGAATTGTGATTTTAAGAGTATTCAAGTCTTCTCTTAAGGAGAAGATATGGGTTCTTCTAGGATCTGCAGGTGTTAGAATCTTGGAATCTTTTCCATCAGGGCAATGATGAATTATGGGATGTGCTTTCTATGAGGCAGGATTATGTGAGAGGAAATGAATTATGTTGTATATATTATGCACTTAGCAAATATGGGTGCTCTTCCTCTCTTTCTCACAATTCTTTGGAAAGCTAACTTTGCCTGCCTGCAATTTTCAGAATTCTTCATTCTGAAACAGAAACGCGAACCTATATGTACATGTAGGTAGACTGGAGTTCCAGCCACTACATGAAATGACTGGGAGGAAGATCAGAGTTTATGTTCACAAGGAACTTAGAAGCATACTGAAATTATCTGAGCCATAGTGAAGGTCACTTTGCCCCCCCAAAAAATAGCCAAGGAGGGGAGAAAAATATCAAATGAAAATGAGGCCATTAGGGTGAGTCCCAATCTAATCTGACTGGTGCTCTTATGAGAAGAGATGATTAGGGCACACAGACAAAAACCAGGCATGTGCCCACATGGAGAAAAGGCTGCTATCTGCAAATCAAGGACAGAGGATGCAGAAGAAATGAAATTTGCCGACACTTTAGGACTTCTAGCCTCCAGTATTGTGAGAAAATAAATGCCTGTTTAAGATACCCAGTCGTTGTATATGGTTACAAGAGCCATACCAAACTAATACAGTAGTCATTCTAATGGCTCATTGTGGTTTTGGTTTGAATTTCTGATGAGTATCTTTTCAGGTACTCATTGGATGCGTGTGTCTTCTTTTTAGAAGCATGTGCTCAAGTTCTTTTTCATTAAAAAAAAAAAGACACAAGAAGCAGCTGTCAATGGAACCCACTCCTGTGTTTCTGGAAGAGACAATGAAACAAAGACCAGGAGTATGGAGCCAAAGGGTTAAATCTCTAAATCTGCTACTTCCTGTTAGATGGTCTTGTGCAAGTTATCAAATGTCTTTTAACTTTAATTTTCTTAAGTGTAAATGGGGACTAATGACATCACTCATTTTATAGGATTGGTGTGGGGATCAAATGAACTAAGATTATAAATGTTCTCAGAACAGTGTCTGAGTCTTGTAGGATGCTAGTTAATTTAGGATATTCAGGTAGGTGCAGCTTTAACATAACACAGTTCCCAACTCACAAGTTAAATAAGTTACACAGTCAATTGATCTCTTCAATATTGCTTATCTGGAAGCAATTTTACTTCACTTAAATGATATTCCGAGTCAAGTACATTTAATAAAATGTAAATATATTTAAAATCAGGTGATCAGGGAGGACTACCTCACAGTGAATTTCTAGGAAAATGCTAGAGAAGTTATAGAGCAAATTTTTCTAATAAAAATAATCCATCAACCTCAAGGATAAATTACAAAGTTGAAGACATCATGCCAGATTCTTCTTGCTGAGGTAGAAGGCAAATATGCAGTCATCTACATTCTATGCTTTATTTGGCTCAAATTCTGCTAAGAGCAAGGAACCCCTTGTCAGACATGCAGGTTAACTTATCTCTTGTATTTCCTCTGGAAGAATGTCTAATTATAATTGATCCATGACCACTCACATTAATTTGGTTTTAATCCAAAGGGATGTCACTTAAAAACTGATCAAAGAGGTTTGCATGGGAAATAACCATTGACATATTGTGAGTGTAAGGTAATTACAGATGGAAATTGCCCATAAAATTGATAATTATCTTTCATATCCCTCTTTCATCTCTTATTATAGGTACTGATGATTCTTGGAAAATATATAATTTATCCTCAAATTCTGTGTATTTTTATTGCCATGATCTAGTCATGACAGGTAGACAGGGTGTAGGTAAAGTGCCACAAACCTTCTGGCTACCTGGTATCAGCACCCCTGGGCTGAACAGTTTCATACATTTAACCAGCCCTACTACAAAGGACCATGAGTCTCTCTTTGCTGTTTTAGGGCCTTCTCTGAAGTCTCAAATGCTTACTCACCTTCACTGATGCAACCCAGAAATGTGGAAGACAGTCATACATCATTGAAGGACAGGATATGGGATAAATGCCCTGCCTTTCCATCCTGCAATCCTGTAGGACAATTCTAGGGCAAGTTCAATGCTTGTGCTTCTCAAACATTAGAGGGCATCAGAATCACCCAAAGAGCTGATTACAACACAAATTGATAAACTCCATCCCCAGAAAGTCTGAGTCAGTAGATGTGAGGTGGAATCCCAAGATTCGGTCTTTCTAATAAGCTTCCCGGTGAAGCTGAGGCTGCTGGTCCAGAATCCATGGTTGGAGAACCACTGTTCTTTGTGATTCCTTGGAGGATTTCCTCTCCCCACCCCCAAATGACCATCAGTTTCCCACAGCATCAACTAGCTTATTAAAACAACTTTAATTGACTTATACTTCCTTTCTGATCTTATTTTCCATTTTCTCATTCTGGAATGCAGGAACTACATATCAAGTATGAGATTTGTAGTTAATTCTGGACCTCGCACTCTGCTTTCAGAGAAACTCAACCCAAAACAAGGCAGATAATGGCACTTATCTAATTTCTGAAACAACCTCAAATATGATCTACCTGCGACCATTCTCACACAATGACCTGGATCCTTAGAAGGATCCTTCTAAGACCAAATTGGATAGCTATGACTTCTCTGTTTAAAATCATCAATGCATCTCTTTGTTTCTTGATACAATACAGAACCTTACAATATTTTTAAGGCTTTTTATGAATTTGGACCTTGGTCTCCAGCTTAGTCTTTTGATGTTCCCCTTTTGACATATTTTTTTAAAAAAAGCTCTCTTTTTTCATTCTATCATTCACTCATTGCATACATCTTTTCATTTGAATTCTTGAAGATGGTAGCTGCCTTAAAATGTTGCTTGCTAATTCCAACATCTGAGTGTCCATTAGCCAATTTCTTTTAATTTCTTCCTTTTATTTATGGTTCACATTTTTGTTTTGTTACATATGTAATAAATGTGTGTAAGACATTCTATGCTATTGAGAGTCTGGATTTTATTGTTTTGTTTTTAAGAGTATTGAATGTCATTTCTGCAGAAAGTTAATTTAATGGTGGAGAAGTTTTATCCTGGCAAGGCTCTCTTTTGGCATGTTTATGGCTTGTCTAGAGTAGCCCTTATTCCAGGACTAGATTAGCCCTACTCTTAGTATGTGGCCTCTGAGATATCAACTAATTCATCCTGAGTTCTGTACTCTGGTTAGTCAGCATTCCAATACTTTTCAGCATTGTGTAACCTTTGGAATCTTTATTCATCTCACTTACTCTTGGTTTTTGTTCTCTGCTAGATTTCATGGAGTCTCAACATGTGCATATGAAGTGTAGTAATCAGCTAAAGACTCAAAGGAAGCACTATACAAATTTTTAGCAGTTGATATTTGGACAGTACCTTATTCTCCAGGACTATGCCCAGAAAAATCCAGGGCCTCAATAGTTCTAAATTCCTACTTCTGTCTTCTCCACTCAGCAAGATCACTGTTATCCCCTGTCAGGGCTTAGAAAGTGCTCCAGGAAGAAATCTGGAGTTCAACTCACATACTTCCCTTCTCTCAAGGATCACAGCTCTGTGCTGCTGTTCCACTCCCTGAAAATGGTTGCTTTATATATTTTTTTGTCCAATTTTATAGTTGTTTTCAGTAGGAGAATAAATACATTACCTATTACTCTCTGCTGGCCCCATTCAATAAATTTTTAAGTTAGTGTTTCAAGTTAGTTGAGCCAAAATTTTCCTTCATGAAATTTCCAATCATTTCTGTTGCTTCCATCTTCTGTGTGCATGTGCGCACACACACACACACACACACACACACACACACACACACACTATGCATAATACTATACTGGTTTGAACAAATTCCACTAATGCCAAAATCCAATCCCAGCTTATTAATTCAAAGACTTTGATACTATAATTATTGCTTCTTTACCTTGACACATATTTTTTTTCTCTCTATTGACTCATTCCAATCAGCATGTAAGCTTCCTTTGTTCCATGTTCATCTCTAACTTCCCCACATGCTGCTGCCTGTCATAGCAACATACCTCTAAATATGAAAATAGTTGCTTTTTCTTGAATTCCCACACATTCATTCATCCCCCTTTCTTAAGCCCTACTAATCAGGCATTTGTTGCAGCCATGCCACTCTTCAAGGCCACAAATAATATCCATCTTCCTAAACTCAATGACCAAGTATTGTTTTATCCTCTTTCTTTCTTCTAGTGGGCTTTGATATATTGTATGGCCTATCTTTCTTGATACACTTCCTATTTTGTTTTCAAGAGCCCACAGTCCCTATGATTTCTCCTGTTTCACTAGTTGTTCTTTCTTCCTGTCTCCTTTGCTGATGCCTCCTCTTATTCTGGAACCTTAAACATTGGAATGCCTTGGGTCTAGAGCTTCTGTTTCTCCCATATCATTGTTTCCCTTGTCACAATTGTTATTACTTGCATCTTCTCTACCTATGTGGAAGACAATTCCATTTACCTTACTAAAATACATCCTTCATTATAAATTCCTCTTTCTCTCATTTGTAGCATTCACTTAATAAACATGCTTTGTTTGCTTCACCTTCAATATATATTGCAAATTCAACTGCCATTACCACCTTCATTCAAGGCACTTTTTATCTTGCCTGGACCTCAGAAATAGTCTCTTGCCTATTACCCTTGCATTCTGGACAGTTCACTCATTGCTCAGCTACTAGAGTGATAATTAGAAAGATAAATCAGGCCATGCTACTGACCTGGTTAAAATGATCAATGATCTCTTTGCATTTAGAAAAAAAAATCTAGACATATTCCTTTTTTGGTAATATCTTGAAACTTCATTTTTTAGGTAGATAAAACCTTGGCTTGGAGTTTAGAGAAGTTTATATATGGTTTCATGCTTGTGTATTTTTTTATTTTTTATTTTTTTTCATTTTTTTTTTTTCATTTTTAAAATATATTTTTATTGATTTCAAAGAGAAAGGGAAAGGGAGTGATAGAAACATCAATGAGGAGAGAATCATTGATTACCTGCCTCCTACAGGCCCCACACAAGGCATGGAGCCCACAACCCAGGCATGTGCCCTGACCAGTAATCGAAACATAACTTCCTGGTTCATAGGTCAATGCTCAACCACTGAGCAAAGCCAGCTGAGCTGAACAGCTCATTTAAAAATAATAATAATAATTTTACTGATTTTTATTTATTTTTTTTTTATGATTTTATTTTATTTTTTTTTAAATAAATCTTTATTGCTCAGATTATTACAATTGTTTCTCCTTTTTCTCCCCCATAGCTCCCTTCCACCTGATTCCCACCCCACCCTCTGCCCTTACCCCCTCCCCCCACTATTGTCCTCATCCATAGGTTATACAATTTTAATCCAGTCTCTGCACCCCACACCCCTTTCACCCTGATAATTATCTATCCACTCCCTTTCTTTGCCCCTAATTCTATTATATTCACCAGTTTATTCTATTCCTGAGATTTTTAATTCACTTGACCTTCTTCCTCTTCTTAAGTAATACCTTTCAGCATTTCATATAATACTGGTTTGGTGGTGATGAACTCCTTTAGCTTTTTCTTATCTGTGAAGCTCTTTATCTGCCCTTCAATTCTGAATGATAACTTTGCTGGATACAGTAATCTTGGTTGTAGGTTCTCCCTATTCATCACTTTGAATATTTCTTGCCACTCCCTTCTGGCCTGCATGGTTTCTGTTGAGAAATCAGCTGATAGTCGTATGGGTGCTCCCTTATAGGTAACCAACTGCTTTTCTCTTGCTGCTTGTAAGATCCTCTTTTTGTCTTTTACCCTTGGCATATTGATGATGATGTGTCGAGAAGAATTTTTCTTTGGATTCCTCTTGTTTGGGGTTCTGTAGGCTTCCTGTACTTGTAAGTCTATTTCTTTCACTAGGTGAGGGAAGTTTTCTGATATTATTTCTTCAAATATGTTTTCAGTATTTTGCACTCCCTCTTCTTCTGGCACCCCCATAATTCTGATGTTGGTGCGCTTGCAGTTGTCCCAGAGGCTCCTTACACTATCTTCAACTTTCTGGATCCTCTTTTCTTCTTCCTTCTCCAGCGGAGTGTCTTTTGGCTCTTTGACCTGATTCTTGTGTTCTTCCATTCTGCTGTTGGATCTCTGCATAATATTTTCCAATTTAGTCAGTTTATCTATACTTTTTAGTTGGGTCTCATGAAGTTTATCGAGCTTTTCTAGGATATTGTTGCATAACCTTAGAACCGTAGTTCTGAACTCTATATCCTCCATCTCTTTTGTTTGAGATCTATTTCCTTGTCTCGGCATTATCACTCTATTTCAGAGTTGGTAGGATGGCTTTGTGTGTTTGGTGTCCTATATGGCCCAGTGGGTCAGCCTCCTCAGTTACCTGAGGTAGACACTCTTGGTGATCCCCTTTGTGGACTGCGTGCACAGCCTTGTTGTAGCTAAGTCTCTATTGTTGTGAATTGACCTTCAGGCCAATTGGATGTGGGTATCAGCTGTGTCTACTCTGGGATAACTTCTGTATTGGAGACAGTCTTATAGGATCAGACTTGAAAAACTGCAGAAGCCTCTGCTCAGCTTGGATGGGGCGGAGTCTCAGGGCTGAACTGACAGTCTTGGCTTCTGCCCTGCCCTTGTGCGCTCGCCTGAGTTTCCGCCTGACCGGCCCAGTTTCCCCAAGCAAGAGCGTGGGTGCCCCAGGGGCTCACCCGGACTTGGGCTGGTCTCTGTAGTCTGGAGCTTCTGACTCCTTCCGCTACAGAGAGGCCGCCACCTTGTACAGAGAGGCGGCGGCAGCCTCCGGGTCAGACCTGGAGCTTCTGGCTCCTTCCGCTCCGGAGAGGCGGCGGTCAGACCTCAGCGCGTACTTGCTCGTGCACGCGAGTCTGTAGACCCTGCCGGCTGCGGCTCCGGTTCCCGGTCTCCCAGTCTCTGAGTCTCTGAGTCTCTGAGTCTCTGGGTGCCTTTCTCCACAGTCCAGACGCCACCTGTATGAGCCTGGGACCACGGAATTTCAGCCGGGGTTGGGTTCAGTACAGTCGGAAAGGGTTCCGTGCAATCGGGGATTCCTCCCCTCCCGCCAGGCAGGTATTCGGCGGCCGCGTGCGCGAGCGTCTCCTACCCCAGTGCTTTTCGGCTCCCAGTCCGATCCGTGAGCCTCTCTCTTTCTTTCTAGTTGTAGCTATTCCACTCCGCCAGCTTTCCTGACGTTTTGGTGAAGTCCTTTTTTATTTTAGTTGTTTTTTTAATTAAATTGTTGATGAGGCGGCAGCTTAGGAGACTGCCTAGGCCGCCATCTTGGATGTTCCTCCTAATTTTACTCCATGCTTGTGTATTTTTTTAATGGGATGACAGCAAGTTCTATGAATTCTTTTAAAAATATATATTTTATTGATTTTTTACAGAGAGGAAAAGAGAGGGATAGAGAATTAGAAACATCAATGAGAGAGAATCATCGATCAGCTGCCTCTTGCACACCCATTACTGGGAATGTGCCCACAACCAAGGTACATGCCCTTGACGGGAATCAAACCTGGGACCTTTCAGTCCACAGGCTGACGCTCTATCCACTGAGCCAAACCAGTTTCGGCAAGTCCTATGAATTCTAGTTATCCTATATAATAAAAGCCTAATATACTAAGTGTCCAAGTTGACTGGTCGGCCATTCAACCAAACAAAGTGTAATATGCTAATGATATGCTAAGGCTGCTCAACTACTCCCTATGATGTGCACTGACCACCAGGGGGCAGATGCTCTGACTGGTAGGTTAGCTTGCTGCTGGGGTCCTCTAATCAGGACAGGCTCTGGAGCCCTCCTGTGGTCCCAATCTGGCTGGCCAACTTTCCACATCTCTCCTGGCCCTGGTCATGCACCTGTGGGGTCCCTCAGCCTGGCCTATGCCCTCTCATAATCTGGGACCCCTCAGAGGATGTCAGAGGGCCAGTTTTGGCCCATTCCCACAGGCCAGGCTGAGGAACCCCACTGGTGCATGAATTCGTGCATGGGGCCTCTCGTACATTCATAATATTTCAAACAAACACCATACTTTTGGCTGCCTAATCACCATACCTCTTACATGTCCCACTCACCTCTCACTATTAGCTGGCTCTGGTGCTCCACGGCTGCTGCCTCGTTCCGGGCTATGCAGGTGTAATTCCCATTATGCACGAGGGAGAGGTTGGAAATCCTTAAGGAGCTTGTGAAGTCAATGTTGTCAATAGTCACCCCGAGGCTCGCTGGGATTGGCCGGCCATCCTTCTGCCAGGTGATCGTGATAGGTAGGTCCCCTGAGACCACCACACATGGGATGAAGACCCGCTGTCCAATGGAGAATCTTGGAAACTCAAAGGGTTGGATAAAAGGTGGGACTGAAAGAAAGGGGAAGAAAGTGTAATATTTTATATGCTGTGTAAATATTTTATATGCTCTTTTCCTGTAAACCTTTTGCATGACATTGGGCATCATATTTTCAACTGTTGCAACACTCCCACTTACTATTTCATCTTTGTCTAAACCAGATACTTAGAATGCAGGATACTGATGAGGGTTCAGTCAGAAGCTGGGTTGGCAAGCCAAAGGGAGCAAGAGACTAAGAACTGTGACACGCCCAGCAGTTGGGGGAAGGCTTTGTGCTGGGGCCTTGAATAGTCAGCTTTTGTGCAATCAAAACAAAATCCTAGTACTTAATTAAGACTCTGAATAATTCACTATATTTAATTGATAAATGGAAAAAAGAGATAGCCATCTATTTTAAAACATATTTACATAAAAAACCACCAAAATAGTTAAACATTTTCATGATGAAAGGAAGAATTTAGTTAGAGAGGTAAGTCATTTTCTCAAAAAAAAAAAAAAATCAACATCAGGTTTGTAACTCCTTGCTTTGCTCCCAACATTAGATCAGGAAGCATATTAAAAAATACAGGTTAAACCTAGAGACCTGATTTTTAATCATATCACTTCTCTCTCCACTACAAACGTTATCTCCCTGACTTCAGCCATGCATCACAAGTCTGCAGGATAAATGCTCTAAAAAGCTTTGAAAGTCTCATATCTCATATTTTACATAAGATATAAAAAAATAGAGGCAAAAATGAAAACATGTAATTTTAAAGACTCTTAAATAGGATTTTGGATGCACCAAATTGCCTCTTTGAGACACGTTGCTTACACTATCTGGTTCATTACATCACCTTCTATGGAAAATTCTCTGAGTTTTGCTGACAGTGAGAGCTTGTAGTATTACAGGAGCAGAAATTTCCAATGTGACCTGCAACAGGTTCTGACATACCCTTCCTACATGAAGTGTGTACATATCTGCAACATGCCACTTACCTCCACGTCTGCTTATCTCATTCTCTATAATGGTGAGACTTCCTTTCTCTGTGACAATGCAGAGCCCCTGAATGCTGCCAAATGTTAACTTAGACCCTTCTTGTTCTTTAATCAATTAAATGCTTTCTCTTAATAACATACAACTCCTATCCTTTATGCACCTTTAGTAAGAATGTTAAGTGAGGCTAATACCTTTCTGTGTTTTGTCCCTCAAAAATTAATGTTATTCTTTCTCATAGGAGGGAGAACAAATAAAAATAAACATGGGTTGGGTGCTAATCAGTAATTAGCAGTTGCTTATTTTTCTTTCATTTTTTTAATTAAGGTTTTATATGTGTACATATCTTACCATTGCCCTCCCCTATACATACCCACCTTCCCCAGAGTTTTGTGTCCATTGGTTATGCTTATATTAATGCATATAAGTCCTTTGGTTGATCTCTTATCTCCCCCATATCTCCCTACCCTCCCCGCTGTAATTTTTTATCTAGTTTCTTTAACTATGATTCTATTTCTTCATGTGTAAACTGGTGATAATGAAACACAATTCATGAGCATGTTGGGGGAGGGCTTAATAGAATGTCAGCAGAGTGTCCAGAGGGTAGATAGCAGCTGCTCAAGTATTATCATCCTATTTTTCTTCTTCTTTATATTTTTTTTCCTTTTTGGTAATTTGCTGGGGGAAAAAATCAAATCAATTACATGGGTGCTGAGACTCACTAAGGTTCTGTTTGTATTGCCATATATCTTTTCTCAATTACATATTTTGCCTCTTTTTTTTTTCTAGTAGCAACTTAACCCATGGGCACCAAACAGTCCCGAGGTTGACAGCTCTTGGTCCTGAATGCTGGAAGGGTCTGCCTCAAGCCCAAGTCTTCTGAGTCACAGCCTTGGATGTTTTGACCTGCCCAACCCATTTTCCTAGTCCCTTTTCCCCATGCTTTAAGGAGATTTCTTTTATTAACAACTTCCTTGCTTCATAAAGTTCCCAAAGATTGTATCTGCTAACTCAAATCCCATGGCTGGTCTCATAAAGTTCAGTCTCAATTCCATACCCCTCAAAGGTGCCCACATGCCAATTGGATAAGCCAAAGGCTTGCATGGGCTTCTAGCTCTGTGCTGTGTGTTGAAATGCGAGCTGTATCCCACCAATTTCAGCTCTCAAATCCCTAGTTCAAAGTTCTCATGGTCTGAGTCCACAATGGTGGTCCCTGGATACTTTACACAAAACCACATCCTTTAATTTTCCCAAGCCACTGGTATTTCAGGTTCCATCTCTCATCTTCTCCATAATCCAGGTAAGAATGTCTGGATTCATCTTGCGTTTTTACCAAACCTTGCTTACCAATTCCACTCCTTCCATTTTAGCTCTAATTTAACTAATCTCTCTCTCTCTCTCTCTCTCTCTCTCTCTCTCTCTCTCTCTCTCTCTTCCTTACTTAAAATAATCCTCTTTAAAGAGCATTCTTTCAAAGTTCTTTGCCTCAATTTCTCTGCACTCGCATCCTGGCTTTCAAATGCAATATGAGTTACTTTTCTAAACCACCCAGCAAAGTTGCACTGAAATCCCAAGATGTGTATTTGAGTCTTAAATATATTACTGAGCTACTCTGAGTAGGTCTCCTGCTCTTTCTTATTCTGTTTCTCTAATTATGTTTTATCTACATTCCAGAGTCACCATGAGTATTAATTAAGGTCACACATATGAAAGTGTTTTGTAAATGATAAAGTTTAATATAAATATAAATATAAATAGAAGGTGACATTTTTGCCTAGCAGCCAATTAACTTTCCTGGCAGTGTTGGTCCCTAGCAATTAGAACACTCAATTAGTCACTGTTCCAGTTCAATGTGGCACCTAAAATGAGGAAGAAGTCGCTTTGAAATGTGTTAAATACAACATTGCTTGTTAAGTTGAAGTGAAAGAAGGGATTTTAATTTTCATTTCTATCTACATGTTTGAACACAGCAAATCTATGCTTCTGGTTACTCAATTATTTCTGAACTACTTAAGTTTCAGGCATTATCAATAATTAACACATTATACAAATCTTTAAGTTTTTTCAAATTTCCAAGTCATGAAATGAAAACACAAAACAAAACAAAACAAAACAAACAAACAAACAAAATAACAAAGGGCCAAAACAAGACATGAGTGGAATATACTATTGTTTCCAAATGACACCCCCCCACACACACACCCTCTATTCAGGGTTAAAGACAAGCCCCTGGAGACAATATAAAAATTGTTTGGACTCATATTTGCAGCATTATTCATGCAAAGAAATGGACCCACTTCCAAAGGATGTCAACCAAAGAGGCATCCTATTTGCTCTTTCAAAAATCACCATAAAGTCTAACAGGAAAGAAACAGAACTGTATTTATATGAATAAAAAAAGAAAGACCAGCCCTAGCTGGTTTGGTTCAGTGGATAGCGCATCAGCCTGTGGACTGAAAGGTTCAATTCCAGTCAAGGGCATATGCTCAGGTTGTGGGTTCAATCCCCAGTAGGGGACATGCAGGAGGCAGCTAATCAATGATTCTCTCTCATCATTGATATTTCTATCTCTCTTTCCCTCTTCCTTCCTCTCTGAAGTCAATAAAAATATATATTTTAAAAATCAATCAGTGAATGCATTGGAACAACAGATTGATGCCACTCTTTCTCTCTCTGTCTTTCTAAAATCAATAATAATAATAAAAAGACTGTTTTTCAACCCTGATCCACAGGGAAAGTAAACAAACTCAGTCATTTCCTATAATTCAGTTGATCCCTTCTCTTTCCCCTTATCACAATTGAAAACAGTAATGCTTATTAATTTTTAAAAGCTTTGATTTTGTAATACTATGAATAATAAAAATACACAAAAAGCTTTAATTATTAAGTTTTTAAAAATTGTGAGCACTGGTGTGTGATTTAATTTATATGTTTCATTTAAAATTTCAGTGTGCAGAAGTCAATTTGGTTATGGCCTTCTTAATGACATCTGAGTAAAGGCTAACATTTTTAATAGTATGTGATTGTTATTACATATGTATTGAAAATGAGAGGTTATCCTAAGCAAGAAATGCAAGTGGTATCTTAAATCAAATTACTCTCAATATCTTTGGTGAACATGACAAACAAAAAAATGAAAGGATGCCCTAAGATGATTTATAAGAATCCAAAATTTATTATTTTTTATGTTTTATCTGGGAACTCCTATATGGCTTAAACAGGTTAAACCCTATATACCTAGCCTACAATTCCCACTTTCAATATGTACAATTTCATTAGTGTACAAGAAAAGAAGAAATTAAGGAAAAGTAAGGTAGGATATCTTGCAGCATTGCTACCTGACAATTATATTTAGTTTAGAAAATGCTCCTTGCCCAGCTGCTGTGGCTCAGTGGTTGTACATCATCCCTTGAATAGGTTGTGGGAATGCTTATAGAAATCTATATTTCTCTCTCATCAATGTTTTTCTATATCCCTTACTATTCCTCTCTCCAAATTCAATACAAAAAAGACCTGGAGACATGGAAGCATCCATCAAACTGTCAAACCTCAGAGGGAAGGTAGGGGAGAGTAGGTGGGGGTAAGTAGGAGAAATCAACCAAAGGACTTGCATGCATGCATATAAGCCTAACCAGTGGTCACGGACAACAGGGGGGTAGGAGCATGTGTGGGGAGGGGTTTGGGATGGGAAGGGGGGGGGAATGAGGACAAACATGTGATACCTTAATAAAGAAATTTTTTTTAAAAAAGCTTTTCTAATCAAATTTTTGTTACTATGTAACATTCTCATACAATGGAGACACAGAGTGATGCAATGTGTCACCTGGAGGCTATTCTCAGAGATGGCAGGGGTGACTCTTGCTTTTTTGACTTGGTGGTTTTAAGCTTATGGAGGTCTTTAGTTTCACTACCATCTGGCATCTGGAGGGCGTTCTGCTCTCTTTGCTTGGCTGATCGGTTTGCCACACCTGATATCCTCCTGTCATCTGGCCCCCTCCCAACCCTGCCTATCAGTAATCTTTGCTGGGCTTCTATTGCCTCATATGGCTCTTACCTCTGGGGTGGTTCCTCTGAGGGAATGACATTGGGTACAATATATTTTCTGAGGTACTGATCTGCCCAGGGCCTTTTTTTACTGAGCACATTTTATTACATGAACACACACATTCTTGAAGTCATTATCAGGCCTGTTCATGTTCTAATTCACTATTTTAGCATCTGTTGTTTTCATTTTCCCCCTTCTCTTGCTTGTCCCTGGCTAAAGGTGTGGTGGAGGCAGGCAGCTTATCCAGGAACCTCACAGCTCTGCCACCATGATTGGTCCAGGAAGGGCTGGTGGTCTACAAAGAGCCAACCAGAGTCCTGCCTTAAAATTTGCTTATGTGGACTGGTTGGGGCACGTGGGAACAGAGACAGCCAGGACCGATTTACCTGCCATAAACGGAGAAGCTCCTCTGAATGAATTAAGTCCAGGTGCTGAGGGAAATACCAAAGACGCAGAGAGGGTTCCAGTGGTAATTCAGGGTCTGGACCGGGTTTCCCCTGAGATCTACACTATCTCAGCCCTTCCCAAAGATTGGCTGAATGTGCCCTTGAAGCTCCGTCTATATCTCCCTGACACATTGTTGTAACTGCTGTGAGGCTAGTTTGATTCAGCTTCCCGTACTTTGCAATCAGGAAGGCCATGGTCAACACATTGATTTGTCTCATTTACAACATTTAGAGAGACAGACTTAAATCTCAAGTTGCCCTTGCTTGAATTTTTGTCAGACATCATCTTCAGATATTTGGTGAATCGGTTTTAATGTGAATCTCACTAATCAAGTTACAAGTGTGTTTATAAGAAGTTAAAATCTGGAGTGAAGTTTACAAAGTCCCTTGGTGGTCACACCTCAACCTGTGGCCTCACACATGATCTGTAACTTTACACGTGATCTATTCCTGATGTCTCCAAATCTACAGCCCAGACTCCAGAAGTTCACTTCTTCATATATTCAGGTTCCAACTTAATGGATCGCTTGCTTGTCTAATGTATATTTCAACTTTGACACATCAACAGCCGGACTTCTGCTTTCTTCCTGTGAACTTCTTCGCTCATCTCTGTTGATGGCAGTGCTGTTCTTTCTACTGCTCAGGCCAAAATTCTGGGGTTATCCTTACATCATTTTTTCCCCTCTCATGTCCACATCCAATCCATTAGGAAATCTGATTGAATAGATCTTAAAAATGTGTCCATCACCTGCCTTCTACTTGCCACCTCTACTTCTCCTTCCCAGGTCCAAGCCTTCTCACCCTTCACCTGGATTAACTTTCTAACGGAGGAGCCTGTTGGTCCCTTCTTTCCTGTTGGTGTAATTCTCCGCACAGGATCTAGGTCAGGACACATGACTTCTATTTTAAATCATCTGATAAGTCTTCCCATCTCACTGAAAGGAAACGCTCAAGTCGTTATAGCTCAAGACTCGGGTACTAGCCGCACAGGAAATGACCCTGCTCATTATAACCTCGTCTTCTGTTAATCCCCCCACCTCCTGACCCCGTTCACTCTGACCCAGCCTCACTAGCCTCCCTGCTATTCCTCAAGCTTTCCAGGTACATTTCTGACTGTTCTGTTCTATCTGTTCCTTCTGTCTAGAATGTTCTTTCCCTAGATATCTGTTTGGCTATCTTGAACTCCTTTATATTCTTCCTTAAATCTCACCTTCTCAAAGAAGTCTTCCCTGACCACCTTGTTAAATACTGCAGATCTCAAGTCCCAAAACTGTCCCTCTCATCAGCCATTTCTCACCAGAGTAAGACTGTACTAAATGATATAATTCTTTATTTTGCAGTCCTTGCAAAGGAACTGAAAATGAATGTACTGCCTATTATATGCCTAAAAGAAAAAGAAAACTCTTGAAAAAAATACACCATTTGATTAAACTATTTTCTAAAATCATAGATGTATTGGCCATAAGAGCCAATACATTCTCCTTTGGGGCATGAGCTAGTCTGAGTTGGTTTCTGTCACTTAAAATCAAAAGGATCAAGATTAATGCATCAATTTATGTTGGCCTGGAAAATTTGAAGAATATAAGTTAATTATTCAAATGGCCTTGGTTTGAGTTTATGTCCCCTAAAATACCAAAATTAAAATATTTATGTCTATCCAATGGCCATACTTCTGGCAATTTTTCTGCAAGAACGAATTTTAAAAGCAGACAAAAGCTAATGCATAAGAAAAGTTTGTTTGAGGGGTCATTTTGAATGGCTAAATATTAAAATAAACTGAATATATAACACTAGAATACATATTTTCAAAAATACAAATGTAGTTTGCTCCCCTGGGGATCACTGAGATCCCTTTGGGGGGTTTCCAAGAAGACAGCCATTTTCAGAATAATATCAAGACACATTATTTGCCTTTCTCACTGTGTTGACATTTGCACAAATGTGCAAAAGTAATGTGGGTAAGACTGCTAGCGCCTTAGCACAAATCACAGCAGTGACACCAAAATATGTGAGTAGTCATGTATTCTTTACTACCACACACTCCCAGCTGTATTTTTAAACTAGTTTTATTTAAGGACATTTGATGAAACAAACAAAACAAATAATTTTAATAAATCTTGACCCTTGAATTCATGTCATTTATAATCTTCTCTGTTCTGTGTTAACAAAATGAAAATAATGCATAAAGCATGTCTGCTGCCTCTGGAGTGGGAAACCAAGTATTTGTGCACTTGTTTGAGTTACAAGCTCAACTAGCCACTTTTTATTTGATGGAATTCCATTGGTTCTTTAAAGAATGGCTACCTAAAAATTATAGTTATTCGGGCTTGTATAATTGGCAGTCATTTCTCTGTAAAAAAGAAAAAAATGAGTTTGTTGCTCTTATAATGATTATAATTGATTGTGTTTGTAGCAAATAATAAAATTCAAACTTTTAATAGAAAAAAAAGAATTTTGCTGCAGCTGGAGTCTAAAATAACTCACTTTTAAGAGTTTTTAGAAAAAGGAAAATGTTTTAAAATTATCTGTCAGACAACTAGATAACCAAGGCAATGCTGTGTTTTGTTTTTCTCTAGGGTAATATTAAGAACACATGTCTGGGACATCAAGCCAGAAGTTCACATAAAGGAAAGCTATATGAACCACAGGTCTTCTGAAGACATGATAGTAAGGAAAATAAAATGAAACAAAACAAAGCAAAATAGACCTGGCTGAGTAGCTCAGTTGGTCAGAGCATTATCCTGATGCAGGTTTGATATCCCATCAGGGCACATACAAGAACAATAAATGAATACATAGGTAAGTGGAACAACAAAACTCTCCCTCTCTCTCTCAAATCAATAAATAAAAATTTAAAAAATTTAAAATACCACACAGGACACCTAATGCAATCTATTGTCCCTCAGTCTTTATAATTGAGGAATATAACTTTCTTATTCTTAATATGCAGATTATTAGAACCCACTCCTAACTGTTGAAATGGCTGTGCTAAGTGATGGTGAGCTGAGTGGGGACAGAGAGGGGACCAATCTTACCTTTGACTGTCACGTGGACACTCTGGCTGGTGGAGAGTTGTGGTTGCACCAGCACGTTGCACGTGTACTCTCCCTCATCAACGTCCTTCTGCACATCCGAGAGTTTCAGAGTCCCATTGTTCTCAAACGCCACTTGGCGATGGTTAAAAGGAAGCAGATTAGAGTTCTTATACCACTTGATGGAGTAATACGGATAGCCAATCACACGACAGTGAATGTATGTGTCCCGACCCGCTATTGCTGTGATGTTTTTCATTGGTCGAATACTTGCAGGCCCTGGAGAGACACAAAGAAACTCTTGAAAATAATTGAAGGGTACATCTTACGTGCGGATGCGGGTACAATATCCTTGAGTTAAGAATGTAGGTTATTTTCATGTAAGGACATCTTATTCAATTAATTTTCCTGCAGTTGTCACTTTCTCTAAGATGGTTTCATTTCCTTTTAATTTCATTACTCTCAAATGAACTGAATGAGTTGTTAAATGCTTTAACTACCAACTACTTCTGTTAAAGTGTGTTGAGTTATATGACAGAAGGCAATTTCACCAATAAAAACTAGTCTTCACTAAACAAGCATGCTCCTTCTGCAACCCAATGGCTTAGCTCTCTCTACAGGTTATGAAGATGGAGGTTATGCCACGTTGCACCGCGAATGTAAGTTAATACCAAGTCCATGAAGGTTTACCATGGGTGTCGTAGGACAGCAGAAGAGGAGGAAGAAGAGCATGCAGAGCATAAAACAGGAAAGGACAGACCAGGTGGACACGTCGAAGAGTAAAACAGGAGAACAGGTGACTAAAGACACCGAAATGCTATTTCCAACATCATCTGGGCCAGGGCCATTCCTGAGCAGGAAGGAAAGAGTAGGAGATGGGGAGGGCCAGCTACTCCGTGTCAGCATTCCGGGACCCAGCTTGGCGCATGCGGAGACCTTCCTCTCCACTACCATGACTTATAGGTGGTTGGTTTTTTTTTGTTTTTTTGTTTTTTTGAGGAGCTGATTTGACAAGCACCTCTTACGTTTATTCGCGCCTGGTACAGGACGACGCCGGCTGAGTTGTTGGCAGTGCAGCGGTAGACGCCCCCGTCTCGGACCTGAGAGCTGGAGATGTTCAGGTAGCTGACCACGTTCCCCTCCGACGTGATCATCTGGCTGATGCGGTGACTGCTCCCCTTGAGGATTGGGTCATCGTCTAGGGTCCATGTGATTGTGGGCAGTGGCGTGCCCTTCACATTGCACATGAGGGAGACGGGTTCCGCTGGACTCACCACTTTCTCGCTGAAGGCAGAAATGATTTTGGGAGTTCCATCTGCAGGAAGACAAATCACGGAAGCAAGTGGCACATATCGATAATGAGGCAACTTCCAAGTAAGACTATTTAATGATGGGGAAGTAGAGGTTATTAGCGCTACACAAAAACTCTGGTTTTATGGATAAAACTAGATTCCCATCAGAACTAGAGTTCGTTTTCAAAACAGGTCAGCATTTATATATAAATCACTTATATATTTCCTAACTTTCCTAAGCAGAAGAAGGATAACACAACCTAGATATTCATGTTAAACAATGTCAGCTCCCTGGAAGTCTACAATCCAAAACTGGATGTCTCCACCCAAAGCTATAAGCATAGAGGAAACCCATACCCATAAACCCTCACTGTAGCTGCCCACCTCTGCCCATTTGGTTAGGGATAGCTCAACAAGAATTAGAGGAATAAAAGAAAGAGAGAGGGGGGGGGGACCTGGTGATCTCATCTTCATTTTCTCATAAGAAATAATCTTTAATAGTTTTAATGACAAATGATAAGTGCACATACATTTCCATGAAGGCTCTGTCAATGGGTAGAGACTAAATAAAGTTGTCGGACCCTTCTGGCATCTGTTAAATATGTCTGTAAGTATCTTAAGTGAGGTGGCCATATAATTTCTCATCCGGCCTGGGACACTTTTGAGACTATAATGGGTACTATGGACAATTATGCTAGGTGAACAGGTACAACCCAAGACGGTCCCCAACAAAGTAGGAGCTTAACCCTAGGGAAATTTCCAAGGGAATATCCCACATTTTCAACCAAGACTCCATTTTCATATTCCATTATTTTTCTATCACATCTAAAGGGCTAATGACCTCCTATTATATTATTATATGGTAGTAATCACAGATGCCTGTTAATTTTTTATATGGCTCTCCATGGAGAAAGAGAGAGATACATGCATATTAAAGAGAAATAAATGTATGAGTCGAAAGTTACCAGGAGGCCTGCCAACCTCAGGCACATAAGTCAACATGGTGACACTATTTTTCTAGGCAGAAGTAGGTCACTTTGACATAATTGTGACCACACACATGAAACAGGATTTCTGAGTCTAGTAATAAACCTTGCTGGAGGAAATTTTTTTTAAAAAAATTGTGTTCATTTTAAGGGTTCACCTCTAATGGAAGATGATCATTAACAAGCATTATTTTTTGATTTTCATTTTAAAAGTTATCTATATTAATTATTTAAAAAATATAAGCAAAGCATATGTGGGAAACAAGACTGGAGATTTAAATTCCGTAATTCCGTCATAGAAAAAGAACTGTTAACATTTTCAAAAACCCCAGAAGAAAGAGGTACCCATCATCCAAACCTTGCAGCCTACTTCTGTGGCCAGCTGGGCCAGCTGCATAGGGTTCAGGGTTCTTATTGGGGGACTGTACCAGGTGTCTCCCTGTAGCCCTCTACCACCCTTTCATTTGCAAATTCCTGAATCTCAACTTCATTTCAAGTCATGTCTTAGGTGGCTGGAGAAGGCCTGTGAAGATCTGGGCCTTTGGATATTTCAGTGTTCTTGGGTTGCAAACTTCTTACTTTAACTGTGAAAGGTGAAAACCAGAATTTCTGGATATGAAAATGAAGAGCCTGGGAACAGTGACACAAGGCCCCGACATGCTCTGCATTTAACTGACAGAGAAGCTAGACGTCATTCTGTTTGTTATTCTCCCTACACAACCAGCCCGTGGGTGCACTGACATTATCTTATTTGACCTTCCAATTCAACGGATGTGTTTAGGGTGTATTTAGCTGAAAATGTCTTTGCAGCAGCTACAAAATGCTTTCTTTCTCTTTGATTTTCAGCTCCTTCGTTCTGATGTGCCTGCATGTGATTTTCTTTGTATTTGTTCTTCTTGGGGTTTGCTAAGTTTCTTAGATCTGTAATGTTATTTTTTTATACCAGATTTCTGGAAATGATGGCCATTATTTCTTCAAATACGTTCTTTCTCATTCTCTGACTCCTATTTTTCTGTGCCTATAATTATAGATGTCCCACATGTCACTGAGGCTCTGCGAATTTCTTTTGGAGTCCCATTTTTCTATGTGCATCAGATTAGCTAATTAATTTTACTCTATCTCCAATTTCACCCATCCTTTTTTCTTGCTTCTGCATTTTTCCATTAAAGTCAACACAGTGAATTTTTTCATTCCTCTTTTGTTTCATTTTTATAGTTTCCATTTCTCTGCTCCTCTTTCTGATAGGTCCATTCATTATGCTCTAGTTTTCCTTTAAGTTACTGAACATATTTTAAATAGCTTTGAAGTACTGGTTTGCTAATTCTAATACCTGAATCTTCTCAAGGTCTGTTTCTATTTTCTACTTTGTCTTTTGACCTCTGGCCCCAGTATCCTATTTTCTACTTGTTTGTTTGCTTTGGACATCCAGTTATTTTTATGATATACTTGGATTCTTCTTCAAATTTTTGCAGTTCAGGTGTCCACCAAGTTTTCCAGGGAAGTTTATATTCATATTTTATGACTCACTACTGCTATTTCCTCCTCTCGAACTCTCCACTCACCTCCCTCAATTTGAAGGTGATTCAACAGCCCAGATCTCTGTCCTTCTATCCCTCAAACCCACAAAACTGGTGAATATCGTCAGGGGAAATGTGGTATCAACAAAGATATCACTTCATGTTTTCACTTCTTTTGAGGGCCACCTACCTTTAGAGATAGCTTAAGTGTCTGCATATACTTTTGCGTGTCCCAAAGCTCACAATTTTTATCTTCTTACAGGTGAGTTAATCTTATACATGCTATTCTATCATTTCCTGAAATAAGACCTGTTCTCATTCTTTTGTTGTTGTTGTTGTTATTCCATATTTCCAGTTATTCTAAGTCTGCATTACATCCATGGCCATTCTTAGTTTTGGGTACTGTGAGTTTTTACATTTATGTGAATCCGCAGCTATTTCATTGATAATAATAGTATGTATCTGAGGATACTAGTTAGAAGATGTTTTAAGGCAGACACCGGATCTGCACTCGTGGCTCCCTCTCTCTCTCCTTCTCTGCGTTAGCACTGCCATCTCTCAGAAGAGGAAAACCAACATGATGCTGCTGGCCCTGAATGGAAGCTGACACGCGGCACATACACCCGTGAGGCTGCTCCATGTGCTCCTCGCTCCCTTTTTATTCCAGTGACAGGCTTTTTGGAGATGAAAGCCGACATTAATTTCCCAGCGAGGCCTGAGTGTCTTTGAAATCTTTCTGGCTGTCACTCTGTGATAACCTGAACCCTTTCGACATCATTATGGATTATCAATATGCTCTTTGGGTTTTCTTAGACTCGCGGAGGGTTGCCACGGTAACGAGGCCTCCAAAGGTAACTGCTGCCTTTTCTACAAAGAATCTAAAAATAGTGACTGTGTGAGAGCCGCAGTGCATCATCATTAACCATCCGCTCTGTGCACACTGATTGCTTTCGGTGCTTAATTGTTCTGTGGGACACGGTGCCAGGCGTTTCACATGACCAGCGTGCCTTCGGCTCATTTCATCTCTGCTTTAAACATTTCCCTGCCCGCAAGCAAATGCTTACATCAAAATAAGAATGTCGCTCTCAGCCCATGTCTTCCTACAGACTGACTAAGGTTAAAAAAGAAATGATAGAAATACTCTGTTTAGCCCCAAGACATCATTTAAACTTATTTTCATACATAATTTTTTCTCTCCCTTTAGGATACATGAAAGTCATGTAGTTATTTTATTAATTGATAACAGATACGTTTTAAATGATATATAAAGGCCCAGTTTTCCAACAAGACACACAAATATGCAGATAAAGGCTAGTTCAGTTATCTGGTGATAAACACCTGTCTCCGTGAACATTACTTTAATAGCTTCTCTCCTGGCTGACGGATAAACTTGAAGATGCAAGGAGGCAGCAGGCAGTTAAATAAAACAACAACAACAATAAAGCATACCTAAAACCTGTTATCACGCCACAAGGAAATTCCTCAGAAATTCAATTCACCTAAATCTTTGGATATTTGGACCCAACTGGGAACAGCCCTACAAACCAGACGCCATTTTGCTCTCCATCAAGCTCAACACTGAAATAGTGCCCTGTGTCTTGCCTCTAACGTTGTGCTTCTCAACGGGGGGCTACGTGGCACCCCAGGGGACACCTGGCAACCTCGGTAGGCATCTTTGGCTGTCACAGTTTGTAGAAAGGTGCTACGAGCATCTGGTGGGTAGAGGCCAGAGATGTGGCTAAAACCCTACAGTCTTCCAAAAGGAGTGTTACTGGGAAACCCTGGACTGCCAGGGGTGGGGAATGTCTGGCCCTCGGGCTGTATAAGGCCCGTAAAATAATTTGGTTTGGCCCTGCCAAGGTATTAGAGGTGAGTTAATTAAATATTTGACCAGATGTAGCAGGCTAGTTTACAAGCTGATAATGCGGTATGGCCCACAAATGATGTTCTAAATATCCTAATGGCCCTGGGCGGATAAAGGTTCCCTCGCCCTAGAGGATGTTGAAGTGTCAACCAACCTCAAATGTTGGTTGTTTCAAATGTTCAGGGACAACTTTAAACATGCGAGTGGGCAGCGTTCATGTTCATTGACTTCATGTTAAATTACATTCCTTATGTTCCCTCTACCATGTATGATGTTTACTTCCTCAGAACCTGTCCTTTTATTTGCCTGATTGATCTTGAAAAATCAGGTAGAGTCATTAGCGGGTCAGACAGATAGAAAGGTACAGAAGAGGAATAGAGGTCAGAGAGGTGAAGAAAGGTTAAGCTGGGAGCTAGCAGCACTGTGTCCCCCCGGGGCCTTCCCTGGGAGTGCTCTGGGGCCGGGCTCTTTGCAGCCGAACCCGCGCCGAGGTCCACTGACCTTCAAGGACCACCTGCACAAAGTCTTGAGCGGACAGCTTGTCCTCGCGCACAAAGCACTGGTACGCGCCCCCGTCACTTTTGACCATGTGATCCATGATAAGGTTTTCGTGGTTGATCCCTGTGATCCTCACATTTTTCCCAGGGTTGAGGATTTCACCGTTTCGGTACCAGGAGAGCTCCTGGTCCTCACTTGCGGTCACGCTGCAGGACAAGGCCACCTGGCTCCCCACGCTGCTCTTCACCTTCCGGGGGCTGATGGTGGCTTTCAGGGGCTCTGAGGAACGGGTCAGAGAGGAAAAAGAAGGTGAAAATGTCACACATGGGACATGGCAGTGCCACAGAAGGCAGGACTCGTGACAAGGCAGGTACGTCACTGCAAGCACACTCACTCCATTCTTTTTTGTTTTAGATTTTTAAAAAATTCCATGTTGTTAACACACTACATATGACCCTTTCCCCACTGCCCTTTGTGTCAGAGTTCTGCATGGTGTTTGCAACACCCTCTGTGCTGTTCTTCTTCTTTATTATTATTATTATTATTATTATTATTTTACTTCTCTCTCTAGGTAGCAAATAGACTAATGTTGGTCAAATTGCTTTTTCACTGAGTATGTTATGAGCATTAACCCACTGACAAGCAGAAATGGGATGCGCTGGTTACCAGGACAGAAATATTTGAATATTTAAATCCTACTGGCCTTGTCTCAAGGAGCATGGCTGGGTCTGCTCTGGGCCATTGTCACACACATTCATACTCACTCACATCCCTTATGTGGCCTACCCAGGGCCAATGCCAGCTATAAGGACACAGGCCGACATTCACATTTGTGACCACAAAACCGGTTTTTGTCTGTCAGTTTAAAAGGAGGCTAACTGGCTTGGACAGGGCTGGAAATCTCAATCTTGGTGCCCTACGCTTTCATTCAACAAACCCCATTCAAGTGAGCAAGCGTTGATTGAACATCTGTATGCCAAGGATGGGATTAAAGTCACAGGCGAGGCAAAGATGAATAACGCTTGCAGTACAACTCACATGTGCCATAAAGATAGCAAACATCTTTTATATGATATTTAAGTCAATCTTTCCACTATTCTACAAGTTTTTTTTTTTAATTCTCCACTTTGTAGAAGAGGAAATGGTTATTCAGAAAAAGTTAATTAACCAAATCCACTCAACAAGTAAATGGCAAAAAATTAGTTTTTGTTTTTTTTTTTACCCCAGTTATTCCCACTGCTCTATTTTCTCCACACTGTGAAGTCTTTGGTTCCAAGAAGTTTAGGCTTCTAGGTGGATCAGACAAATACAAGAATGAATATAGTAACCAAACAGTGTATTAGAGACATGTAATGCGTGGCAGAAGATCAATAGAAGGTCCTCAGATATCAAGTGTGGATAGAGCTGAGGCAGAGGGCATTGTGGAGACTGAATTAGAGCAGAAAGCACAGGGGGGTCTCAGGAAGGGTCTCTGGGCAGTTTGAATGCAACCCAAGGTCTCTGAAGGGGAATTGTGGGAGAAAAATGACAAGGGCATATGGGACAAGATGGCAAAGAGCCTACAGATTTGGGAATTAAACCAGAGGGAACTAAAGAAAATTTCCTAGAATGTTCAGCGAGTGAGGCTACAGTCAGACACGTTTTTTTAGGAGAAATGATTCATTCTATTGTGATGGACAAATGAGAGTGGAAAGCTGGTCAGAAAAGAGGCATCACAAATGCGCAGCTGAGGCACAGCGAGGACTGGATCTGAGATAGGGCAGAGGTGGAGGAGGTGGAGACCACAACTGAGAAATGCTATAGTCTCTAGGACTTGGACAGAGAAATAAAATCCTTAAAAAGGATCAAGGACTTAAAATTCACACCGGAAGGTGACTTAAGCGGGGAGACATCTGGCATCACAAGGAAGATATGGTGGCAAGGTTGGTTTGGGAGAGTGATCTTTGGAAGCGCCAGCTGAACATCTGCTATGACATTGGGAGACATGCTTCCCTGACCCTCAAAAAGGAGGCAGAGGCTAAACCTTTACACTCAGGGATATTTCCAGAGGGGAGGGATTGGAAGCCCCGAGGATAAGGGGGAGCAGCAAAGGAAGAGAAGAGGGGGGCTCTGATTTGGAAGCAAGAGAAAAAAGAAATTATAGGAATGGTTCTATAGGCCATGCTTTTGTTAAGAGGAGAGAAAAACAAAGGAGCAGTCAGAAGGGAGGATGGGAACACTCAAGAAGCATTTGAGAACCTGTCCAAATGTGGCCGAAGAGTACAGTGATGAAAACATACACTCTGAATGAAAACTTTATAATTTTTAAAATGTACACAGTGACAAATGCCTTTACAGAGAAAACAATACAATACTCGGAGTTGAACAGAATATGTGTGTGTGTGGGGGGGGATATTTTTGGGAAAAGACATGGCATTGAACTTAGAAATATGGGAGGGAAGTCTTAGACAATCAAGTATTTGAAACGCATCTTCGATGTGGAGGGAGCAACATGACTTGCAATGGGAAAGGAATGGGTTTGTACAGGGGAGAGGAAGAAGACCTAGTAGATGTGGATTTTTTGAAGAAAGACTCTGGGAAATATAGCAGGTTCACTTGAGATGCTTTAGATAATCTCCTAAATATATAAACTTTACTCAACAGAAAACAGAAAGCCATAAAACATGTTTGAACACAGAGGAGACTTTGAGCCAGTGGGAATAATTCTTACTAGATGTCCAATGCTTCATTATTTCACACATAAGTTTTTTCAGCAACAGAAATGTAATTGCAGACATTACCTCCCATTTCTTTCTACTCCCCGCCTAAGCAAGTTTGATTGATATTTGCGGGACTCACCCTGGGCTGCAGGTTCCAGACTGTCACTGGGATATTTACTTTAAATGTATTGTCTTGGCTAGGATTGGGTGTCACAAGCAGGGTGACACAGAAGAGGCACTTCCATAAGTAGGCATGGGGCTGGGGAAAAGCCAAGGCAAGAAAATGCCTCCCTTTCAGTGTCAGACTCTGGTGATTCAGTTGGTTCAGTACAGTTCATCGAGTCAGACGTACATAATACTACACACTGGCCACTGTGTTGACTGAAGTCCTGCAGCTCCATGGCATCTTGGGTATCTCGTTTTGATTTGGTTTCCACAGGAGCGAAACTGAAGGTAAGTTTACCTAGATTGGAGTGCTCCCCCTGTGATCACACCCCCTTTCCTCCGAGTCTGCCTTCAGCATTGTTCTCCACATGGTCTACAACACAGTCCCCAACAACCAACTGGAGGTTAAATATAGCCACATCCTTGGACTAAATTATCTATCATATTATGTCCAAGTCCACTGTTTGAATAGCTTACATCCTGGTATTTCTGCTGATTATAGCCCCACTTAGAAATTTAAAGAAGCATCTGAAACAGGCCAAGGACACACACTCTGATCTTGACTGTGTGACCGCCCAATCCTGCCCTGGTCCCATTGACTTCCACTGAGACTAGCCGATTTTCATTCAACAGCTGAGCAATGTTATCTTGGAACTGTAACCTGGTTACATTGGGCCTGATAGAAATCTTGGAATTTGGGGAGTGGGAATCAGACAGACCTGAATTCAGTCCTAAGCT
Organism: Vespertilio murinus; assembly: GCA_963924515.1. NCBI lineage: Eukaryota > Metazoa > Chordata > Mammalia > Chiroptera > Vespertilionidae > Vespertilio > Vespertilio murinus. The sequence goes on along the minus strand of OZ004706.1, from coordinate 196,684,581 downwards.
CCAAACTCTCCATCTGTGTGTATAGCCTTGAACAATTTGAGCATCAATATCCTCATCTGCAAAATGGGGCCAATAATGGTCCCTGCAGAACTGCTGTGAAGATCGATGGGATGCTACCGAGAAATCCCGGGGTCAGCTTGTCACAAGAGCCCCATCAGCCAACTTCACCATCACAAGTTACCGTCCAACTTACGTTTCACGTACAGGCGGCCTATCACCTTAGCAGTTCCATATCTGTTGGATACTTCACACACATAGCTGCCTGAGTCTGAGGGACGAGTATTCTCAATGAGTAGCCCCGTCACGGTCTTCTGGAACCTTCCAGAAAGTTCCAGGGGCATGTTGTCTTTCAGCCAACGGTAATCTGGCTCAGGGTGCCCAAGCGCTTTGCAAGGCAGCTCCACAGGCTGCCCTGACATGGCTTTGCGGTGATCAAACCCATCCAGTATGGACGGGGCTGAGTTCGCCGGGTCTGCAGAAGGAAGAAAAACTCTTAGACATCGTGGAGGAGGAGCTGAGGTGATCATTCGCATCATAGAACCCCCTGCATAATTGAAATTCTAGACGTCATACCAGTTATATAAATTTCTTCCGCTCAGAGCTTGTGAAAGTTTGAAGCAGAAAAGGTACTAAGAACTTCAAACTTCGGAATCAGCATGCTTCAACAGGAGTGGCCCCCATACACCAAGAATTGGGTCTTCTTATAACCAGAGGATGTTGGACTTTCCCTCTCAGGAGAGTGATAGTAACATAAATAGTTGCTAAACATTAGTAAACTTTATGCCACAAAAGGAGTTTTACACATAACTGTTGAATGTGGAGATGTTTCATTTATTTATTTCACAAATATTGTTTGACCTCCATGTTGGGAACCAGCCCAGCGTTAGGCATTAAAGACACAGGCAAGGCGACAAAGACAGGCCAGGATACCCTCATAGAGCTGACATTCTAGTTGGGCCAGTGTGTGTGAGGCAGCAGGAAATGTACTGTACACAAATACATAAAGATAGCTTAGCCTGTGTATGTGTAAAAAGAAGGGAAGAAATGGGATGATGGGAAAGGGGATGTGGAAAGGAAAGTAGAGCCCTCCGACATTGCTGATGGGAATGTAAAACGGGGAAGCCACTTTGGAAAACAGTTTGGCAGTTTCTTAAAATGTTAAAATCCAACTTACCATCTCAATGAAACTACTTTACAAAAAAGGAAGGTGCATTTCTGTTATATTTTAAGTCACATTTTAAGCATGCTTGCCACAGGTGATATTTGGTCATATATAGAAACAGTACAACCAAACAACAGCACTGCATTTAATCTTCATCACTTAATCTTCAAACATTTTATGAAGTATGCTTCTTTACAAAAAGACTTCCCTTATGTAACCACAATGCGAATATCACACTAGTGCATTCATAAATTCTTCACATTACTCATTATGTACCCTATATTCATATTTTCCTTTATCTCCCACATTATGCTTTCTGCTATGTCTGTTCTCTGATGTATTCCTTCTCGTTTAATTTTCATCTCTTCTTAAATTATGCCATTTTTTTTGTTTCACAGATTCATGTTGTTTAGCCATTTTTTTTATGAACCCTTTCTTCTGACTTATGCTCCTCTTTCAAAGTATTAAATTATCCTCAAATAATAAGTTATAGTTTTCACATGATTTGTATGTAATTTTTACTTCTAATTGTCAAAACATGATTTGATTCATGTTCATCCTTCTTGTAATACATTTGTGGGAGGTTGGATAATTTTTTTTCCTTTGTTCCATGTGAAAGTGAGACAGGGTTCTTCATTAATGAGAAGAATCTTCTGGATGGGGAGGGAGATACTAGTAGAAAGCTCTCCCAGCTTTTCCCTTTGGTGTCTCCACTCACCATGTGGCCCCTTTCTCAGAGCGGTGCCTGCTCTGGGAGGGTCCCAGCTTCGGTCATGTGCTTCCTCCATCACTACGCTACTTGCTTTCTGAGGCAGTGCTCCACCTTGTCATGCTCTATTTTTTCTGCCATAACATTATATAAGATGGAATTCCTAGGGCCTCCATGCTACCTTAGCCTCGTCTCTCTGTTTTATTAGCATTCTCCCTGGCTGATTTGATTTCTAATTCCGGCAGTCTCCCTCGGGATGAGTATCTGGTCTTCAAAAGAAGTATTTTCTGAACATCTCCAGTATCTCTGCGGACCTAGACCACCACTGAGCTGTGTGATCATTGTCGGTTATGGCCTTTCCCAATCACATTCAACTCACAGTTCATGCAGGACTATCGACCAGTGGGATTGCTCTTCCCCAGGTTTCCATGGAAAAGACTGTCCTCTGCTTTTGGAGATGAGCATGTGAGCATGTGCTGGTTACTTTGCAGTTCTATTAGTATATAGTAACTAGTAGCCCTGTGCACAAATCTGTGCACCAGTAGCTTGTCAGTAGCTTTCTGCCGCCCTCCAGTAGCTCTCTGCTCACTGCCCCACCCTCCTGTAGCTCCCTCCACCCCCCATCCTCCCTCACAGCTTCCTGCTCTGCCCACTCCTGTAGCTCTCTGAACCTGCTTGTTGCTCGCTGCCCCACTCCCCTGCTGATCCGTGACCCAGTGTTACCTGGTAGGTCATTATGCTTCCCAGCGTAATGACATTTGCAAATTACATCTTTATTATATAGGATTCCAACAGGCCTTCTCATCATCTAGCGCTTCTGTGATACTGCTGCTGCCCCTGACCCCAGGGTCCTGATACTGTCAGTAGTTTGCCCACACCCACCCAAGGGTTTCTGGGCATTTCTGTCACATAGTTTTATTGATGCCGTCCATGTGCTTTTGCTTTTATCATTATTGGATTTATTCTGTTTTAATTTCAGTAGAAGTTTGGGATCATTAAAAATATTGCTGTTAATATGCCCCCTCCCTGACCATGTGTGCCCCATGTGTATATTTTAAAATAAATATGATGTAAAATTCATTCATTTATTTTTTCTTTCGAAGTTTAGAATTTTAGAAGAGTAATCTGCACTCACTATGGTCTCATTTTATTTTTTATTTTTTTAGCATTAACAATTTGCTTAACAGAGGACTAAGACCTAATAACTATAACACAGGAGAAAGTAACAATTGATGTGAAAAAGACAAATACTTTCAAATGCAGAGGAGAAATCACTTAATTCTGCCATCTTTTGGTGCTGTACCCCAAAAACCAGGTGGGCTTCGGTTATTCTGGGGGCATGGGGAAGGGAAATCCAAATAGAGCATCACTGGGGACCATCAGCAGGTATCCAGGAGACAATGGTTTTTCATTACCATCCCCCGCCCCCACACTGAGCAACTTTCCATCACTTTTCCCTCACGAAGCATCACTACAAACACAATTATTATCTTCACTGCAGGGACCAAGCTTACATTCTATCGCGCAAAGGTCAGATGTTTTGCATTCGATTTCCTAATTCTGAGGTGGGATTTCACACATCCGGCTTGCTCCAGGAAGTGTTAATGCATCACTGCGCGCTTATTTGTCCGACAGATGGGCCGATGGCGAACCAAATGTGGAGATTATGCAAAAGAGCGATATTTTCTCAAAGGGCAAAACCCATCGGAGAGGGCACAAACTGGCTCTCAGATTTCTTTCGCCCGAGAATAATCCTGGAGGGGCACGGGAGGGCATGAACATCCCTTTACCTTTGGACATGGCTCATTTCCCCAACACTGTAGCATCACATGTGGACCAAAAGGTGTGTTCCATACGACCCTGCTCTCCTCCCTCAGCTCGGTGGGGTGGGAGGCATCGTGGTGACGTTGACATGGTCAGTGACAAGCCAAACAAATGTGTATGGCAAGGAGGTGCTATCTCCCAAAGAGAACTCATACTGTGCCAAAGGAATTTGGGATTTCACAAAATATGAAATGACATCATTGGAATATCCCTATTTATACTGCACTGCATTGGTATTGATTTGGTTTTTTTTAAGGAAACAGACCTTAAGTTGATAACCTATGTTGGGGGAAAAGTCTGAAGGCTTGAGTTTAGTCATGTATTTCACCAGGTGGGTGGCGCCATGGGGGGACACCAGCAAAGGGGGAGCAGAGCGAGGGGGCGCAGAGCCCTTACCTGAGACAAAGAGCCGGGCGCTGTTGCTCTGCCGGGTCTCCCCCGTGTACCTGTGGCGCGTGATGCAGCGGTAGTTATACAATCCGTCTTCGTTCTGTACATCTTTAATATACAAGGCTCCCGTGGATGTGATGAGAAATCTAGATCCTGAAAGAGAGGCGCAAATGCAGTCAGCGAATGGATGGCTGTTTTCACTTGAAGAAACCTGGAGCACGGGCTGATCGTAGGTGTGCATGCTAATTTCAGGGTGGAAGCCATTTTAAATGTTCAATAGCTTACATTAGCAGTTCCCAGCATGTTACACAATGAGTATATACTTAGGAAATTTAATGTCATAGTTATGTTTTTAGGCCCAGGCAATGTATTTATGTTGTAGCAACAGAGTTGGCGTAAAATTGGTATGTGACAAATGTAGCAGATTTCCTTGGATCACCATTTTTCTCTTCTCATGTGACAGATGAAGGGAGTATTAACTTGCTTTTGTACATTTTTTACCTCATGTAAGTATGAACTTTTGCCTCCGTTTGAAGTATTTCACGTACAAAAATAAAGCAATAAAATATTCTACAGCCAAGTTGGTGTGGCTCAGAGGTTGAGAGTCCACCAATGAACCAGGGGGTCAGAGTTTTATTCCTGTTCAGGGCACGTGCTCAGGTTGTGGGCTCGATCTCCAGCAGGGGGCTTGCAGGAAGCAGTCAATCAATGATTATCTCTCGTCATTGATGTTTCTCTCTCCCTCTCCCTCTCCCTTTTTCTCTGAAATCAATGAAAATATATTTAAAAAATATATCTACCAACTTCCCACACAACGATAAGCAATACTTATGCTATAAGTCAACAATCAGTTCCTCTTATAGTCTGTGTTGTAAAGCACTTTGCTATTTCTTTAAAAATATATATATTTTTCCTGATTTTTTATAAAGAAGGAAGGAAGAAGGAAAGAGAGTTAGAAACATTGATGAGAAACATAGAACAGCTACCTCCTGCACGACCCCTACTGGGGATGTGCCCGCAACCAAGTTATATGCCCTTGACTGGAGTTGACCTTCATTCCTCAGGCTGATGCTCTCTCTATTCACTGAGACAAACCAGCCAGGGCCTTGCTATTTCTTTTTAAATAATTTTATTGAATTTATTAGGGTAACATTGGTTAATAAAATTAGATAGGTTTCATGCTATTTCTTAATCATTACTGAAATGATTGGCAATAACTGTTTTCACCCCAGGGAGAAAAAGCCACATGCAGACATTCCTCCTTCATTTCAGCAGGGGACCCGGTGTCTCCATGTGACCCCCTGATTTTTATAACCACATGGAACCTCATCTTCTTTCCTCTGACCTTTGCTCCTTCTTTCCTTTGATTCGAACTGGCCTCTTCCAGCCTGGGAACCCCTGACTCACCCCCCCCCCCCCCACCGCCCCTGGCACGTGCACTCCCTGGATCACTAAGCCCCCAGGACCATCAGTGGCTTGCATAACCTTAGGACCAAAGCCTGGGGCCAGCAGCCACAGAGACAGATAACATCCAGGCTTGGATTGTGTTTGAGCCCTGAACCCAGGAAAGCAAACTGATCCCACCAACCAAATCCATGGAACACCAGACAGAAGGACCCCCTGGCTGACATTGGGGCCAGATGCTATGACCACCAATCACCCTCTGCTCTAGCACCTACAGATGCCCTAACCATGCCTGACTCCCCTAGCCATGTGATTAGTGATCTTTCCCCGATATGGCCCCTCCTCTGTGAGCCAGGTCTTTGAGGTCACCTGCGAGACTCTGGGCGTGGTGCCATTTCTTTAAAAACCAACCTTTACTTTTATGGCTGCAAACTCCAGTTCAGGGCTGATTCGGCTTTAATATGTACAGACCAACAAACCTTATTTTATTTGGGTAGCAATTCCCACCTGTACAAGGCTAGCTGTACAGAAATGGCTAACGTTAAGAGATAAATGTCCGTGTTGCTTCAAGATGGATGATGATGATTTTTTTCTTTTGATAATGTAACTAATATCTACTGCTCAATTATAATTTAATGGTAAACCAAACTAAGGCAAAAGAATAAACCCCAAAGTGAGTTGGTGCACCTACATGGTGGGTGACTCGGTACAATTTCTTCCACTGTTGGGTTATGCTATTGAGTATTTCTGCATCTGATCAATATTATCTCAAAGAGAATGATTTTTTTTGGTCTGTTTGGGAGAAGACTAACATTTCCCGAATTCATCTTTTATTGTTTGTTTTCCTTCGGTTCATTTGAAACATCCTTTGGTTTATTTTAACCAGAATTTACCAGGGATTTTGATTTCATTGATTTTAGGTCTCAAATATTTACATTGTGAACGCAATTCCTACAGTTCTTGGTTATTTTTTGTAAGGACTACGCTTTATTCATAGATGAGTTGCTCAAATAAAATAAAAAGGGCTTATGCTTTTTTATCCTATATAATGAAAGCATATGCTTTGGGTAATATGCAAATTGTTCCCTTGACTGGAAGTTTGATAGGAGTTTGACCAGGGGGTGGGGCCAGGCCACCAACTGCCCATGGCTCCTCCCCCTGACCATCCCTGCCCCTAATTGGCCCCAATCAGAGTGGGCTGGCCAGACCCCTCCCCTGCATGAATTCGTGCACCAGGCCTCTAATGTAAGATAAGAGCAGTTCAAAAGAGCAGTGGAAAAGAAAAAAATGGTAAGACAAATACTGATCTGGCATAAGCCTTTTCAAAGAATACAAATTAAACAATGTATCAAATATTTTTAAATCATAAATTCACTTTTAAAACAATTCCATGTAGTTGCTTATTTTAAAACATGCCATAAATACACTAACTAATGGCATAGCTGTAAAAGCTAATGCTGCATCTTCGAGATATTTTTGCTTTATCCTCTCCTGAACAGAGGTAACTAAAAATACCTTTTACCACTTGTCATATGTCATCACACATCAAGCATTTCTTACCAGCATATGTTGTGTATAATTGAAACGTTTTTTTCTCTTTCAATATATTTTGCATACTTACATAATGCTTTAACAACTAGTTCCTTTACAGTACTGAATGACAGACAGAAAAGAGGATGCAAATATTAGGCATGCAATTTATGCCTCCTTTCTGATATGGAGGATTGTCATGAGAACTGACAAGCCGTCAGCACTGGCAGGTGTAGGTGGAAGCACTGTGCCCAGTGGCTCAGGAGTATTGGGAGGGCGGGGGACACAGAGGGGCCGGCACCCATTGAGTCCCCCCCTGACCCCCCAGAGGGCTCTCTTCTCTAGGCACATTTAATCACTCATTTTGCTCCTGTAATAGGTCACTTTTTCTTGTTTTGTTAATCTTCACCCAGGATATTTTCCCACTGAGAGCTAGACACCAGACCTGCCAACGCTGTTAGAACTTTGGCTAACTAAGAGTAAATGGAGGGGGGAGGGGGAGATATATGTACTACTATATGTAATACTTTAAACAACAAAATAAAATTTAAAAACAAATAAATAAAATTCTGTTACAGAAGACTAAAAACAAAAACAAAAAAACGAGTAAATGGATTGTAAGTGCTGAAATGGTTCTCCAATGTTAGTTGACATGAGCTTGTATGTTACAGCCACTGAAATAAACCCTCAGTTCAGCCAGTTTAGAGCCATAAAGCTACCAACAGAAATAGGGCATTTACACTGTTAGGAATGTTGAAGGAATGCTGGGGCTGTAGGAAAGTCTACAGCCGCATTCTTCTGGCGGTTGTGGCACTGAGTGGTGGAGAATGTGGTTCAGACAGAACTTTCTACCGTGAGGGGCTGTAGGGAGAGGGGCTGCGTAGATGTGTTAAATCCTTTCTGCAGTAGGGGACCACAGGCACTCGGGGGCCTCCTCCATAAGCATTATCCCATTCTTTGAATAAGAATATCATCAGGTGTTGAGTTGGCTCCTTGAGTTGTGTGAGCTGTTTATATATTTTGGATATGAACCCTTTGTCAGAGCTGTCGTTAGCAAATACGGTACCTACTCCCATTAGGTTGGTGACCTTTTTGTTTTGTTGTTGTTGTTTGCCCATATACATGTAGGTGTATTTCTGGGCTCTTAATTCTGTTCCATTGGTCTATGTGTCTGTGTTCCAATATAATTCTGTTTTGATGATTGCTGTTCTATAGTTAAGCTGAAGTCTGAGAGTGTAATATCTCCAGTTTTTTCTCAGGATTCCTTTGGCTATTCAGAATCTTTCCTGATGATGTTTTGTTCTATTTTTTTAAATGTTATTGAAATTTTGATTGGGAATTTATTAGATCTGTATATTGGTTTGGGAAATATGTATACTTTAGGCCTACTAAGTCTTATTAACCAATGTCATCCCAATAAACATAATAATTAAAAAAATCCCCTGGCCTCTTTGTCAGTATCCGCACATCAGATACATAACCTGAAGATTTCCAAATGAATCGTTCCTCACTTGTCACATCTCATTCGGTGGAAGGGCCAACTGTCCTTCTAAAATACTCCTGATCATGCACACCCCGTTCTCTCTGCTGTACCCAGGTCTAAGGATCCCCCCACATCCTGTTCCCTCTCCTGATTTTTTTAGTCCATTCTCCACTCAGCATCATGGTCATTTAACACAATGAACCATTTAAACTATTTTGTGTCAACAGAGGGATGCTACAAATCATTCACGGTCAACTACAGTGCTTCCAGCGTGGACTACATCTCTACTCTGTCTCTTCCACTGTGCCCGGGCCACACTGTCCCCTTAATCACTTCACCGGGAGGGCCTTGACCCACATCTCTACCTTGCTGGCTCCTTCCCACCATTCTGGCCTCAATTCTAGGTCAGCTTTCCAGCAGTGTCAGCCCACACTGACCACGCTCATGGCCACTCACTTTCAGAGCACTGGATTTTATACACCGATGTGGAGTTATCTTGTATGTTTGTGGGAGACTGGTTTCACCTTCCTCTCCTCCAACTAGAATATCGGGAAGTTGATGTGTCTTGCTCAACTTTTCTTCTCTATTCCACAGAAAAGTGGCTAGGCTATCCGAAAATACTTGTTAAAGAGATGAATGGATGAAACATCTATCATTGCTCCTATACAAAAAGACTCGTCTTAAGTCTGGGTTAAAAAAAAAAGCAAGCTAAAATACCTCTTTTTAGGTTTCAGCATGAATCTTCCTCATGTATAATACATAAAAAGAGTATTTTCCCCTCTTGGAATGACTATACTAGTAATATATTCTTATATAAAAGTGAGCATATTTAAAAATTTTGGTGTTAATTATTCTCTCATTATATTCCCTCCCTGTCTTTTTCCTGCACAGCCAGGCTGTTTGATCTTCAATAGGGACAATAATATTTTTTTCAGGAAGATTTTAAAAGCATATTTGATTTTTCACTTTGTCAGAAATATATCTTAGGGTGTTTTGTTTTTCCCCCGCCGCTTTTGCAATCTGAATTGAGCTACTAGTAATTAAAAGAACAAATGGTTCCTCTAATAAGACGCCAAATGGTAGAGCGACACCCTGAAACTTTGATCAGCTGTGCCTGTCACCTCCAGTTGACAGCCATACTGTGCGATGCAGCTGCGCTTCTCCTGAGCAGGTGTCCTAGCAGCCTCTCTGATAAGAGGAGCATGAGATTCGGAGCTAAGTTCCAGGTATAAAACACTGGACATGAGATTAGCTTCTGAATGGACAGCTCACATTTTTTTTTCACTTGAAAATCAAATTAGTATGAATTAAAGCAGAAGGAAAAATAGGAAATAAACATACAACCTACGATAATGTTAAAGTTATGGAGTTCTCTTAATTCCAATGTGAATTGGAACGGAATTGAGCTCACAGTTTGGTTCTGAGGTGTGTCTGCTCTGTGATGGGCTGCGTGGGTGTCCAGCCAGGATTATATGAAGGAGCTTCCACTATTTCTTGAACAATTGAGCAAGCTGGTATAAATGACTGCTTAAAGAAAACTATGTGGAAAGGTGTACCTAAGAGAGGGGAGGGAGTGGGTCCTTAAAATAAGAAGGGTAACCTGGTGTTCTGGGTTGAATTTGGTCCCCTCCAAAATTCCTAAGTTGAATAACAACCTTTGGCACCTCCGAACGTGGCCTTGTGGGGAAACAGGGTCATTGGAGACGAAATTTGTTCAGATGGGGTCCTAACAGAGGAGGGCAGGCCCTAATCCAATGGGATGGTTTTCCTAGTAAAAAACAGGAATTTGGTCACAGAGAGACATCTGGGCATCAATACTAACCCTAATCGGCGCCAATAGGTACTGCATGTCTACTCTGAGCCTCCACTGCTCTCAGCATCCTGTGCTCTGACCCCTTTAGCTCCCAGGATGTCCCTCTGAGCCAGGCACTGTAATTATTCCCATTTTACAGACGAGAAGAGTGAGGAGCAGAGGGCAAATGACTTGCCTGTGTTGACACAATTTGCAGGAGCCCAACCAGCACAGCACGATACCCTGGCATTCTGGCTGTGAGCTCACACCCTCACCCACTGAGCTCCCGGGCTCTGGGTCAGGGCTGGAGTGTGAGACAGCAAGGCCAGGCCATGTGGGGGAACAGTGGTGTGGAACAGGAGCATTGCACACCGAAATGTTTAAACTGAAGAATCCACAGACTTGGTTGGAGTGAAGAGTTTGATGGCCCACAGGGATGACAGCTCTCACAGAGCGGATAGCGTGGGCCAGGGTGTCTGTTCTAGGAAAGACAGTCAGCCCGAGCAGGCTAGGCACCCAGAGGAGGTAAGGGAAGCCACACTGGAGGCAGAGTTTGGGGGACTCTGCATGTCAGGAGCCCTTTATGGGAACGGATGCCCCGGATTCCCCAGCGGGGTGAGAGGGAAGAGGGCCGGCCAAAGACACAGCGAGACAGAGGGGACAGACACCAGGAGTGTGTGACATATGAAAGTGGAGGAAGAGAGATCTTCCAGAAAAAAGGGTACAAACATCCCATCTCTGCGTCTTCTTGTCACCATAACCTAGAACAGAAAAGTAACCCACAGAGCCTCAGTTTCCTCTTCTGCACAATGGACAATATTTCCTTCCTGCGCATATAGTGATGTGTGCACTCATGAGAGCTTCCACAGGATCGAGCCTTTGAAGGGGACAAGCTGAACTAAAATGTGTTGTGATATTAAATAAGAATGTCCTTGCAAGTGTCTGTACGCCAGGAAAGCTGTAATCTGCAGTAAATAATGAAGATAAAATAACCCACTTGCTAGATCAATAAACATATTAATTATCTACCTACAAATAACTTGTAATACATAAAAGGACTCAAAGGAATATATATATATATATATATATATATATATATATATATATATTTGTCAAAGGACACAATAGAAAGAAGAAGGCAGGGATGGATGGAGAGACCCATCAAATTCCAGCATTAGATGACTCAATATTGCAAAGATGTCCATTTTCCACAAATGAAATAACATGTCATTATCTGATTTCTGAACAGAATTTACTTAAAATTGGCCAAGTCAATGCAGGTTAAGCAAGATGCTACTTTCGTCCAGGACATTAGAACATAATTAAGATATGTATTTGATAATACATAGTCTTGGCAAGGGTGGGAACATAAGCACCTACAGGTATTCATGAAGCCATTTGTTCTTTGCCGGACAATCTGCTTGCATATTCTGTCCTATGGAAACACGCATACACATGCACGCATCAATGTATGCACAGGAAATGCACTGCAGCATTGTTTAAAAAACTGTAAACACACCCAAACACCAATCGAGGTGTGAATATATGAATAAGTAAATTAGGGTGCGCTCATACGATGCAGCCATTTTGAAGACAGTAAGATAGTAAATGCATCCATACGTCTTAGAGTGGAAAGGACTCTGAGACGTAACATAAAGTAATTGCAGAATAATACGCAATGCTCTGTAATACAAGACCATGGGCATGCGTGCGTGGTTAGAAATGTGTGTTGTACACGAAGAGAGAGATGTCAGCAGGTACCCACCAAAATGTGAGCCGTAGTTGCCTCTGAGGAGATTAGGGGAAGGGGAGGGAGGGTCGCGTTTACTTCACGGGCTCGTGGATTTGAATATCCCACCAAGAGCTCTATTAGCACGCCACTTGTGCAGGGGAAATGTGTTTTGAAGGAGGTGTCCGTGGGTGGTGAGCATATGGACGCCGCAGGCGCAGACCAAACTCATTTGAGCAGCGCGGTAGGGGGCAGGTGGGGAATCTAGGAAAATATTTATGTTGGGAGTAAACGTGTCAAAATGGCCTTTTGTTTTGCTTGCTCTCCAATCTGATCACATCTGCGGCGTGCTTAAAAGCGGAAGGGAGGCCTTCCAATATTTACCCGGCTTTGTAGTCCTTCCCTCCCGCACCTGACCCCAAAGCCTACTTACTCCACCATGGATGAACCCCTGGTCTTCCTGGGCTTCCCGGAGAACATGCACCTTCCCACCCAATCCCATTCAATCCAGTTGGCTTGTGGGTGCCCGCCCTGCCTTCCCCAGTGACAGCTGCCTCTGTGGGACAAAAAGGTCCCCGCTGGCCTGCCTCACCTCTCTTTCTCTTTCTCTCCCCTTGCAGAGTGCTGCATTAATACTTGTTTGGATCTTACTGACATACGTATTTTAAATCCCCCCCCCAAATGGGCTCAGCAGAAGAGGGCATCATTTTGGTGGGACCTGTTATATTTTTCAAGTATCGTCAGGTATCCAAGAATCATGAAGCCCGGCCTGAACCATGGCTTGCCTGGAAGATGTCACTTGGCCAGAGAGGGTGACGTGACCCCTGCGTCCGGAGCAGGAGGAGAAAGCCAGCGATCCCGGGCTGGCTTTGATAAGTACAGAGTAATTGGCATATATATGTTTAGCTTCTCTCGAAGCACTCTCACGGAGACGTTTTTCCTGTGTAAATAAAATCCTCTCAGTGAAATCCTCCTGCAGTTAAATGAGGCTCAATTACGCACTGCTAATTTAAGCCCGCGCGCTGCATTCCGACTGTCTCCCTAATTACCCTGCTTAGGCTGCTAATGATCAGATCTTCACTCTCAAGCAGAAATTCCAGTCCGCCATTAATCTCTCCTCTAGTTAGATTTCTAGTTATTTAAAAGAAGAAATCCTTGGGGGGGGGGGGGGGGGGAATAGAATCCGATTTTTAAGTAGATTATTTGGAGGACCTATGACAAAGAGCCAAAGATGTTTATGAAACTTGAACTGCGTTTATTCATTTACAGGATGGACAAGATGGTTCGCCCATGACCTCTAGGAGCAAATATTTCAGTCTGGGAGGAAGGCAATAACAGTAGGTAGACAAAGAAAACAGTCACTCCCCATGATGAATGCTCTAAGAGAACTAAGACGCGGAGGGGAGGCTGCACTTGGTAGAGAGGAGTGTTGAGATGGGGCATGAGAGTAAGGGCGTCTGTGGAGGGCCCTTTTCAATGTGATACAAAGGAGGGAGGGAGGGCTGAGAACAAAGAAGAAGAGAAGCACATGCAAATGTCTGGAGGTGGGAAACATGGAGGCATGTTCAAGGAACAAGATACCTCTAAAAATTAGACATGACCTAGAATCCATCTGGATGCTGGAGTGAGACAAAGGTCAGAGGTGGTGCCTAGGTTTGGGGGGAGGGGTGCTGACTGGGTGGAGAAGCAGGGCTTATCATCAGAGGAGGAGCCCTGGGTGTGGCTCTCCTGGGAGGGCGATTTACTTTGGACTCCCAAGAATTAACGACAGGCGATTTTTGTTTTATGCATCTATAACCAATGCCTATGTTTACTCCTTCTGGGGCTCTACTAGAAACTAGTGACCAGCAAAATTCTATTTTTTACTAGTACCCCGTCAAATTCCTATTCAACTTAAAGTTTGAGCAATTATTATTTTCAGTCATCTATATTCTTCTTACTAGTCTTAATTGCATATTTGTTATATAATCATCTAATGAATCTTTGAGAATTTTGAGATAAACTTCCTCCTTGGATTGACTTTTGGTCATTTCTGTCATTAAAATATGGTATGTTATTTGCAATCTGAGCTCCCCCCCCCAAATACTTTAATATTGCCAATAAGTCAAATGTGAGTTGGAGCAACTCAGATTTCTGCCATTATAAAAATTTATGAAATGCTTCCTGGCATAAGAAATATATACTGCTGGATAAACATAATAAACATCCATTTACATGAATAAGAGAGTTCTCAGGTAAGGGAAATCCTTGGGGACCTATAAATGAAGAGGGAATTGGACTCGTGGGCAAGCTCTCATTGATGCGACAGGTGCTGTGGGACACGTGCTCTTCGAAGAAGCAACAGGGACAGAAGAGACATCTCTGCACATCGGGGAAACTTCTGCAGAAAGCTGCAACCTCGCTAAGTGGACTGAAAAAACAACAACAAACTCCTCTTTAGCAAACAGCCTTGCTGTCCCTGCCTAGGTTTCGGGTAGGAAACATGTCTAACCATAGCACTAGCCTTGCTCAGGTTTGGGGTTTGGGTTTACACACTGTCTCCAGGGTGGAAGAAGCCTCAGGACAAGAAATGAACAAAAGGTGACCCAGTTACTAAGAACATTCGACAGAAACAAAGGCAAGTCTTCCCTGGAGGACTGAGCCACTGGGGATGGTTACAAACAAGGCCCAACGCTTCCTTCCAATCCTGAGCTCATTACCCCAAACCACTGGACACATTAGAGATCAATTTACCATAAGAGTCAGAAGAAACAACAGAGACCCCAGAAGTGGAATCACTGTACACAGAATACTCAATCATTTTTTTTGAAATGGTTGCAGAAATATAAAGTTGGATCAAGAACAAGAAAAGGAAAAAAAATATCCTTTAGGACAGATACATTAGCTAAACAATGAAATGGAATACCCAGAAATAAGAATTATAATTCTTGATATAAATATTTAGATTAGACACAGTCGGGGAAATTAGTGTACACTGAAATAAATCTAAATAAATTACCCAGAATATTACCTAAAGAGAAAAAAGAAATGCAAATATGAAAGAAAGATGAAGAGACTTGGAGGATCTATATGGATAATAACAATTCCAGAAAGAGAAAGTAGGAAAAAAAGGCAGATAAGCAATATCTGGAGAAAACAATTTGAAATTTCCCCAGAAATGATAAGAAATAAGCTTGGGAGTATAAGTTCGGCCCTAGAACTGAAGGCTGGGCTTCAGGAAGGTCAGGGTACCCAAGGATGGGACTGGATGCAAAAAGGAATGATGAACTAAGAAACAGGTATGGCCCTAACCGGTTTGGCTCAGTGGATAGAGCGCCAGTTTGCGGACTCAGGGGTCCCAGGTTCGATTCTGGTCAAGGGCATGTTCCTTGGTTGTGGGCACATACCCAGTAGGGAGTGCGCAGGAGGCAGCTGATCAATGTTTCTCTCTCATTGATGTTTCTAACTTTCTATCCCTCTCCCTTCCTCTCTGTAAAAAAAAAAAAATCAATAAAATATATATATTTTAAAAAGAAACAGGTATGAATGGGTAACTCTACACACATAAGGGCTGCATAAAATGATCACAATAATAACGATTGATATGACTGGTATAAAAAAAATAAGAGGTACCTAGAACACTTCATCATAGTCTTTAAGGTGGGAAGGATTTCATGGGAGGCGGGGCATTCTGAAATCCTGGCTATTCAGTGTGGTGGGTCAGGGCCATTGTATCTGTGCCTGCCTGAAGGGCAGCAATCTCTTTAGTATCCTTGGGGAACTGATTCACAATTCCTTCCCACCTATGTCTTGACATTCCTTTCTACCTGTCTAAACCAGATCATGTACTTTTTTGTCCAGAAGGATTTTTATGATCATTATTTTATTGAAACCTTTATAACAAAACTAATAAAGACCACTTAATCCTCCCCTACCACCCCCAATCCTTCACTTATTGGTCAGGTTGTGTCCTTTGAAAATATTTGATAAAATTATAAGCACTGTCAACATCATATTTTGAGAAATGTGTCCAGTCTTCCCAAAATCTATTAGACTGCATTCCAGTGCAAGTTACATACATACTGGGGCATGGCTGTATGAATTCACAGCTCTAGGGTGAGTGGATCTCGCTTTTTCAAAAAAAATGTCCTACATTTTCTTCCCACATTTCCCCACCTAGTAGTTGTTTATAAACCCATGTAGAACATGTTCATTTTTTTTATTGGCTTATACAAGCAATTCTCACAGTGATATAGTGTATAGTGGAATCATCCTATATACCATTTAGAAATCCATGGAATACGACATGGTAAATTTGCTCTTTCCTTCAATCTAGTCCAACATGTATTTAATAAAAGTAGGATATCCTTTTATAAAGGATGAATAAAAATTCCTTGTATTTTAGAATAATTTTCTCTCTTCTTGAGAGAGAGAGAGAGAGTACAAAAGGGTTTTCTCCAATACATTTTACTCATTTTGATATCTTCTGATAAATTATTCTCATGTCATGCTGAGCAAACTTCAACTTGTCATTTGAGCAAAGATATAATGAAGTCCTTATGAATGTCTAGCACGGAAGCCATATTTCTTTCATTGCTTGGTATTAAATTTTAATTAGAGACTATCCTTTTAAATAACCAGTATTTCATGGGGAAAAAATAGCATAAATGATGGTACTAAGGAAAAAGCTAATGTCATAAAAAAGACATTTAACTAATGGGCACCCCTATTTTTTCTGGCCCATTCTAAAGATGTCCACTGTGTATAACAAGTACCACAAAGGATTATATAAAATCAAGAGATGTCAAGCTCCATTTTCAAACTGACAGGTACAAAGGAGGACACCGGAGAAGGGGCCTCTGTGGGCCAGAAAGGAGCCTCCCCAGAGCCGAACCCCAGACCCCTTGGTCCTGGCTTCCTCCTCCAGCACCGTGAGAAACAAATGCCATTGTCTCACCCCCCTCTTCGGTATTTTGTGACGGCACCTGACATCACGATGAAAGCTTTGTGCCAAGCACAATGCAGGGCTCAGCTAGACTTTCAAACTTTGGTATAAATGTCCCACAGCTTTTCACCCCATGGTACCCTAGGCAGCGGTAAAAGAAGGGTCTCTAGCCTTTGGGACACATGGAGGGGCCCGGAGAGCCTGGTGCCAAGTGAGATAAGCCTGTCAGAGAGGACAAGCATCACAGGATCTCACTCATGGGAAATCGAATGAACAAAATACAGTGAAGAACACATAGATCCAGAGACATGGACACAAGGAACAGAGTGTGGAATCGCAGAGGGGAGGGGGGAAGGGTGGGTGAACGAGAATGCACCGATCAGAGACCTTTAGGTCATGGTCATAGACAGCAGGGACGGTGAAGGCTTGGGTGGGGCGGGCTAGAAGGGGCCCATAGGGGGGAAGGGGACATCTGTGATACTTCCAACAATAAAGACCTGGGGGAAAGAAAAATAAATTTTAAAAATGCCTGTAAGTGACAAGTAGTTGCATACATATTCCAAGATTCTAAAAATAATTTATCATCCCCCTGTGGGTTAAAGGGAAACCACATTTACTAAGTATTCGGGGCAATATTTGATAAGCATATGCAAACATTTATAAAACAACCCTTGGGTACCAGGTCAGAGGTTCATCTACAGGCCATACCCTTTCTAAAGTAAAACGTTTCAAAACAGATATAGGACAAGAGTGGGTTAGGAAAGAATACTCCTGTACAGAACAGATATGTAAGTATTTTCTAAGAAACGCTGCCAATTAAACTTAGAAGATAATAGTCTTGTGAATTTATTTTGAGTGTCCCACAGAGTCACAAGGAAGGATAGAACGCAAGTTTATACAAAACCCCAAATTCCAGGATGGAGCATATGTTATGGGGTGCAGGAAGGCAGAGCGGTGCTATGCGGGACAAAGGAACCTCTGGGTCACTCCAAACACTGAGCCTCCTCCCTGGCTCCCCCTTCTCCCCCCTCCCCCCCAAGCTCCATGAAGAGACACTTCCCTGAGGGACCACACAGCAACATCACAGCACGGACACCCTCGGCAGCACGGTGAGAGCTCAGCAGGATTCTGGAACATGTGACACAGGTGACGAGACAGACCAAGGAGGCCTGGACACAATGAGCACCGCCAGGACCCTCTGCTTTTGAGTTGCATCCATCTCGGGCGAGCCACTGGGTCAATTTTTAATAACAAAAAACATTTTAAAAATACAATATTCAAGAGCTAACAAAATCTACCTCCAAAATCCAGTGTGAGCGAGAGCCGTGAGGTGAGAGATGTGTGCATAACTGACCATTGGTTAGAGATCAGTCCAACTCGGTTTCCTTTACGTCAAGAGTTAGACCTCAGGCAATTCACACTGTGTACATTAATACCCCATGTGGTTGGCCATACTGACTTCGGGCTGAGACCACTCAAGTCTTCCTGGATGAAAGGGTTAGAGTGCCCTCAATCTAGAGTTCAAAATCAGAGAAATGCAGCCTACCGATTAAACTGGGTTAGGTTTTGTTTTTAAATTTTCACCCAATGATATACTCTTATTGATTTGAAAGAGAGAGAGAGAGAAAATGGAAGAGGGAGAGGGAGAGGGAGAGGGAGAGGGAGAGGGAGAGGGAGAGGGAGAGGGAGAGGGAGAGGGAGAGGGAGAGGGAGAGGAAGAGAGGGGTGGGGGGAGAGAAACATCCATGTGAAGTTGATACATGGATTGGTTGCCAAGCCCAGACCAGGGATGGAATCCAAAAGCTGGGTGTGTGCCCTGACTAGGAAATGAATCCACAGCCTTTCACGGCACTGTACAACACTCCAACCAACTGGCCAGGGCTAATTTTTTAAAAGTCTCGTTCCTTCTAAAAGCCACACCCAGGGAATCTAGTATATACTCTCACCATCTGAGGCTCTCTCAGGGCCCAAATCCAGAGCATCTGGCACAAAATGACATTCAATAAACATGTTGCAGGAAAAGTGAAAGATGAATGAATTTCCACCAAGTAGTGAATAGGGATTTAAACATGAAAAGACATATTTCCAGCTCTTAGGAGTTTATATTTGATTTTGGGGAGAAAATACAAAGAAAATGCTAGCTTATGTTATTAAATTATGCTTATCAGCAAATATTTAAAATTCAAGGTATATAGCTGAAACCTGTTTGGCTCAGTGGACAGAACGTCAGCCTGCAGACTGAAGGGACCCAGGTTTGACTCTGGTCAAGGGCACATACCTTGGTTGCAGGTATATTCCCGGTAGGGAGTGTGCAGGAGGCAGCTGGTCAATATTTCTCTCTCATCGATGTTTCTAGCTCTCTATCCCTCTCCCTTCCTCTCTGTAAAAAATCAATAAAATATATTTTTTAAAAGTTCAAGGTATATAGAATCCATGTTTTCATTTTTATAGGGTTTTTTAAATTATATTTTACTAGAG
Source organism: Vespertilio murinus (assembly GCA_963924515.1). Lineage (NCBI taxonomy): Eukaryota > Metazoa > Chordata > Mammalia > Chiroptera > Vespertilionidae > Vespertilio > Vespertilio murinus. Next base: position 196,665,156 of record OZ004706.1, on the reverse strand, counting down.
GCCTGGTGCACAAATTTGTGCATAGGAGGGGTCTCTTGGCTGTTTCAGCGATGGGAACTGTCTTGCCTAGTCAGGGACCACAGGAGGTTGGCTGCTGTGGGAGATTGGCTGTGGGAGCACACTGACCACCAGGGGGCAGCTTCTGTGTTGAGTGTTTGCCCCCTGGTAGTCAGTGCACGTCATAGCAACTGGTCATTTGGTCGACCAGTCATAATGGTCACTTAGGCTTTTATATATTTATAGATTACAAATACTAGAGGCCTGGTCCATGAATTTGTGCATGGGTGGGGTCTGGCTAGCCTGCCCTGATGAGGGCCCATCAGGCCTGACTGGTGGGGTAGAGGAGCTGCAGGCAGTTAGCTGGCCATCCCTGCCCCCAATCAGGGTGTTGGGGACAGATCAGGGGTGGGGTTTGGGGTGGGTGGGGAATGATTGGGGCTGGATCAGGCAGGTTGGCTGCTGCAGTGCGCATCATAGCTATCAGTCATTCCAGTCATTCTGATTATTCTGCCATTCTGATTGCTGGGCTTTTATATATACATATAGATAATATATGAACCGTGTAAAACTCTAAAAAATAAACTATACAGAATAAAATATAAGTCTGTCCTAATTCTACTAGCAAGGTGGAATAACTGACCTGTTTACCTGACCATGAGCTAATGCTATTGACATTTCTGTGTATTTCCTTCTATACTTTTTTCTGTATATACGCACATATTCAGAGAATTGAGATTATATTGCCTTAGTTTTGCGCATATATATATATATATATATATATATATATATATATATTTGATTTTTTTACAGAGAGGAAGGGAGAGGAATAGAGAGCTAGATACATCGATGAGAGAGAAGCATCGACCAGCTGCCTCCTGCACACCCCCTTCTAGGGATGTGCCCGCAACCAAGGTACATGCCCTTGACTGGAATCGAACCTGGGACCTTTCAGTCTGTAAGCTGATGCTCTGTCCACTGAGCCAAACCAGTTTTGGTGCACTTAGTTTCTTTTACTTGATATTCTTATTATGTGTGTACTCAATGGATATTGTAGAAATGTTGCTAAATTATGAATGATTTCCTGTCATGAAAAAGTTTTAATACATTTTAATACTGTGTAATAATCTATTGGGTGGATATACAATAATTTAATTAAACTCTCTATTCTTGGGTACTTCTAATATTTCACTAGTATAATTAAAATAAAATAAAACTCACATAGTTCTTTATCTGTGTTTCTAATTATTTCTCTAACTAGATCCCTTAAGTAAAGTTTCTGGGGCCAAACCTATATTTTTTTAAAGAAAGACAAGCAATTGTTGAATTTTTATAGAGTAGTTAAGGAATAATCCTACAAGGGCAATCTGCTGGGGTCTGAATGAAGCCATGACCGGTCAGTCTCCTTCACTCATGGTGTTCATGGACATGAGTGGGGACAGAGAAGAGCAGTGATTTTTATGGATTTCCACGTTCCAGGTATTTTGTACATTACCTCACTTAATGCCCCAACATCCTATAAATTGAATGAGGAGTTGGCGTTCAGCAAGGCCACATAAGTTGAGGACCGGGGTCACAGTGTGCCTGACTCCCGATGCCGCGTTCCCAGAGCTACAGATAAGATGAGACATGAGAGAATGTGGGCCTGCACCGCCCCCATACATCTGGCTGCATCTGGGAAGGCAGCTTTCTCCTTCCACGTCTGAGCCCAGCAGGCAGTTGAATCATCCCAACCCGTTGCTCAGACAGAAATATGTGCACAGGAGAGAGCACAGGGGAGGACAGAGCCATGTCTTCCCCAGAGGAGGAGAAGGCAGGAGACACTCTTGGCTTTTGAAAAAGAATGAATTCCACCCGAAGGACAGTGGAGAGAAGTATTTTCACACAGAACTATAGGACCAAAGGCACACAAATTCATGTGTGTGTGTGTGTGTGTTTGTGTGTGTGTGTGTGTGTGTGTGTGTGTGTTAGAGAGAGAGAGAGAGAGAGAGAGAGAGAGAGAGAGAGAGAGAGAGAGAGAAATTGGGGAGTCTTAGGAGGCATTAGGATAGAGATAGTCCTAGGTGGGAGAGGGCTTTAAAAACCAGTAAATCTGCCAAAACCAGGTTTAGCTCAGTGGATAAAGCATCAGCCTGTAGACTGAAAGGTCCTGGGTTCAATTCTGGTCAAGGGCATGTACCTTGGTTTGGGAGTGTGCAGGAGGCAGCTGGTCGATGTCTCTCTCTCATCGATATTTCTAGCTCTCTATTTCTCTCTTCCTCTCTGTAAAAAATTATATATATATATATATATATATATATATATATATATATATATATACAGTAAATCCCACCATCTCAAGTACATGCTACTTAATTCCCAAGGGGACTGACTCCCAGGCCCATTTAAAAGAAAGAATAGGAGGAGTTGGTTGATTTTACATAGTTAAATTGGAGGGGGGCATCAAAGTTGCTTATTATTATAGCTGACGTAAGTATACTGAGTCAGTTCATCTAATTTGCCAAAAAACTCGCAAGATTTTTATGAACATTTTAACTCTGTAAGAAATGGTATGTATGCTATTTGAACTTGCTCCACACTATCCTTTCTTAACTGGTTCCAAAAATAACTTGAGGTAGCTCTGTATTTTTAATTTGAGAGGAAGCTATTCTGGGATATTTTATTTTTATTTTAACGAAAGCCATATTGGATGACAGGAAATTTCTCTTTTCAAGGACCAGGTATATTTTTACTGTAGAAGTTGTCTTTGTATTAAAAATGTAGTCTCTTTGGTATGCAGCTTTAAAATGAAGCAACATTTCCTACCTGGAAATTGTTAACATTCTCCTCTCTTTGAGGTTGAAAAGAATTGAGAATAATGTGTAAGGTCATATTTCAGGACCACTGAAATTAGGTATAATTGGTTTAATAATACAATTGGGAGATTTTCTGTACAAAGTTCATAGCTGCCTTTGCAAGAAATTCCTTTGCTTTCTTTTTCTTAAATCACAAAACTTAAAGAGAAAAAAAAATATTGAGATAAGTTTTATTTGACAAGCACTTGTTGAAACTGAATAGTGACAAGTAGGTTCTTAGTGCATTACAAAGATGGACTCATAAAATAGTTATAATTTTTTTGGTGTCAAGTGAAATAAAGTAATGATTTCTTTCCTGCTTCTGAATTTCTCTACTATATTTCTAAATTTTCCATTGATGTGGAATTTCCCAATGAGAACTCTTCCGATGGGATCTTAGGTAGAATCCCAGGTGAAAAGCGGTCACCAGCACATCTGTTGTGATCAAAGCAGGCAAGTGGTGAAGGGATGCCCCAATGTCACCTCTCCCCCCCACTCCAGAGGCGCCTCCCCCTAGGTCTTATGGTAGCAAGTCTGAAATGGTTAGACCTCAGGACCCCTTTTCACACTCGTACAAACCATCAAGGACCTCAAAGAGCCTTGGATGATGTAATGTATAGCTATTGGCATCTACTGTGGTCAATGTAAAAGGATTGTGAAGTATTTATTAATTCTTACAAAAATGAAATAGTAATCATTGCATGTTGATATAAGTAAACATCTTTATATGAAAAATAACTGTACTTTCTTAAACAAAAAAGTGGTGATCTAACTGGTTTGGCTCAGTGAATAGAAGGTTGGACTATAGACTCAAGGGTGACAGTTTCTATTTTATTGAGGGCATGCACCTTGGTTTCAGGCTCCATCGTCAGCCCCGGTTGGTTGGGGCACTTGCAGAGGCAAGTGATCAACATGTCTCTCTCACATCAATGTTCCTCTCTTTGTGTCTCTCCCCATCATTTCCACTCTTTTTAAAAATCAATGGAAAAATATCCTTGGGTGAAGATTAACAGCAATAATAAAAAGTGATGAGAAGAGCAGTGATTTTTATGGATTGTAAATCTGTGCCATGTCTGCCTTGATAGAAGACCATGTGATGAGCATACCTTCCTTTGCTATCTCCTAGGCTATGCTGTTTTGCTGGAAGATCAAGACAAACAGGCTGCTCACATGTGTGGTTGAAAGGAGTGTTTCAATAGCTTTTGCAGATAATGGTGGACCATTTTCTTCAGTAGCTTCTCAGAGGTCAGTTGCAGTCTCCATTTTATCACTCTTACATGAAAACTATGGCTCCCAGTTCTGCGTGACCAGACAGATCTATGACTGATGCATGATTATCCAGACACCATGCATTAGTCACTTATAAAATATTGGTTCACTGAATTATGCAGATCTTCCAAATGCAGACACATCCCCAAATATAATATAAAAGTCATATTGTGACCATCATCACTGATCTCATAGAAAAGTCCTTGACCTTTGGGAGGCTGTCCAGCACACGATGGTGGATAAAAGTTTTCCTAAATGTTAGGCTCCAAATTTTACCAGTGAGCTATCAGTTATTTTTCTTGAAGTGACAGGTTCATTTAAAAAAAATATTTACTTCTCCTATATTATTATTATTATTATTATTATTATTACTACTACTACTACTACTACTAGAGGCCCACTGCATGACATTCATGCACTCGGGTTGGGAGGGGTGTCCCCTCAGCTTGGTCTGCACCCTTTAGCAGTCTAGGTGCTCTTGGGGGATGTCCCGCTGATGGCTTAGGCAAGTGGGCACAGTTGGACGTCCTTAATGCTGCCACCACCACCACTGCACTTGCTAGCCATCAGCCCGGCTTGTGGTTGAACAGCTCTCCTCCTGTGGGAACACACTCACCACCAGGGGGCAGCTCCTGCATTGAACGTCTGCCCCCTGGTGGTCTGTGCACATCAGATGTTTCTTTGAATATTTGTCAAAGAAACAGCAACTACTGTTTGCAGGGCTCAGAAAATTTGATGATTAAAGTATTTCAGAAAATAACATGAAATCCAGGCATTTCTGTTTTTCATGGCATTAACCATCAACATCATCATCAACAGGGTTACAATTTATTGAACCACCTGGTAAGCAGTGTGCCAGTTAACGTGCATAGATTATTTAATCAAATTCCCTAATGGCCGCCCATTCAGGTTTCCATAACAAAAATTTCACAGCTTTGGTGCCTTATAAACAGCATGAATTAGTTTCTCACAGTTCTGGAGGCTGGAAGTCTAAGATCAAGGTGCCTACAGAATCGGAGTCCGATGAGGGCCTGACTCCTGGCTCATAGACGGCGTTTTTCTTGCTGTGTCTTCAGGTGGTGGAAGTGCTGAGGGAGCTCTGTAGGGTCTCTTCCATACGGGCACTGATCGCATTCATAAGGGTCCAACCTCATGACCTAAGAACCTTCAAATCCTATCACATTGGGGGCTTCATTTCAACATATAAGTGCTAGTGGGACACACATACTTAGTCTATGGTACCTCACAAACACATGTGAACAAGCTCTGAGACAAACTTCATTCTCTCACGTGGACTCCCTCTGATCTCAGACCCCTATCCAACACCTTGCTTGTCGCCTGTGAATGAAAGTTCATATTGCGTCACCTGACAACTGTCTCGCTACGGGTTCATTTCAAAGGGATTCGTCTGTGGCATAAACAGAATGCTGCCACAAACACTTTACACTTGCAAACGATTCTGGAAATTCACATGCATAGCAAAGGGGAAAGGATTTGGACACCGAACATAACAATCTTGCAGATTCTGTAAACACAAGAAAGGTCGGAGACATGTTAAATCCAACATGGTAGCGGAAGGTGTGAGAGTGGGTAAAATTTTCCAAATGAGCTCCTAAGTCACACTCTTCCCGATACTTAGAAATAATTGTGTGCCCACACCGCCTCCTGAGGACTAGGGACCGAAGGTTGAGTGCAAGGCTGAGAGCGTTTCCTTGGAAACGAGGTGCTTCTTCAGTACAGCTCAGGGTCCTTCGGACGTCATAGCTCTTCCAGGCACTTGCTCTGTGCCTGCCTAGAAATCTGCTCTGTGAATTGTGCTTCATTCAGACAAATAAACATGGGGGAGACTTTGACTTTTAGATAGCCTCTCTAGAAAGTCCAACCGTTGCTTCCACGCATTTAACCAAATAGGGTTCCTCAGGCACAAGGCTCTGTGCCTTGCTGTGCACAGAGCCAGTAGAGGAAGGCGTGCTCTCCCCTTGATTAGAGCTTATCTTGCTGTCGCTGTCTGGAAGGGCTCTTCAGTTTGTCCACCTGATGTTGCTTGATTTGGATTCATTCCCCTTGGATCTAGTGCGTGGGTCCTCTTTCCTGGGACGGCTGATTCCCATGAGCTCTGCAGGCGTAGGCAGTGCGTACAATCACACTTACTTGCGTGGCAGAATAAAAATCACCAAGCGGAGGGCTGGGTCAGCCCTGCCAGGAAGATCAGGAAGGACCTGGCAAGCACAGGGAGAGACAAGTAGCTCTCCATGTGAGACGGAGGAAATGGAACAAAGTCTGAGCTGCATTGGAGGTGGTTTTCGCTCACACATTAGGTTCCTAGACACAGACGATCAAGAAGCCAGGAGGTATAATACAATCTCATGTGGGCCCAGTAGAAAATGTAATTCATGCCAGACCAAATATATAACATTAAAGTGGAATTATTTCACACCATGAACAGGTAGTTCCTTTATAATGGGTGTTGTGCTAAGTGTGGGAGATACAAGGAAGAACGGGGAATGGTCCCCGGGACTGAGATCTAGCGGAGAAAATCAAATGAAAAGATGCTTTTCCTACAGGGTGATGCTGATATTTGAGCAAAGGGGACTGAGAAAGCATTACAGGGTACTTCGCCCATCTACATGGGACCAGAGGAGCCTTCTTTTATCATCTTACCCTTCTGAGGCCACATGTATGTAACAGTTACGTTTAAATTTAGAAGTTGTGCTATTGACCATGACCTAGAATTATAAGCACTGCGCAGTCATAGGATAAGCCTTAGGGAAACAGTTAAGAATGGTCCCCAATAAATCAGGCCTCTCTGTGCCAACATTCCCTTTGTGATCTGACTTCGCCTGAATCCAGAGTTCAAGGGGTGGAGTCTATACCGCCCACACTTTGTATCTGGGATGGTCTTGTGACTTGTTTTGCATGAAAGAATGCAGTAGAGGTGATGTCATTGGGGTTTCAAGGCCATCCTTTTAAGGGTAAGATAGCTTTTATCTTGGTTCAGGTAAATTCTGGCAGCCACATGATGGAGTCTAAGCTAGAATGATGGAAGGAGGCCACGTTCCAGGTTTGAAGGTAGACCTTGGAGAATGAGATGTTCCTTACAACAACGAAGGTCACACGAAGGAGAAGCGAGGCTCCCACATTGGTGAGACCAGCCATTTGAGCTATCCGCTGAGGATCTACTAGTAGACAGGTGGGAAGGCTGCCTTTGACACTTCCGCCCAGTCCACCCCAGTCCATGTGACACCATGAGCAGTAGAGACAGGCAAAAAACGTCCTGCTAAGTTTCCTGTCCCCTAAGAACCCTGAGCTACAAAATAATGTTTACCTTGGCATTACCTTTCTGGGTGACTTATTATGCATCTGCTAATAACTTAATAGATACCATCTTTCCATGTGTGAACCAGATCCAATCAAACCAACCGGTGGTGCAATACTGTCTCTCGGGGATCCCATGAAAGGAACCCAGTTCTGAATAAAGCTCTCCGGCTCCTTGGTGGGTTTGTGTCCACTGAAGTGTTAACAACAAGACAACCATAAAAGACACTGTGCATCTTTGGTTGAAACGAGGCTTGTACGCTACTAAGGGGCACAGAACAGTGTAAGCCCTGGGCCATCTGACTTCCCCAGATGAGAATAAATAATGAAAAAAAATGTTCATAAAGAGTAAATGAAGTAAAAGGAATAACAAAGGGCACCAAGTCTGTACTCCAGGCTGCACTGACAGTTTTCATCATCCGTGCAGCTGGTGAGAAGGAAAGCCAAGTTGTTATGTAGGCGGGTGCGGAATAGGCGCAGAGCCAGTGCGTTGAGACAGGCTGGGATTCCTGGTCTCCTGGCGAGATGGGTTGCAGTCAGAATTAAAAACAGTTACTTCAGTGGGTAACATGAGGTTTCAGGGATTGAAAAGTTCTTTACTAATAATATAAAGGAAAACATTGGCGATGAGCTACGTCACAGAAGAAAAGCTCTGGGGTCAGAGTGGAGGATGATAGAAGGTCACCCCCAGGCGTCACGTTCCGTTTGGGGGACGTATTTAATGAGGGCCACTGAGGATCTGAAGACTGAAAACCCTCTCTTCTGTTGTAACTACTGACTTTCAAGTCTTAAATGGGCCTGAGTCCTTGGGGGAGGTTGCTTTTATCCTAAGGTTCAGGTAAACAATTCAGGACATTGGTCATTTAGTTTGCTTGTTAGCCGGCTCTGCCTTTTCCTCCCTGAGCCCATTTGTTCACACAGGAAGGTGTGCACAGACCCCTCTGAGACACATCCGGAGGGACGGCCCATAGAGGGGCTCACTCATGCGAGAACGTGCGCGCTCTGTGATGTCAGCCTTAATTTAATGGCATACCCGTGTTCTTCCGCTGATGTGGTTTTGATTAATGAGGCATTTGTTCTTACCAGGTAGCAATGTACAATAGCCCCTGCTCTGTGAGTTATGAGTGGGATTGGAATATTATCATCTGACTTGCCTAGGTGTTAGGTCATTTGTTCTCATTTTTTTCTCTAAAAAAATCACTTAATATTTCTTTGAATAACTGTGTTATGGGAAAAACATAACATGGTAAGCATTAAGAGTGAGTCAAATAGTTCAGTGTTCAACACCCAAAAGATGGGATTCCAGCCCTAGATCTGCTTTCTCATTCACTCTCTCCTTCTTTCTCTCTCTCCTCCCCTCTACCCCAGCCCTAAACAATGAAATGGGGACTGTCACTAAGTCTCCTAAATATTAATAGGATAATAGAGTAGTGACATGGACATTAGGCACATAAATTCAATAAAATGGATCAGTTTCTCCAAATACACACAACACCATCCACAACTGCCAATACTCATCCAATATGAAATAGATAACCCGGCCTCAATTATTACCTCAAACCATCTACAGAGTTTAACCTGAAGTGGAACACAGGCCTAAATATAAGAGTTGAAACTATAACATTTCTAGATGAGAACATCAGAGAAAACTGCAGTGACCTTGGACTAGGCAAAGATAAGACAAAAAATAAACCACAAAAAAATGACAAATAATGTTCCTCACAATTAAAACCCTTTGCTCTTTCAAAATTACTATTAAGAAAATGAAAAGTCAAATTGAAGATTAAGAATAGATGTTTACAAAGCATATTTCTAATAAAGAACTTCCTAAATAATCAAAGGCTAATATGCGAATTGTTCCCTTGACCAGAAGTTCGACCAGGAAGTGGGGCCGGCCAACCACCTGCGGCCTCTTCCCCCAGCCAGCCCAGCCTGATCAGGCCAGCAGGACCCCAACCATGCACAAATTCATGCCCTGGGCCTCTGGTGTATCTAGAATATATGAAGAATTCTGAGAATTCAATGTAAGACAAATATTCCCATTAAAAATTTACAAAATATTTTAAAAGGCACTTCATCAAAGAAGATATATGAATGACCAATGAGTATATTACAAAGTGATTAATGTTATTATCAGGAAAATAGGAATTGCAATCATAATTAGATACCACTCAGTACCTCACTCCTAGTTAAAATGTGCTGGTGAGGAAGTAAGACAAGTGGGCTTCTCTCATGCTAGAGGCCCGGTGCACAGATTAGTGCACTGGTGGGGTCCCTCAGCCTGGCCTGTGCCCACTCACAATCTGGGGTCCTTTTGGAGGATGCTGGACTGCTGGTTTCTCCCGAGGCAGCAGGTGGCCTGGGAGGAGCCCGAGCCAGGGCCAAGCTCTGCTCCTGCTCATCCCGGCCCACTGTGGCTGTGCCATTGAGGCTTGGAAGCACTGCTGCGGAGGTGGGAGAGGCTCGCGCCGCCACAGCAGCGCTTGCCAGCCATGAGCCAGGCTTCTGGATGACTGGCATTCCTGCTGTGGGACCACACTGACCACCAGGGGGCAGCTCCCAAGTTGAGTGTCTGCTCCCTGGTGGTCAGTGTGCGACATAGCAACTGGTCGACCAGTCACTTGGTCTTAGGCTTTTATATATATAGATTACTCAAGGGGTTGCAAAATGTTTGTAAATGATTTGCTTTTTCTATGTGTGATACACTCTGAGATTTCTACTTTATCTTTTCCTTTCCTATATATTTTTTCTTTAAGGCTTATCTTGAGATGTGAAACGGATGGTATAACCCCACAATGGGTTGCATCCTGCAGTTCTAAGTACACTGGTTCAGTTAGCCACCGAGGGCTGTCTTGAAAATCACAGCATAGCACAATCAAAGTTCAGAAAAAGTCTCGAGCAAGTCCCAACCTGCCAACAGGAACCTGCCTAAGGCTACAGGGTGTTCTCATAATGCATCAGGTAGACCTTGGGGCTGTAAAGCTAAAGAGATTTGTCAAGAGGCAGGAGAAAGGCAGAGAGAGAGATTTAAAAGCTCCACCTTTATTCAGCATATTTATGAGTATTCATGAGGAACTGGAAGACAATTTTATCATCCTTCAATAAAACAGATCCACAGTTACATAGAGCAGGATTTGTGACATTTCCTGAAACTTTTTCCAGGATCAAGCCTGTAGTTTCAAGGTGGGATGCGTGGGAGCAAAGGAAGAAACTACTGAGGAGAAAGAGAAAATACCTAGAATTTGATTTGAACATTTTTTGTACGTGTTAGTCAACCAATAAAACACATTAATATTAACACTAAAATTATCATAAACAGAGAATGACTCTTCCAAACAAAGACTTTATAGTTATAATTAAATAAAGTAGTCATGATTTTATAATTGTTCCTATAGAAAAGAGAAGCAGGTGGAACTTGACTTAAAGTCTAGACCAAATAACAGTTTAACATTCCGGAATGTAGAAGGGCATTGCTCCCTCTGGTCGCCATTACACCACTCTCCAAGAGGTGGCAGCACCACCGCCAGGCTTAGTGCTGCACATGCTGGTCATGAACTGGCTTCTGGGCATGTCCCAGGAGGAGATGGGTAAATGGCAGAGAATCTGGGAGCTGCCCGGGATGCCACCGTCACCGTGGGAGACGCTGGGGAGACAGACTGGCTGTTGGCGTGGAGCACAGGGTAGGGGGCACATTGGAGATTGGGTGGTGGATACCAGGACAGCAGCCCAGGTTCTGAAGGACAAGGGACCTGGCCTGGGCCTGCACCGGATGCTGCCCAGGGCCCCCAGGAAGAAGTGAGCCCTGCTCTGCACAAAGCCCATCTCTGTCAGAGCAGGTGCTCACTAGAGGCGCCCTTCACACATGCTCCCTAGCGGGCAGGTGCGACCCATCGGGGAGTCCTGCTCACACTCCACAGGCCACATCCTCTCGGTGTGCTCCTCACCTAGGCTCCTAGGCGATCCTGCACCCCTACAGCTCCCCCCCCCCAACCAGGACACAATCAAGTCATACATCCCTGTCATGCTATCCCTTATTTCCCTCCCCGCTTATTGAGATATAATCAACAAACAAAATGTGTATATATATCCAGGTCATACAATACTCTGCACTTTTATTAATGACGTGTGTTTTATAGCTTGAACTTCCTTTTTTAGATAAAAATAAAATAAAAGGTTGAGATCTTTCTACAAAATCAATTATCTTGAAACTCCTAACACTAGCACGAGAAGCATCCACAATCCAGACCCAGCAATCCTTCCGGGCTGCAGACATGTTCTTTCTGCAAGGCGACCAGCGCAGCTGATTTGAACTAGAACCTGAACAGCCCTGTCATTCTCTTCTTCCAGGCTCTGCCACTTAGATATTCCTCTTCAATTCCTGCCTGTCCTTTAGGCCGGGTTCTCTCTATTTCTTCTTGATGGCTCCCTGACCGCCCAGCCCCACCCTGCCTTCTTCCCTGCCCCAGCTTCCTGGTCTGCACCGGTCTCTTGACCTACTGTGTCTCCCCCTCTCTGCCCCCACCCCTGTCCCCAAGGCTATGTCTTCCCCTGTCTGTGTGTGCTTTATCCGGGAGAGCCTTGCAATCGTTCACGGAGATATACTAGGCGGCGCCCTGTGCCTGGAGCTTCTGGAATTTCCACCTCGTCAACAATCAGACATTCCTCTGAGCATCGCTTGACCAAATGTTATTGTTTTTGTAAAAATAAGCAGACAGGCAGTATGAAGACAGGACTGAGACATACTCTTTCTGTTTTAAGGCAAAGACAGATCAAAATGAAAACGTAATAGTTTTCAGAATTTAGGAGGAAAATCATACTAAGAAATCTGCAAAGAAAATGGGAGAGGATGTACACTAAGGTCCATTTCATTGCTTGAATTAGTAAAAGAAAAGAAAAAGGATAGTATATTCCCAAAGCATGGCCATATTTCCTGAGCGCTGGTGTCTCGGTGTAGTGTCACAGTACTCTCTAGTGGCCGCATTCCAGAGCGAGATGCTCTCAGAATAAATTCAGGGTGTTTTTGAAAGGCAAAGAGTGCGATGTACATGTATTTTAAACAAAGAAATTGACTTGGGTGGAGAAGCTGGGTGCTCGGTGCCCGTCCTCTCTCACCACAGGGAAGACCGGCCTTGGGTAATCCCGGCGCCTGCAAAGGGCTGGCTCACAGGGTGGTGGGCGTCTGCGTTCCACAACCTCCCGCAGGCCTGCTCTTGCCCTTTCATGCAGAGCTGCCTGTGTACCATGGCATTGGTGTGGGTTCTTTTGGGTGTCTCTGCAAACTGGGAAAAACTGAATTTCCAATAGAGCTGGTCTCCCCAGGGCTGCCAAGGCTGTGTGACTGGGAGGGTACGAGGAACAGCGGGCACGCCCCAGATCCTGTCTCCCTGTGCCCCTGAGGTTTTGAATGTTCACCAGGAAGGGCCGTATCTTCGGGTGTCAGGGGTGATAAACGTAGGCTCTCGCCATTTAGCACTTTAGGAGAATTAGCCCCTGAGAAGATGAAACCAAAATGGAGACGGGAAAGGAAAAGCAGGCGGGTTCTAAAGATAAACATCTCCAGGGCCGTGCCAGGGGCAGTGCCCAGGCAGCCAGCTCCGCGGACAGGACACCGACCTTTGCCTGGGCCCCACGCTCAGGGGGAGGCTGAGAAGAAACCTCGAGGAATATCTGACAAGCCTGTGGTTTCCCTGCCTGGGAGTTACCGTGGATGAGAAGGTGCTGAGCTTGGAAGATATACACTGAGCGGCCAGATGATGAAGATCTCTAAACGAATATCATCTGGGCACTCAGTGTATATCCTATATAATAAAAGGATAATATGAAAATTGTCCCCTCAATTGGGAGTTTGACCAGCAGGCAGGCCGGCCAACAGCCTATGCCCCCTCCCCCTGGCCAGGCTGGCCAGACCCCACCCATGCACAAAGTCATGCACTGGGCCTCCAAAATATATTAGAGTAGCCAGATTATTATGCATTAAGAGATCATCATAATCTGGCCACTCAGTGTAGAACAGATTCTATTACCCAACGCCCACCATTCATTATCTTTCTCTTTCTCTTTCTCTTTCTCTTTCTTTGGACTTACACCAGGAGGGCAGACATTACCGATCAGTGTCTAGACTCCTTTCTGGTGAGCCCCAAGGCCGTTAGGATGCTCCCAGCTCTGCATTTGAGGCAGCCACCTCTCCCCCCCTTAATCAGGTGGAGCTGGCATTTGAAATGTGACTTATTTCCAGTCTTGGCTTAGAAGGCACGTCCCCGAAAAGCCCCAAAGGGGAGTGACGTATTCAGGCTATTTTAGTTTCATGAGCATGGATAGAAAGCTTTCTTGTCCCAGCCTTCATACAAAGCCTGGTTTTTAAAACTTCATGCGTTTTATCCAGGGTTTCCAATAACATCTTGCAGACACCACACTTGCTTTGTGCCAAACCAGTCAGCCGCAAAACCGACGTGCCCTTGCTGCAGGTGTATGCGATCGTTAAAGGTCTTCCAGAAAAAGCCAACTTTCCGATCCGCCATCGATATGATATGCAATAAACTTCAAAACTGTGCACCTACAGACATCGCATCGTGTTGTCTAATCAGGTCTTTTACCAAGTAATTATAATGACACGAGCTTATCAGCAAAGGTTAAGTGCCTTTTTTTTTCTGAGCCGAATCCGATGAAATTAGTCCTGATGTCATAAGTGCCATCTGTCACGATCAGAGCCAGAGGTGTTGACAGGGCTCGGGTGTCTCCGTGGCAACCCCGGGGTTCCATTTCTCTCTGCTGCAACCTTAGACACTAGCAGGGCTCAGGGTGCAGAGAGCAGAGCAGGTACTGACTGGCAATTTGTGGAACCTTTCCTGCTTTGCCGGGCGATGCTTCTGAGAGCCTCTGGAAGAAGCGTTTCATAGGAGACGGGTCCCTGCCCCCAATTTTGACTCCGCTAACGAGGGATATTTTGAACAGAATCATTGCGCACGGGGTTTCACTCCCTGAGAAAAATCACTGATTTGCATCGACTCATTACCCATAAAGCATGAAAGAGAGAGAACACATATGTAAACAGGTTGTAGATTTCTCCATTTCAGAATTTGCAAAAATAAATACCCTTCAGCAATGCTACAGGTCCCACTAAAACTAAGCCATTCTAATGACGTGTTTGCACAGTCCGAGGCTCACGTAAGGACGTTTGTGGGAGGCAGCGTCCCAGGGGGGCACATTGGCAGCTAGGCACGGAATGGCGGCCATGCGCTGAGGGACCAAGGTCAGTCAAGGGCACCTGGGCTGGTTCATTGCGGAGGATCCTCCTTACTGCAGCTCAGTTTCCAGCCAGAATCTCCCCGGAAGACAACTGTGCACAATTCACTTGGGCCCTAATGAGTGGCAAAATAAAATCAACAATGGCACTTCATAAATGCCCCTGCTGTCCATCTTATTGGGCAAAGATCTTGGAGTGAAAGATTGTGGGTGAAAGAGGAAGGGGAATGCTGGGATACAAATTTAGAGACATACTGCAAACAAAACATTTTGTTTTCAATTGTCCTCTATCGTGTTATAAATATCAAATACAGTTTTTCCGCTTTAATCAACTAATATAAAAAACCAATATATTTCAAAAATTATGAAGTTAAAAATGTAATTATTCTATTGTTAAAATTGGTATGCATGTATAACCAAACTTGAGACATACCTTTTAAAATACATTTCTCCCATTTTTCCACGTAGAACTTATGTTATAGAGTGACTTCTGTGCCTTCCACCACACATGTGTTGGAGGTCTAGCCCCAGAACCTCATAAAGTGCCCTGGCTTGGAGCCAGGCTCTTTACAGAGGTGACCAAGGTCCAAGAGGTCATTAGTGCAGGCTCTAGCCCCATGCAGCTGGCTGCCCCTCAGAGAAAGGGCATGTTTGGACACAGACAGACATGCACAGAGGGGAATGGTGTGGAGACACAGGGAGCAGACAGCAGCCATGTGCCTGAGTGGTGCAGCCACAAGCCAAGGGATGCGAGGGTGCAGGCACAAGCCAGAAGCTGCAGCCGGCAAGGACCCACCTCCCCGAGAGCCGGCAGGGGGGGCACTGCCTGCCGACACCTGGCCTTCAGGCTTCCGGATGCCAAACGGGGAGAGAATAGGTTTCTGTTGTTTCAACCATGTGGTTCTGGGTAATTTGTTTTGGCAGCCACAGAAAAGTAATGCAATTTGCCTTGGATGAAAGTTAAGTATCTATTTCCAGACTGCAGTGCCAGTTAAAGCTTCAACACGAATGCCACCCACAGCAGCCAACGACAGAACTGAGGGTTGAGGCCCTTAAACGAATGCTAGGGTCAAAAAGTTAATGCCATTGCCGAGATTAAAAATCTCTTTCCCTAAGTTTCTTGTTCATTTCATAAATGAATTAAATAAGATTGCAACCTTTTATCTGCTTTACTAAATTCTAAGGTATATTGAACTTACTTCCAAACCTGTAGTTCCTAATCAACATTTTGTGCATATATATATATATATATATACACATATATATACCCACACACATATGCATGTAGATATGTATACATACACATGTATATGTATACACACACACACACATATATATATATATATATATATATATATATATATATATATACAGATGAACAATATGTCTATATGTGTTATGTTTCTTTACATATGTTATATATATATACATGCATATCTATAATAATAAAAGGCTTATATGATAATTAGACTGGACAGCTAAACAACCTTCTGGACGTCCTTCCGGACGAAGCCTTGGCTGTGAGGGCCAAGTCTCTAGCACAAAGTTCGTGCATCGGGCCTCTACTATATGTATATTTTCATATGTGTACAGGGTGGGGCAACAGTAGGTTTGTAGTTGTAAGGACACAAAACACAGAATTCTTATATTGTTATTTATTAATTATTGTTTTATTTTCTATACGAACAACTGTAAACCTACTGTTGCTCCACCCTTTATATGGTATTTTGGCAAAAAGGAAGATACGGAATGTAAAATTCCCTCTAGGCAAATATCCCTATGTATTGTTGAGAATCTCATGATCTTCCCTTTTCATACACTGGCCTAACACACACACACACACACACACACACACACACGCTCTACATTATGTGATGCATGTATACCCATTCAGGAAAATAAAACACGATAAAACAAACATTGCACCTGTGTGTAGAAATCTTGCATTTAGGCACCTTCCCAAGTATCATGGTAACTCACCCCTTGAGCATGAGGACTTGTATAGGCCACACATATGCACTGAGCACACACGTGCTGGGCTCAGGGCTACCATGCAGAGGAAGGTAATTGGTGAACAAGCCAAAACCTCTGCTCTCAGGGAGCTTTCGGTCGTATCTGAACCTTACATGTTATTATATGGCATCGGCAGAGAACAAATAAAATTGCAACACTGCACAGTTTTGCAAAATATCACATGAAGTTTCCACTTACAGACTTTAGAAAAGCAGTGCTGCCTCTCAGTTGGGTGAGGATATGAGTGGAGGGTGAGGGGACAACAGGGGTTGGGGGTAAGGACACATATGTAATACCTTAATCAATAAAGAAAACGAAGTGCAAATTCCAGACCCACATGGACTGGGCTCTCATCTCAGTTGGCATCCATGGTTCGTGGACTTGAGGGTGTAGACAGATTGGGGGGCGGGGGCATTCTTCAGTTCACAGGCAGGGCAAAGCCAATGATTGCACCCTGCTGTCGAGTGCCCCCTTTCAGCATGGAGCCACAAAACGAGCTGTGGGCAGGCCATAGGGACTCGCCTTCACTTTGCCGCTCACAATTTTTCACAGCTCAGAGCAGCCCTAAGGTCTACGCGTGAGCCTCTCTGTTACACAGATGAGGAAACTGAGGCCCAGAGGGGCCCATCGCTGTGATGTTCTGAGGCTCTTGAGTCAGAGTTTGCATCCAGGCCTCCTGAGTGTGAAGCATGTTCTCATGGCCAGGACCCCACAGGGCCCCTCCTGTGCATTCGTTCTGGGTGCGAAAGGCACATTTCTTTCATAACCGCTGCACATTACCTGTGCCTCCGCTATCAGCACGGCACAGGTACGACAGCCAGTCACGTGGGTCTTCATTACTGCATCCATCACTAACAGAGCGAGTGCCATGGCGGCAGGCATGGCTGCTCCGGGTGACGTGAGGAGCTGGTCATTCCTATGCTGCCCCTGCTGGCACAGCCCGTCTCCGACCCCTGCTCACAGTGTTATTTTTCTTGGAAAGCTATTTTCCTAAACTCCAATGACCAGTGAAGGAACATGAGAGCGTGGAGGGGGTGGGCTGGGCTTGTTCTCGCTGTCGGCTGGTGGCAGAAGCAGGGATCACCCTTCCCACTTTCCTCCTGTCTAGGTCAATGGTCAGTGAAGGCTGGACAAGATCACCTGAGTCGAAGCCACAGCTTTCACCTGGGAGGGGCTGGTGACTTTCAGGATACATCTGGACCCCTGTCTGCTTCCTACCGAGGTCTTCCACTTTTAAAAATAATCATTTTATCTTTCAATTACAGTTGACATGCAATATTGTGTTAGGTGCAGGTGTACCACACACGGATTAGATGTTTATCTAATTTACGAAGTGATCACCTGATAAATGTAGACCCACCTGATAACAGACATCTAAGCGGTCTTTCAGCCCAGTCTTCCTTTGAGTTCCTGTCCTCACACCAAAGTTGCTCAGCCCAGGCAATTCTACACCTTCCCCTACCAACCACTCATCACGGTTTTCCTTCGGAAGAGTGTTTGCGCACACAGGATAATTCAGTGACAGGTCATTCCTATTCTGAATGTTAATACCACACCAAGTCCACCAGGAGATTATATATCCACAGCCCTACTGACGGACACCATAGGAGGAAATGCCCACCCTCTCAGCTGGTCTAGCCAGAGCCTGTGTGCATGACCAGCTTGTATGCAGAGAATGTTAACATGCCTAAACAGGGATGCAAACATGGCAAAACATTAGCAAATGTAAAATAGCAAATGTAAAATTTCCCAAGGTCTCAGATTTACCCTAAATACCTATCTTAAAAAACAGATTATTTGAACTTCAGGTTTAACGTGACGTGCCTGAACTCAGCCTAGGTAGAGGTGGCTCAGTGGTTGAGAGTCAACCCATGAACCAAGAGGTCAAAGTTCAATTCCTAATCAGGTCACATGCCAGGGTTGTGGGCTCAATCCCCAGTAGGAGGCATGCAGGGTGCAGCCAATGGATGATGCTTTCTCATCATGGATGTTTCTCTCTCTCTCTCCCTCCCTCTTTCTGAAATTGATAAGAACATATTTTTAAAAAGATAGAGGCTCTTTTCTAAAAATGTGGTTGAACTCAGTCTCGCTGGACACTGGCAAAGCCAGGCTCTCTCAGAGACAGCTGCTCAGCTGGGGGCTGAGGGCACAGACCCTTCACTCCTCGCACCTCCTAGTGGCACATTATGCAAGAAGAACAAATGGAGCAATCTTCCTAATCAGGCCATCAAGTGGAAATAATTAACAAAATAACAGAGCAGCACCTCAATTACAATTACCAACAGCAATCCCAACTCGCCCTGTGTGAGAAGACATGGAAAGAGTTATGGATTTGCATATTTATTCCTATTCTCAATTAACGTATACGGATCATCAGCAACACACTAGGTGTCACAGGAAGTACCCAATTAGACACCATAGCAAGATCTTCTGGAGAGTGTACCTTTACCACAAGACCTAGCCCAGCCATCCATCAACGGGTCACTTTGTTATAATACTGGAAAGTAGCCACAGTTATGCTAATTTGTGAGTTGGGGATGGTAGGAAATGGAGGAAGTGTGTACTCTAGGGTCTCCTTTCTCTAAAGACCCACAGTGATCTCCTTTCCTCTCTCTGAAATCAATAACAACATCTTTTTTAAGGAACCAGCGTGCCTTCGGTGATAACAGCAGACCTTATTTTTTTCATGGGGCGCTACAATGCAGGTGCAAAGTGCAAGGTTGTAGGGTGACCCATCATGGTTTTAACTCCCACACACTGCAGATATTGACTTCCTACTGCACATCTTTATGCCATGTTTTTCTCGAGGGTGGCTGTACGCTCTAATACATAAAATGTGTATGTTTTGATAATTCTTCCAACAGATGAAAGTGGGGTATCCTGAAACAAAAATACTTTTTTTAAAATCTTCATACCAAGTTGCAATATAGGCTAGCAACAGCCCTATTTACCATGCGTTAGCTGTGTGCGGTCAGGCAAATTGCTTAACCTGTCTGGACCTCAATTTGCTGATTTCTGCAATGAGGATATTAGTATTACCTCCTGCATTGTGGAGCTGTTGTGAGAATATAGAAATTAAGGCACCTGTGAGAGCAGGTAGTGCTCTGACAATTAGCTCTACCAACATATGCTCAGGCAAAATAGGATCAGAGTGTGGGTGACCACTTTTCAAAGATCCTGTGAGAAGTGATCAGCCAGCTCAGCACTGTTAGTGTCAGCCAGCCAGCGGGTTAGGCTGTTCAGCTGTTAATGCAAATGGACTAGAGTTGAGTCTGAAAGCTTGAGTTCAGGGTAGAAAGTTTCAAGTTCACATTAAGGGAATGCTATCTTCAAGAAGACAGGACGAGCAACACTGCAGACATTTGAACATGAATAATTCAGTGCTGAGTGCTTAGTGAGCGCGTGTTGGGAACCTCGGGCAGACGCTGGCTGAGCTCTGAGTCCCCTGCACACAGCAGAGCCACGCAGCCATCTTCAACCACAACATGCCAGTCTGCACCCTGTCCCGATGCTGAATGCCTCCGCCTGAACCAGGCAGGATCGCTGACCTCATTAGCTTTCAGCTTGGCCCAGTCCTTAGAGAAGGGCTCTTATCTCTGAATCCTCCAAGATCTCCTCCCCTGGGCTGGTCATAGGAGAAAAGAGGAGGGAGCCCCCGCAGCTAGCACCAGTAAGGACTCCTGCTGTCTCCAAAGCCCTGGTCCACGAAGGCCTCTTACAGCATCACCTTTGACCTTTGACATATACACTTGCTCTCTCTGACCATGTGGGTCCCCAGCAAAGGCCGCTCATCAACAAGCTTAAAGCTTAGGAAAGTCAAGTGGGATGAATCATGTATGTCTTGGTTAGGGGAACCCATGTTAAATATGGAGAAAACAGTAATATTTAGCTGTAAGGCAATCTGGGCTACAGGATGGAAAGTATTCCATAAAGATAAATTCTTGGGACATGTAGCTGTTATGATAATGACATCATGGGTCATGGCATTGAAGGTCATGATGATATTGGCACCAAAAATCCTAATTTCTTCTGACTCTTGTTCAACTCAGTGAGAGTTCTCTAGGGAGACACATGGAGGAAGGCATTCTAATAAAGGATCAGTAGCAAATGCTAAAGCTCTGGAGTCCAGATGCCCAGGTTTGAGTCCTGGCTGTGCCACACTGTGCAACTTGCTTGACCTCTTTGAGTCTCAGTGCCACCCTACATAACAAGAACTACCATGTGAGGTAACAAGAGGATTGAATGAATTGACAAGGAAGGGTTCTATTTAAAGAACACTTGGAGACTGTGGTAGCTATTCCTTTTATTAATAGTTATCATCGATGTTATTAGAATGGGCCACCTGGAGCCTTGAAGACACTCTTCTGATTGAAGTCTGGGCCTAGAATGGAAGCGGACCCAGAGCCTCCACAGTCCTAACTCCCACACTGGGATGGCTCAATGGAACATTCCGTTCCGACCAATCTGAGGGCCGGAAATGGTAAAGCTGGGGAGGACCCACCCAGATCTGAAGAAGATGGGGAGTCTGCCTGAGTCCTCAGTACACCAGGTCTAGACCCTGACCAAGGATTCCAAGGAAGAGACAACAGCAGGCCACCTTTCCTGAGAGCCTGAGCCCGGAAGGCAGAGCCCCTCCTGTGTCTTTGCTCCCCTCCTCTGTCTGCTGTTCATCCTCAGCCTACCATCAGCTTCCCTCCGTCCAGCCAGGGACTTAGAGCTCTGAGCACACCGGAGCTGTCCTCTGCCTGTAACAGGTGGGACTGTCAATCATGACTTAATTATCCAAGAGACAAGAGTGTGTTTCTTCTTCGGCAGTTCTGGTTCAGTAATAAAGACAGTAGATGCTACACAGCTCCCCAATGTGGGGAAAGGCAAAATACATAAGAGCAGACCCTTGGTTATAAGTTCAGGAAGCCTTTACAACACAACCGCCTCACACAAATGTCCTCCTCCTTCCACTTCCCCTAAACTGCCCCCTGTAGAAGCCATCCGTGAACTTCCTGTTCCAAAACACGGGCCGTTCCCCTCCAGGGCCTAACAGAAATGAAGAATAAACTCCCAGCGGGTGTGGCTCAGTGACTGAATACTGACCTATGAACCAGGAGGTCGAGGTTTGATTCCAGGTCAGGGGACATGCCCGGATGCCAGGCTTGATCCCCAGTGTGGGGTGTGCAAGAGGGAGCCAATCAATGATTCCCTCTCATCATGGCTGTTTCTCTCTCCCACTCCCTTGCTCCCTGAAATCAATAAAGATATGTTTAAAAAAATAAAATAAATGAATAATCTCAGGATAACAATGACGCTCGGTGCCCTGGCTTCCTTTCCCGCAGAGTCTCTTGGGAGCAGCCCCAGTCTCTGGCTCGCTGTGCTCAGCCACGTGGCGGATGTAGACCAGGGCAGTCAATATCTCCCTAAGTTACAATGGGAAACCGGGGGAGGATCCTCCCAAACGGAAATACCCTGTAAATGCACCAATCTAACCTGGAAAATAGCAATTTGATATTCAAATGGATTTCTGAACAATTATCTTAAGCACGCTGGTTTGGGAGGTGTGTGTGCACAGACGTCCATAAGGTTAGACCGGTGGTCGGCAAACTCATCAGTCAACAGAGCCAAATACCAACAGTACAATGATTGAAATTTCTTTGGAGAGCCACATTTTTAAAACTTAAACTTCTTCTAACGCCGCTTCTTCAAAGTAGACTCACCCAGGCCGTGGTATCTTGTGGAAGAGCCACACTCAAGGGGCCAAAGAGCCACATGTGGCTCACGAGGTGCAGTTTGCCAACCACAAACCATTAGGCTATTTCAGGGAAGGAAGAAAGGAAAGCGATAGCCCTTGCAGTCTTGTTACCGTGTAAACATATTTTCACATTAAAAGTGCGTTTCCACAGTTATTATAATCACCTCTAGTTTATTATACAAAGTATGAACTATATTGTCTGGCTATTGGTATGAAGCAAAATGCCATACGTTGTGACAGCAAGCACACAATAGGGTATTGGCGTTCAGGTAAGCAGTGGGTGCCATGGGGTTGTGGGGTATCCATGTGTGAGAGTTCTCTCCCAGCAGAGAAAAAAGAAATGGGATATGGCGGGATTTTTTCTTTTTCTTTTTCTTGATGCATGACGCAAATGCTTCTCTCTGGAGGCTAATCCTTGGTAATGCAGCTGCAAAAAAAGGTCTGACCAGGATCGGAGCCAAATGCTATATTCTATACAGGAAAATGGGGCAAATCTGCATCATTCTGGCTGGGGCTGAAATTAGTAGTTTATGTCTCAGTTCTTCAATTAGATGTAATTAGATAATTCCACATTAAATTCAGAATGACATTTAGAAGGAGTCCTGATATTTGTAATCGTTCCATCCCCAGCGTGAGACAGAAAGATGGCTGCCCTATTTCTGAACCAGCAAGGCTGTGTGCATGTGAGTGTGCACGCAACTGACATATTTATACACACACACACAGGAATGTCACACACGTGTACAGAACTGCTTCCAGGGAAGCCTAATGTGTGTGTGAACTCCCTGCCTGCTTTCCGAGCTCATGGGATCCATAGGTGATGCCCACGCTCCTTTTTCTCCTTGGGACTGTCTTCTTCCTTGAGGGGGTGAGGAGGGCGGGCACAGTAGCTGAAAAGCAAGTTCTGTCACATTGTGACGGGAGGTTCCAGGGCGTGTGCTGCCCCGGAAAGGTCAGGCTGACAGGCTGACAGCTGCAGTGCGGGGGATGTCGCAGTCCGCCTGGCAAATGGCTTTCCGGCCTCGCTGCACACAGTGCCTGCTTTCCTCTGCGTTTTCTCAACTCGCACAGAGTCCTCTGCCCCCACGTCCCCCCGGCCATCCTTGGGGACCGTGGCCCATCTCCAGATCCAGGGCGTCAGGAGGGGGCATCTAACAACCATCTGGGGGCTGTGTGTACAATGTCTGCACGTAGCCAGCACTGTGGATGGGGAGGAGAGACAAATACAAGTAGGGTCCTTAAAGGGCTACACAGTCTCTTTCCTAAGAGTGGATAACAATCTGTTTAGAAACATTTACACAGCGCCTCACTGTGCGGGAAGCACAGAGGGCTACAGAGCGCACAGCCCTTGCCCTCCTGGGAAGGGTCCAAACAGAAATCCTCAGGAGATGAACTGACCCCTCACAGGAGGAGGCAGCAGCCTGCTCCTGGGGCCAGCGGAAGTGGCCACTGTGTCTGCCTGCAGTGCAAGGGTGGCCGAGCCCTGGCCTGGGCTTGCTCCTGTCACGGGAGAGCCCCTTCTCTGTGCAGGAGGCCCCAACCGGGAGCAACGCCCCTGAGTGGCCCCAAACTGCTGCCCCTGGGATGAAGGGACCTGCAGCCATATGAGCAGAATCACACACTGAAATGCAAAGGGCTGGCACCACGGCGTCTGCTCAGGAGAGAGAAGGGCGGTGGTCTACCTATGCTCCTTTTCTCTCATCTGTTCTGGTCAAAGCTCTCCCCATGTCCCGAGGACTTTCTCTTCTGTGCTTGGCTTCTGTTCCCGGCATGAGACGCGCACAGAGGGGCGGAAGGGCATCAAGAACGCAGAGATAGGTCTTCCAAACATTTCGAGGCTGTGGCAGGGTCGGGGGATAGGCAGACAAATGGAGCAGAAAGGGGAGACTCCAAGGATACTTATCTTTCAATGAATAAATGTTTAGCACATGATAAAATGGTATTGGGCATCAGTAGAAAGTAGTCAATTATTCAAAATTATTCAATAAATGGTCTCGAGGCAACTGGAACTTCTAGAACAACTTGAAATTGCATCCCAACCGAATTCGCGGAATCAAAAACAAGTTCTAGAGGCTTAAACAACACGAATGAAATAATGGGATTGTTCGAGGAGGATGGGGATTTTTGTTCTATAACCTAAGAAAGAAAATGGGCAGTTCTGTGCTGCTGGAGCTATTTAAGGAGCGAACAATGGCCCCCGGCTCCGACAACTTGTTTGACTATAAACATGTTTGGTAAAATATATATATTTGGGCAAGATTGTCAAATTCTAAGCCTGTTGGTTTTTGAAGCCCCAAATAAAAGGAGAGCATACCCTTGCTGTTTTGGGCAATAGAATCATGCCTGCGAGAATCTCCAAAAAGACCGTGAAATATGCAGATGTGGTCACAAGGGTGCAACTTACACGGAACTGCTGCTCACAAACATGGCCAGCGTCCCGCAGACGTGTGTGCATCCCATTTGCGTCTCTGAAGGCATGACCACTAAGCACTAGGCCGGCGTCTGGATCATGAGCCTCCCGCGCTGTTCTCCGTGCAGAAACGAGGCGGCCTGCCCGCCTGGAACTGGAGATACATGACATTCACCCCGACCTATTGCCACCTCTGGCACCGACACCGCCCTCCATTCCTGACACCCTGGTTTAAACAGGCAGCCTCCAATGACGTCAGCAGCTCCCATGGGACTGGTGACTGTTCAACCACTGGGTCCCAGGCCTGGAGGTGGGAGGGGGTCACGGAGTCCGGGCCAGTCCCTGAAAGCCCGAGTCCTCTCCATGGCAATTCTGACAAGCAGGTCTCCCCCCTCTGCCATGGGGAACTCCCACAGCGATCAGCTTATTCCATTTTTTGAAATATTGCTTTTAATAGGAAACTCTTCCTTGTGTGGGCCTGCAAGCACTTTCCCCCACTCCTGGCCGGCGAGGAGAGAATCACGTCATAAACATGGCCCTTCTAACCCCTGCAGTTAGCCCACACAGCCTCTCTCCCCGCCAGCGCCCGCGCCCTCGCTTTCTGCAGAGCAAAGTGCTAGCCGGTTCTTTGGGAGCATCTCCGAGGCCGTGGGGATTGCTTGCAGCGCGGGCCACGGCTCAAGGACACTGACCTTGCCCTGGCACCTACACGGGATTTCTACTCGTTTCCAGAAGCACTCACAGTAGAATATCTTGGCTTGATCCTTGCTTCTAAAATCATGTATTTTTTCTAACGTGGTTATATTTAATATTTAACATTGTCAGCTAACTTTGTTCATCTTTTAAAGGTAGTTTTTAAATGTTTTCGTTAACTTTAAAATAACTGGATCTTGTGAGTGTAGATTTTAAGCTGAAGGATAAGTAGACCAGCCTGTATCTAAAGGCACTTACCAGCTTTCACCACCAGAGGGCTCCCATATTTTGGTCATTGGTACTGTACTTGTATTTGAACAAACACGCACGTAAAAGGAATTTGTAGAAGCAGCCATATAATTTAAATATAAACTATTATTGACACAAGGTTACATCAGATGTTTTTTTTAAAAAAACCATTTTGAGTTGTCTTCACCTCAATACACCTTCTCCTTACACATATGCACATTCACATGCTTATCATTGAATTGGTCTTTACCCACAAATTTAAATGTTTGTGCTTGGTTTGTCTGCCTCTGTAGAAGTTGTCATGGGACTGTTTCATGGGAAAGCATGGATGCGCTAGTTTTAGGAATCTAGAGCTTTCTGGGGGCCCGTATTCAGAAGTGTGGGTCTGACATGATAGTCATGGGCCTATCAAGCTGAGAGCGATCACAGAAGCCTTGGCTCCTACGACCTATGCCAGGGAGGAGACTACAGTAAGGTCACACCAAAGCCAGCTGTGTCGTCCCTCACTTCCCTCCCCGAGGCCAGGGTGGCTCCAGGAAGGTGGCTCAGAGTTGAGGGCTCAGTGCGGCCCTGGCTCAGCGAGGCCACCGCAAAGCCACACCAAAGGCCAGTGTCCCCAGGCACCCTTCCCAGGCGTCCTTCCCTGAGCCCGGCAGTAAGGTTACTCACAGTCAGGAAGCTGCATGCTGTTTTTGTTTAATTAACATTAGCAACTCAAGAGTAATCAAGAACCCACCATCTTACCACCTTAAACCCACAGCCTTAGGGTGCCACACGTCCAGGGAAAATGATTATGAATTCTCTGGGTTTTGTTCAGCAACTTTATATTCATTATGGGCGCTTTAGGGTTTTCCCTCCCTAGGCTCTGGTTGTCATATTCGATTCCAGGGTCTCCCTGCCCATTTCCTTTCTCCCGTTAATGCGTCAGTTAAAGTGTAATTGGTAACGATCCATCTGCAAATGGCAACTTCCTCTCTGGAGGTTTAGCATAATTGCCATGAACTCTGACCCCGTTAGTGGCGCATTATCCCGTTACCTCGACTCTTTGCTTTTAAAGTTCTGACCTCCCATATAGAAAAGGCGGGCGGTTCCCATGTCAGAGGAACGAGCTCACGTCGGTGCTGGGAGGCCACCTGGCACAGCGGGCAGGAACCGGCAGCTGACCGGGACCACGGAGGGCACTTGGGTCCCGATGCTGCTCTGAGTGCCTTGCCGGCATGAAACCATTTAATTCTCCATGGCAACCTGAGCAGCTGGCTCCTGTGTTCCGTGCTCTGTCTGTCAGGGGAGAGACTGAGAACGTGGAAGCCACCTGCCCAAGGCCACGGAGCTGGCAAGGCGTGGAGCCAGCCCTCACCCCCAGGGAGGCCGGCTCTGCACCCTACAGAGTCGCCATCCTATCAGATCCTGTGGGTGCAGGGAGGAGTGCGGCTCCGCCATGTCCCAGGAGGGAAGGCGCAGAGGAGTCCGGGGGCTGAGCAGACACCTCGGCACTGGGCCGGGGACAGAGCCGGCCTGAGCTCACTTTCCTGACTGGGTCACTCGTGGGAGCTTTTCATTCTCTGATGTCATGGGGACATGTCAACGTGATGAGTGTGTCTGTGCCTGGATACAGGGACTGTGACACTTCGCCCTCCAATTCTTACACTTAAACACAAGATGACATCACTTTGCAAACATATGTTCCTGAGTTGATGGGTGTGAGTTTTTTTTTTCTTCTTCTCATAATGAGTCATATTTTAAATTCCCAAAGAGCTATTTCAAGCAATCCAAAAGTAAGTCATTTTTTTAAATAAAAGAAAACTTTTGGGAAATAATCCTTTTCCAATCCTATTGATGTATCTGTTCTAATTTCCACAAATTTGTTTTTGTTAATTGTGGATACACATGCATCTTTTTGTATTGGATGTACTGTTTCTTAAGTGGGGGAAGAAAAAGAATGGTAAAACTTCATTTTTAAATGATGCTATTTTGGGTTTTTATGACCAGGCCTGCGGGAACGGGAAGGTTTAAGATGATATTGCAAATAGGTCCAAACCCAAGACAGGACCAAGTGGTTTGTTTCCTTTGTGTATATGTTTTGGAGGAGGTGGCTTATTTTTGATATTTTGTGTGTGAAAGTGTTAAAAACAAGAAAGAGACTAGTCCTGTTCTGTCCCCTTCTGGAACCCTCTCTCTCTCCCCTCGCCCCACAAGAGGAGAGCTCCATACAGAACCTAGGAAGGGAGGCCAGAACCTGGGCAGGAGACCTGCTAAGAGAAGGTGCTCAAACCCCCACCCCACCCCGCCCACCACTGCATGTGAGCACACACACAGCAGTGCCCTTGGCCTCTGTGTTGCTAAGGTCACAGAGGTCAGCCTCTCAGCCTCAGCAAACATGACCGCCCCTGTAGAGCATTAACGTATTTGAGCAGAAGTATCAGTGTCATCCTGGGGGAACAAAGGGCCAGTTCACCAAACTGGCAGAGACCTTGCTGAGAGCAGCCATAGTCACTCAGTTCATCTGCCGGCAAGAACGGCCACCTCATCTCAGCTAATGGCCATGAACCTCTCAGCCAGGCTGACATAGAAGAGCAGAGTGACCTGCATTCAAGGAAGAGTGACATGTTCTCTTTGGGCCACAGATGATTCAAGTTACAGCAAATGTGCAACGTGAATATCATGAGATGGGTGTTGGGATTTGTCCTGAAGCTCATTGAGAAAACCTGCCACTGAAATAAGAGTAACCAAAGAGAAGAATGAGGAGGAAGCCATTCTGACAACAGAACAGGTCCACCTAAGGGCAGCCATGCTTCCCGGCATGCCCAAAGGTGAAATATGGCCACAATGAGCCTCTGAAGTGGGTTGGTGGTCACGTGTAACCTACATCACACAGATCCCATGAGATCCACATACACATGTGCAACTTCTCTAGATGGTGGGCTAGATCGTGCCCCCAAATCATACATGGAAGTCCTAACCCCAGGCTCCTCAGGATGACTGTATTTGGAGATGAGTCTTTAAAGAGGTCATTAAAATGAGGTCATGGGGGTGAGCCTTCACCCAGGGTGGGTGAACTTCTAAGAAGAAGAGATCGGACTCAGACACACCCACACAGATGACCATGTGAAGAAGACACAGGGAGAAGATGGCCATTTACAAGCCAACGAGGGAGGCCTCAGAAAAACCCAACCCTGCCGACCCCTTGGTGTTGTATCTCCAGCCTCCAGAATTATGAGGAGATAAATGTTTATTGTTTAAGCCACCCGGTCGGTAGGTACTTTGTTTTGGCAGCTGTAGCAAACAACTACTGGTGATCATGGAAACACACACACACACACACACACACACACACACACATCTAGAACATTCCAGAAAATGGTCCAAGAAATCCCCTGGCATGCTCCTGTACAGTTCATAATATTCCATCCTATTGTTTTCCAATTTTTTTAATAGGTAACACTTATCTTCATCCAAAATATTAACAAGAATAATATATACAAATAACCCCACAAAAGAGCAAAACATGCAGCAGCCCCAGAACTCCCGCCTTCTCACCCTTTCCAACCCTGAGCTAGCGGGGCCCCTGGGGCTCCGGCCGAGCAGAGTTTGAAAAATGCTGCTTCCATTCTGATGCCTGGCGAAGATCTAATATGTCAGCAAATTACCTCAGGTTTGCACATTATCATTAATCACGGTTGTCACAGGGGGCTGGCAGCACTGCCCAGATATAATAAATAACCATGACCTTAGGCATGTGTAGGCAGACCATGTATGTGTGTATGCGCATGCGCGTGTGGGGGGAGGGGGAAGGAAGGGGGCCAGAGTCCATTAGAGACAGATGCAAACGCTGCTCTTGGCATGTCCTCTGAGGGTCCCCGTGAGGAGACCCCCAGGAAGCCTGGCTCCTGCAGACAGGGAGCATCGGGTCAACAGGACTGGCCAGCGGCCTTCAGAGTCATTCTGCAAGGCGCTCAAGGGCGGCTGAAGATGTGCATCTCTTCAGAGGAAAAGAGGGCCCAGATCCCAGGCAAGAGCAAGGCTCGTGGCTGCCTGACTGCCCTCCACTCTGGATTCAGAAGCCCGGACATGCCAGAAGCTTCTCCAGCAGTGAGGGGCCCGCATTCCTCCGGCAGCCAGCCATTCAGTTAAGGCCAAGCTCTCATTCTCAGGGCTTAGCACCCAGTCAGAACTGGGGTGTCCTGAGTTTACTATGGGTGAGCCTTCAAACTCTGCTTTGCTTTGGGTCTCCCCGTTCAGACCAGGCCCTTCGGAAACAGGCTTGTGGCACCCGCTGGGGGCTGCCTGGCCAGCGGGACCCCTCCTCATGCAGACGCTGATCAAACTTCATTCACACGATACTCACAAATTAGAAGGGATGTGAAATTAATATATTTTCGCTGAGTAGCCTAGAAAGGTAAAACAGTTCTCTGTCTACCATAGAAAACTCAAGCTTGACCTAATAAAGAAATGGGGGGAAAAGAGACTTGATACTTTTAAAAATTTTTTAAAGAGGAAATAAAACAAAAAGATAGTGGCTAAAACAGTGTTTATCTGCTAGCTTTTTCTATAGCAGAATTTGGTAATTTCTTTGATGTTCAGCACTGGCGTTTCAGAGGGATGTTTAATTTCTGTTGATTTGCATGAATCATCTATAATTATTTCCACCATATGTATTTATATCCTCTCCAATGAACTTACCCATTAGAAAGAGCTTTCGACTCACTCACTTTTCACTGTTTTGGAAGCAAGTGATAACCCACAGCACATGATGGGCTCAATTACCTCTACCCTGAGCGGTATGCTCTCATTTGAGCACAAATTTCCAAATTATTTTAGAATTTTATCAAAAGTATACATTTGATTTAAAATCCAGACACACACTTCCATGTAAAAAAAAAAATATATGTGCTCAGTATTGTATGAGATAGCGATAAGTTTTCTACATTGACATTTTTCTGCCTACTATCTTTTTTTAATCCTCACCCAAAGCCATGACTAGAGAGCGGAAGGAAGAGAGAGAGAAAAAAAAATCCACCAATTGCCTTCTGTTCATGCCCCAACCAGAATTGAACCTGCCACCCAGGTATGTGCATGGAATTGGCAACCTTTAGGTGCACAGGACAAGGCTCAACCAACTGAGCCACTCATGCTACGTCTGCCTACTTTAAAAAAAACATTTCCAGAAAAGTATAATATACTTGGAGAAGAGTACATTTATTTTAAGTGAATAATGCAATTACATTTTCACCAACTGACCCCACCATGTGACTAACGCATCACGACAGCTCCCCCGGAGGCCCCTCCCCCAACCTGTCTTTGTGGCCATTACTCCCCCTCCAAAGTCAACCCCTCTCCAACGGCGTCGGCTAGTTTTGCTATTTTTGAACTTTATATAAATAGAGTCACACGCTACATATTCTGTCATGTCTGGCTCCTTTCCCTCAACACTGCCTTTGTGAAATCCACCCACGTTGTGTGTTCTTGGCAGTTCCTTCCCATCGCCTTGCAGTGTTAGGTATTATGTGAACAAAGCTCAATTCACCTCTCCATTCAGCTATTTGGGGGAACTTGGGTAGCTTCCAGTTTGGAGCTCTTATGCATAGTGCTGTTAAGAGCATCCTAGTACCTGTGCATCGTGAACAGATGTAAATATTTTTGTTGGGGACATACCTGGGAGTGGAAGGGCTTTGTCATAGAGCAGGCCTATGGCCAGCTATTCAAGATACTGATAGTTTTCCATAGTGGTTGTACTTGCCATTTTTTTTTACCAGCCTGATGAAGTAGTAAGTTACAAAAAGGATTATTCTATACTAACATTATGATCTTTACTTTGTTACATACAATCTTCCTCCATACTCATGGAACATCCTAAAATTCTTTATAATTTCAAGTGAACAAAGACTTACAACAATGAGATCACTACTGATACTACCACCATCATCACAACTATGACAACTAACTACAATAATGCAACTAGTAACAACTAAACCCCTCTATGCACCAGGCCTGGTGCTAAGCGCTTTATGGCAACAATGCCTTTCATCTTCTCCGTAACCCTGTAGATTCCATTGTTGTCCCCAGTTTCCCATGGTGAGGCCAGAGACATAACCCGTGAGTACTATGACCTAGACCACAAAGCTACCCACCAGGTCTGTTGGACTCTAAACCCAGCTCTTTCAGCTCCTGGAAGCCCATGGATCGTTACTGCTCATCTGGGTTCCCTCATGGGGCTATTCTGTCAGTCCTTCTAGAAACATCTCACGTGGGATTCTCGAATGGGTTGTCATAAATGTTTCTCTTTGAACTGCAAGATTTTATATTCTAGCAGTGAAGAGAAGAAGGTTACTAATATTTTAGATGTCATTTTCATGTGTGCAAGTGCATACATCCACATGCAAACACACATACATGTCTAGTGGTTCCTTGTATCGGGTGAATGGTAGCAACATGTGTGAGCTATACCACAAATAAATACATAAAACTGGGCTTCCTTTTACCATTCGCTTTGTTTAACTTAGCAAAACTGAGTGTTGTGCACTAATATTCCCCCCCTTAAACTCAGCAGCAGAGACAGGAACTGCCTGCACATAACACAAAATAGAAGGTGGGCAATAGGGTCAGTTACAAGGTCAGAGGTCATTTCCTTATAGGTCCTGCTGAAAGGCTGCTTTGGCGTCAGGGCCTGGAGACGTTTTCTGTGCCTGGGCTCAGGTTCCTGTTTGGAAAAGGGTTGTTCTCACCCGTAAGAGTTACAGAATGACTGAAGCCGGAGACAACCCATTTCCCAAAGCCCAGCGTCCCTCCTTTAACCATCTCAATTCTGTTGAATAGACACGTGGCAGAGACCCATGTGGTCTGCTCACAGGCTCATACATAGTAAGTCAAGTTCTATGCATGACAAAGAAAGGCGACATGTAGGAACGCCATGGAATCTGTTTCCTAAACACCTGAAGCATGGTTGTCAAGATAATTTTCAACCGCTGTAGCAATCACGTATTTCTCACATACATTTCTTCCATCTTAAAACAGCTAAATATGGAATGTATAGGATTCTGATGGCAGAAATTTGGCACCGTTGTTGCTGAAAGTTATTAATTTAGGGCCCAGCACTAGGCTGCGGGACTATTACAGGACGAGGTGCCATGCATTCTGAGTGCAGAAAGTTCCAGCGACGCTCTGTGCAAGTGTGCACGTGAGAAATGCCATCATTAGCCCCCACTCAGACTCTGGATAACTGGCCCTTAAATATAATAATCACTTCAAAGACAAAAGACATGCTAGACAAAAGGTTTATGTATTTTCTCCCGGACGCAATGGAAACACGTTTTGGTCACTCTACCATATATATTGATTTGGAAAAGAATGAACAATGTCTACTCATCTGGAAAAAGGCTTTGAAGCTATTAATTCACCTAAACTCCACCCACAGGAGCCCCAGCTGGAGAAGCCACCGACTTTGTAGACAGTTTCCGGGAGCAAAGGATGGCTTTGCTCAGGAGAATGAACCGGACTCAAGTGCCAGCATTGGTCAATATTGGTGGAAGTGCCAAAAAATAACTCAATAAGACTACAAAAGTATTATTTTCTTCTATTTTTAAAAAGCATACTTGAAAGCCAGAACCACATTAAGAGTGGGAATAGTAGATTGTGACGGGAAAAATGTGATCCTAACTCACATGCAGAAGTGTCTTGACTCCATTAGAGTTGGGTTAGGTTCTTCACAACTAACTACCTGGGAGGCCAGCAGGGCGGGTATCCGATCCCTTGGAGGGAGGAGGCAGCTGAGCCAGTGGCAGCCATTTCAAGAAGCCACGAGCAAGTGGATGAATAACAGAGCAGGAACCAGAACCCCAGCCACTGCTGCTGACATAGGCTGTCCCTCGCTCCAGGGGGGCCATGCCAGGTCTCAGCTGAGCAACAAGGAAGACATCTCAGAAGGAGCTGATGTCACTATGGATACTATCAGAGGAGCAGACTCCATCCTTCCTGGGAGCTCCCTTCTCATTGCTTCACATCCTATAGAGGGCGCTCTTGCCTAGAAACGAAGATCACTCCAAGCCTCTTCATTCACATAAGTACATTTCTTCCCTCGATTTCATAATTCTTAATATGGCCAGCCGAACTACTGTTCTGAACAGAACTTCTGCATACTTGTCTGCTCTGTGAAGCACCTTCTCTAATAGGTACCTGATTTTATGCGCTGAGAGAACAGCATAACTAAGTGGGCATGTTCTCTTAATCCATTCTGATACCCCCAAATAATAAAGCCAAAGATTGTTTGGGTTACATTTCATACTGGCCTTTCCTCCCATGTCCTATCTATATATTGGCTTTTTTCTTTCCTTATTTAAAGATATATATATATATATATATATATATATATATATATATACACATACACACACACACACACACACACACACATATATATATATATATATATATATATATATATATATATATATATATATTGATTTCAGAGAGAAAGGTAGAGGGAGAGATAGAAACATCAATCTCCACAATGGGAGTTGAGCCCACAACCTGGGCATGTGCCCTGGTCAGAAAGCAAACCATGACCTTCTGGTTCATAGGTTGACACTCAACCACTAAGCCATGCCGGCTCTCCTCTCCTCCCCTCTCTTCTCCTCTCCTCTCTTCTCCTCTTCTTTCTTTCTTTCTTTCTTTCTTTCTTTCTTTCTTTCTTTCTTTCTCTCTCTCTCTCTCTCTCTCTCTCTCTCTCTCTCTCTCTCTCTCTCTCTCTCTTTCTTTCTTTCTTTCTAGATTTTCTCAAAGTTTTCCCTAGCTACAACGCAGGCATCATTTGAAACAATTTTGTGTTTTTGAAATTGAACTGAAGGACAACTTTATTAGTTTTGAGAATCATAACATTTTCCCATTATGGGAGTCATTTCAAAAGGGATAAGAGCAAAAGGTATGTTCCCAGAGGTTGGGTCCTACAAGAAGAGGGTGATAAATGCTGTGTTTCTAGAATTCTTGATTCTATTTGTTTATTGGATATGTCTGGCCCTTGTATTTTTTCCCAAAGAATTTTAGCAAGATGATTTCTGACTTGGCACTGGGCCTCAGCACTTGCAGAGGTGCGAGCCAGGGACACATAGAGATGGCTTGGTGGCTCACTTCCAACAGATGTGTGCTTGGAAATGAGGTGCTAACACGCAGAATGCTATCAGGGACGCTAATGACACCCAGCCTGCCCAATTGTGCAAATGTAATTAAGGGAGACTCACTGTGCTGCGGATGCAATTATTTTCAAAAACACCTCAGACTTGCTTTTTCTATGCGATCAACTGTGGCAGCCAAAGACAGCTCATAAAATTTCACAACAAATTAATTGTGACTGATTTAAAAAAAATACACATCATTCTTCTTAATTTCCAGAAGGTTAAGGACACATAATGAAATGTAGTACAAACATGTGCATACACATATAGGCATAAGTCCCTAATGCCTTAGCATCACTTACAAAATAGAAATGTAAACATTTCACCAGTGTTTCATCAGTCAGATTTTTACTTTAATTAAATTTTGGTTCTATTGCAAAGTAAAGAGAAGACGGTAAATGTTTATTGAAGGTGAATTATGGAGGTTCTGTAAAATTATGGTTTTCGTCATTTAAAATATTTTAGTTTTTATAAGAGAAAATCCAGCAAAATAGGCAACATATTAAGAGTTCAATTTGGTTGGTTTCCATGTCACTGGCCTAAACACTTTGATAAGAACTTACAACGGGAAGTATATTCTCATGAGCTATTTTTCAGAACAATATTTTGCATGGATTATAAAATTGTAATGCCTTCACTCAATTAATCTATGAAAACTTCCTCTTTACTAAAATCTGTTATTTTTCTATATAACAGGACATATATACAATAACATTCCTTAAGCAGTTTATCAGGTACAGTTTTTACATAATCCATTTACCAGCTATGAATATCATTGATACATAAACCTCAATGACTATTTTGCCACTTAAAGAGTGCCATCCTTGAATGGGTAGGAAAGTGGGCTTGGCTCTTATCATGTTAGTAGTAGATCTAAAACACACTTGGTTGTCCTAAAATACAGATATCTAAAAAATATATATATTATATATATATATTAAAGATCTCCTTATTGATTTCAGAGAGAGGAAGGGAGAGAGAGATAGAAATATCAACGATGAGAGAGAATCATTGGCTTGCTGCCTCCTGCACAATCCCCCTCCCACCGCTCCCCCGCTCCCCCCTTCCCTGCACCCCAGCCCCAGGAATCAAGCCCGCGATCCCGGCAGGTGTCCTGACTAGGAATCCAACCCTGACCAGGTCCTGGGTCATGGGTCGACATTCAGCCGGGCCACAGGTATCTTTTGTATGACTGAAGTTTTTGGTGAAAGGGAAATTAAACATCAAATATCTAATTATTTCTTTCTCTCCCAAGGCACTGAGCAAGCACGTCTTCTCTTCCCAGGAATTAAGCTGTTCTAATATCAATATTTCTGCTAGTGGCCCATAGTTATAGATTGTTAATTTTATGGACTAATAGGGGGCCCTAGTTGATGAAAGATTTTGCATGGTCTTGCTCTCAAAAATGTCCCACCCCAACCCCTCCCAGGTCTTCTATCTTCCACAGACTCTCCACCTTCAAGCAGGGTGCACATTGAAAGGCCCCGGAGTTGGAGTTAAACCCAATATTCCCCTATTTCAGGTATGTTGTGAGGAAACTGTGGGAGACAGAAATGGACATAAAATGAAGTGGGGCTTGAGTACCCTTATCCAGCTGACACACCCTGGCTTACCTTTGACTGGTGTTTACAACTCCATGGAGACAGAAATTAACTAATAGAAGTCAGGTAGGAAGGCAAACACTTCCTGACTGACAAGGCAGAGGACCCTGCTCCCGCCACACAGATAGACTGTCCTGTCGATGAGCAAACCCTGGACGTCAACTGCTTACTTGCATCAGCTGCAACCCTTACCCAGGTCCCTCAAACACAACCTTTGTTTTCATAAAATAAAGACACCACATTATTTCTGAGCTTCAGAGTCCTTGATAAATTCTATTTTATAAGGTATCTACTACTAGGTATGTATTTTACATAATGAGGATGAATTCCATTTATATTTTGAAAAATTGGCTTGCATGGTATTTATGTCACCTTGAATATAATATAGGTCAGTGAAGATCGCATATAAAAATAAGAGAAAGGAAAAAAATAAGAGAAAGGAAACTTCAGCACAATATTCACATCCCACCCACCCCCCCGAGAGCAGATGGCTCCCACCTGTTCTGGTCCCATTTCTTTGATTTGTGTCTGTTAATTTCAGAATTTATCTTTCCTTCAAGTCCTGCCATACAGGGCCCAGAGAGGATCACCTCACCACCCACATACGGTAGGGAACCTCAAACCTGCATGGTCCAGGGTTCCTCAGGACATTCGGATTTAGATTGCTTAACCGATTTCTTAGATCCACAGAAGAACAGAGAAGAAGCAATAATGAGAGAACAACAGCAGTGAAGTCCTGACAGGGCATCTCATGGCCAGAAGATAATGGTGAACATTTGCATTGGAAGGCCTCAGACCCCTTTACCGGGGGGCACACCACAAGCGATTGAACGGTGCATTTCCAACTGGTCATTCTCCAGCAAGCACTTAACTCACTTATTCTCCATGGCTGCACAGACATAAATGCTTTCAAAATTGGCTCCAATTAGCATTTATCATATGCCACTCGTCTCTCAACAAAAAAAATGCATCACTGCCCACTCGTGCTCCAAGAACCCAGGTTGAAAGATAATTTGGAGATGTGCTCCATAAAAAACAGGTATACACATTTGTCTTTGCGCAGCGTTGTGTCACTAAATGGAAACTCATGTCCAAGTTGCATTTCCAGCTCACGGTAGGAATGCTAACATGACCTTTCAGAGTGCCAGGAGTCTTCGAACCACTGGAGTTGTGACATATGAAGAATTCCCATTTTCGAAGAAGAGTATCTTTGGAGTGCTGTCCAAGGTACCCATGAAGCAGAGCACATGGAAGCTGCACAACAGAGGGTTAAGAATGGGAGCCTTGGCTTGAGAGCTGGGCTTGCATTCCGCAGAGGAGCGAACCTTGCTTGGCCTGTTTCCTCAGTTGTAAAATGCAATTTTCAACAGCATTTGCTTATTATTGGGTTGCCTAAATGTTCAGCACGGTGCCTGCTTCGCCAGTGGGTATTCAGGAAACAATGCCTATTGTTATCACAAGAATCTATTGTCACTTCTATATGGATGTCCCATGCCACAGTGTCTACATCAATGACCTGGGAATGCTTGTTCTGTGTCAATGAACCTCAGTTGGCCCATCCAAAAGTGGGATAACATCACCCGCTCTGCAGGGCTGCAAATGAGGAAGGACCAGAGATTGTTGAGCACTGACCTAGTGACTGAGCCTGAGATGAAGGGTCCAGAGACTTTCTCTTTCTGCACAGAAGGGCATTTTGGACTCAATTTCTGTAAGATGGGAAAGGGACATGGAGATATTGTTCAACTTCTGTATAATTCAGTGAGTTTATCAAGAAAGATCTGCCTACCATTGTTCAGAATCTACAAGAGGATCTAAAAGAACGTACACTTAAAAAAATGGGGGAGGGGGCACATTTGAAATACTTTCAATAATGAAGATACATTTTAAAAAGTGCCAAAACAATAAATAAATCAAGTGAAGGAAAAATAGATTATATACACATATTATAATATGCAATATTTTATATCTGCATCTGTCACTAGTATATGAAAAGTTGGCAGGTATTAAAAGAAGACTAAACACTACTGTAATTCTCCAATAGATTTTAGAAGCCACAGAATGCCCAAAGCTGCCTAAGAGGGAAGGTTAATTAGAGCACAGGAGAGTTTCTTAGAACATCTGCTGTGCAGCTCAGTCTTTACCCAAGAAGGGAGCTGGGGTTTTACCTGCTAGCCTGGAGGATGGGGAATATTCCCAGGAATAAGACAGATTGCTAATTCAGTATTAAATGAAACCTTCTCAATTTCCATGAGCCAGAAAACAGACCACATTGAAACAGGTGTGTGAATACTTACAAACAATAAGAAGCTAAGAAGAAGCCATTGTATCTGTTTATGTGGCTATGTGGCTATGTAGCCCAATAGTATAAGGCACGATGTGTCTAATCTGTAGGCAGCTGCTGAAGGATCCTAGCTCAACAGCACAACTAAGTGCAGCCACAATGTTATTGGGGGTGAAGAATTTTTACAAGAAAAAACAGTCAATACCTTCACTGCTTTCTCTCCTGACCTCTTGCTCAGATATTCCAATGAAAGCAAACAAAATCTAGAACTCTACTACCTACAGCAGGGGTGGGGAATGTCTGGCCCATCGGCAGTAGAAGGCCCATGAAACCATTGGTCCAGCCCTACCAAGGCAGCCGCATGGGACTCGAAATTCAATAAATCTGGAGCTTTATTCATAGCGGCATAAATGTATATGAAGTGAATTACATTAAGTGAATGATGTTATAAATATCTAATGGCCCTTGGAAGAAAAAAGGTTCCCCACCCTTGGCATACAGGATGACAGTAGCTAGGATCTTCTAAATTGGTCTTCTTCTTTTTTTTATTTTTTTAAAGATCTATAGTGTGTGTGTGTGTGTGTGTGTGTGTGTGTGTGTGTGCGCGTGCGCTAATTTTAGAGAGGAAAGAAGAGGGAGAGTCAGAGAGAAACATTAGTGATGAGAGGGAATCATTGATTGAATGCTTCCTGCAAGCCCCACACTGGGGATGGAGCCTGCAACCGTGCATGTGCCCTGACTGGGAATCGAACCATGACCTCCTGGTTCATAGGTCAACATTCAACCACTGAGCCACGCCAACCAGGCATGTCCTAGTTCTTGATTAAGAATCCACCTACCAGCAAGTTGTGTGACTTAGACTTCTTTACCAGGTGGGATGAGTCATGAGTCAACACGCCCATTGCTCCTTTGGGACAGTTCAGAGAAATGATAAGAGAATTTAACTTTATCTCCCCATTGCTTTTTTCCTAACCATCTCTATGTCAATTAGGTCAAAGGGGCGGAAATGCAATTAAGTTGAGCAAATAGTGTTTGAAAACTTAAATGCGAAGAAAGGAGTCTGCCTCTCTCCTGCTCTTCAATTTCCTGTTGGTGCCCCCCCCCCATTAGCTTAGCCCCACAAGAAGCCAGATGACCAGGGACCCCACTGATGTATCCATCCTCCTGGGGTCCAAGGCAGGGTGGAGACATGCAAAGAGTGCACCTGGGAGGAGGGTAGAAGGCTCTTTTTAAACAGAGCAAGGTCAAAGACAAGGGTGGTTGCAAGGATGCTCAACACAACTTTGGCTGTTACTACAAAATTACTCACTTCAGCCGAGACCGGTTTGGCTCACTGGATAGAGCATTGGCCTACTGACTGAAAGGTCCCAGGTTTGATTCCAGTCAAGGGCATGTACCTTGGTTGCGGGCACATCTCCAGTAGGGGGTGTGCAAGAGGCAGCTAATCGATGTTTCTCTCTCATCGATGTTTCTAACTCTCTATCCCTCTCTCTTCCTCTCTGTAAAAAATCAATGAAATATATTTTTAAAAAACAAAACTACTCACTTCAGGCAGCCTGGAGATAATGAATCAGTGTGTCTTCTGTGCAGAGTTGCCAGATTTAGTCACAGAAATACAGGACCTAGTTAAGTCCGAATTTCTGATAACGAGTACATGATTTCAGTGTGCTTGTGGCCCGTAAAATATTTGGGATATGCTTGTACTAACATTATCTATTGTTTATCAGAAATCAAATTGAAGTGGGCTCCCTATATGGAATCTGACAGTCCTAGTTCTTTGTACGAAGTTATTACTTCTTCCCAAAGGACAAGGGCAAACCATGAGTTTCCGCCAAGTGTATTATATTTAGTATGCATCCTATGAGTTTCCTCTTTTTGCTTACCTTTCAAATTTAATTCTTGGGTCCTCCCTTCCTACAAAAGATGCTATTTTTATTCATTGCAATATATAGATCAACTCCATTGAAAATGGACTGATTTTATTCCCAGTGAGGTTATCCATGAATTGCCTCTTTTCTCCTGAGAATATATTTGTTTAAAATAGACTCAGCATTCTGTTGACAGGCACTAAAGTTTTGTTATGTGTCTTCTGTGTGCAAATGGGAAATAAAAGTTTTACTTAAAAAAACCCAACCCATTTAGAAATATCTTCATATAGTTTTAAAGGTAAGAAACACATATTCTAAGTGTGTTTCAAGGAGTCCTTGGCTTAGTGAAGAAAAGGTATTCTTCGGGATGGATCAGCATGCACATTTCTGGAACCCTGCTATCCTGGTTCCAACACTGTAGCTCCCCTCCTCCAGGGTGGGAGATGCTGAGGAGAAGAGGGGCACCATGGCCTGGTTGTCATCACTGAGGGCTCAGCCTTATGGTGTCAACTTCTCCCTCCCCCTGACCTGCTTGGGCTCTTTAACTGATTCCCATCTCATTATAAATGAAGCCCAGAATCCCAATGGGACTTGCCATGACCTTCCCCCAACATTCAACTCTCA
The DNA here is from genome assembly GCA_963924515.1 of Vespertilio murinus. Classification (NCBI taxonomy): domain Eukaryota; kingdom Metazoa; phylum Chordata; class Mammalia; order Chiroptera; family Vespertilionidae; genus Vespertilio; species Vespertilio murinus. The sequence continues at coordinate 196,623,853 of OZ004706.1, read as the reverse complement.
TCTCTTTTTTTTTCTCATCTCTTAGCTGCTCTCCTTCAGCCATGCTGATCTCCCAGGGGTCCAGAGTGTTCCAGGCACACAACCACAACAGAGCTCCTGCAACTGCTCTTGGGTCTCCCTGTCGCCCCCTCCATTCCCATGTGGTTTGTTTCCTTGTTCCTTTATGGACATCACTTATCAGCTCCTTTAAAATGGTACCCAGTCCATCTTCCTAACCTTTTACCCTGCTTTATTTTTCTTCTGGGCATTGACCACATAGCTACTTATCAGTCACCCTTGCTATCCTATATAATAGAAAGCTAATATGCAAATTGACCAAGCAGCAGATCGACCAGTTGCTATGATGCACACTGACCACCAGGGGACAGATTCTCAATGCAGGAGCTGTCCCCTGGTGGTCAATGCACTCCCACAGGGGGAGCGCTGCTCAGCCAGAAACTGGACTCATGGCTGGCGAGTACAGGGCCAGTGGTAGGAGCCTCTCCTGCCTCCTCAGCAGCTCTAAGGATGTCTAACTGACAGCTCAGGCCCCAGTGGGGAGCAGGCCTAAGCCATTAGTTGGACAATCTGAGGGCTCCAGGACTGTGAGAGGGTGTAGGCTGGGCTGAGGGACCCCCTGAGTGCATGAGTTTCATGCACCGGGCCTCCAGTTAGAACATAAACTCCACGAAACCAAGGATTTTAGTCTTTTGTAAAAGTCTCCTGTTGTATAGCTAATGTCTGCAGTGCAGTCCTCACACATGCAGACAAATCTACACAAGTCTCCATCCCCCTGAGATAACACATCATGTATTTATTCTAAACACATATATGCTGCATTCACTTATTGATTTTGTACTACTAAATGTCCATTAGCAGTGGAGTTCACATCCACATTATCAAGAGAAGTGACCTTTTGGTGATTTCTTTTAAAAAAAATAATAACTAAAATAAAATTGGGTTGGAGTTAGATGCTATCATATCAAAGTCTAGTTTAACCATGTTGATGTGTAAACAGTTTATTAATTTTGTTGTTGTTCATTTGATTTCATCCTTACTCTGTCACATTACACCTTTTGAGTTTTACTGATGTTCTTGCTGGTCCTTTAACAATACAAACCCACTGTTTTCTTAGAAGATGATTGGTCACACTGCCCTTATTGAAAAATGTGTTGATATCTGTTCACCTGTTGGCCTACAGGCCACTGAACCACCTCCCTCTTATCACGTGTTATTCTTATTTTCCTGGAAAATGTTGACATTAATTGAAGCCTTAAGAATCTTTTTTAATTCTTTATAGATTAAAGTATTACATATGTCTCCTTTTCCCCCCATTGACCTCTCCCTAGCCACTCCCATCCTCCAGGACATTTCCTTACTCCAAAAGTGCCTGTGTTCATTTGGTTATGCTGATACACATGCATACAAGTCCTTTGGTTGATCTCTTACCACCCCCCCTCCCCTGCCTTCCCTCTGAGGTTTGACGATCTGTTTGATACTTCTCTTTCTCTAGATTAGTTTTTGTTCATTAGTTTATGTTGTTTGTTATATTTTACAAACAAGATCATGTAATTTTTATCTTTATCCAACTGGCTTATTTCGCTTAGCATAATGCTCTCCAGGTACATCCATGTTGCAAATGGTAAGAGTTCTCTCTTTTTTACAGCAGTGTAGTATTCCATTGTGTAGATGTACCCCAGTATTTTCACCCACTGATCTGCTGATGGGCAGTAGGCTGTTTCCAGATCTTAGCTATTATAAATTGTGCTGCTATGAACATAAAAGGTGCACATGTCATTTCTGATAGGCATTTCTGATTTCTAGGGATATATTCCTATAAGTGGAATCACTGGGTCAAATAAGAGTTTCATTTTTCGTTTTTTGAGGAAAATCCATACTGTTCTCCACAGTGGCTGCACCAGTCTGCATTTCCACCAGGGGTGCCTGAGGGTTCCTTTTTCTCCATATCCTCACCAGCTCTTGTCATTTGTTGATTTGTTGATGATTGCTATACTAACAGTTGTGAGATGGTATTTCATTGTCATTTTGATTTGCAACTCTCAGATGATTAGTGACTTTGAGCATGTTTTCATATGTCTCTTGGACTTTTGTATGTACTCTTTTGAAAAGTGTCTATTTAGATTCTTAGCCTATTTTTTGATTGGATTATGTATCTTCCTTTTGTTAAGTTGTATGAGTTCCCTATAAATTTTGGAGATTGAACCCTTATCAGAGATAACATTGGCAAATATGTTCTCCCATGCAGTGGGCTTTCTTGTTGTTTTGTTGATGGTTTCTTTTGCTGTGCAGAAGCTTTTTATTTTGATGTAGTCCCATTTGTTTATTTTCTCTTTAGTTTCCATTACCCTAGGAGCTGTATCGGTGAAGATATTGCTACAACGTATGTCTGATATTTTGTTGTATATGGATTCTTCTAAGATTTTTATGGTTTCCCATCTTATATTTAAGTCCTTTATCCATTCTGAGTTTATTTTTGTGTATGGTGTAAGTTGGTGGTCTAGTTTCATTTTTTTTTTTTGCATGTATCTGTTCAATTTTCCCAACACCATTTATTGAAGAGACTGTCTTTACTTCATTGTATGCTCTTGCTTCCTTTGTCATAATTGAGCATAATGGCTTAGGTCAATTTCTGAGTCCTCTGTTCTGTCCCATTGGTCTATATGTCTGTTCCTGTGCCAGTACCAGGCAGTTTTGAGAAGAGTAGCTTTGTAATATAGCTTGGTATCTGGTATTGAGATTCCTCCCCCCCCCCCCCCCCCCACTTACTTTGTTCTTCTTTCTCAGGATTCCTGTGGAACTTTGGTCTCAGTGTCTCATCCCCCTAGTTTAAGTTCATCATACACCAAACTGGCCCTGAGCACAAGGCAGATCAGCCCCACTGGTAGCCCCTCGATGCCTTTTGGCTCTATTTAGAAACATGCCAAATAGTTCCTGGCACTCATATAGCCCTTTAGAATTCATTTTAAAAAAAAGTCTGATACACATGATCTTACTTAGTCTTCACATAGACCCACAGTGGGTTGTTTTCCCACCTTTACAGATGAGGAGACTTACCAAGTTGGCAGCAAAGGGTTCAAGGGGGGCCAGTAGCAATGCCAAGTCCAGGGCAGCTCCTTACTCATGGCAGTGGTGAGGCTGTGCACGATGGCCTTGGTCCTAAGTGACTTGGTCACAAATTGCTTCAGTGGAGAGCGCAGTAGCATATGATGACAGAATCTAATTTGAGGCCTTTTCCCCGACTGTCATCAGTTCTTATATACAAACATGAAAGGAAGCCTTAAGCAATTTGCCGTGATCAGAGGGCCCCACTGGGGAACAGCCCAGCAGACACACAATCTACTTAGACACATCATTTTCATACAATCCAGTGAAATAGTTTTAATGCCTGGTCTTACAATTTTACATGAACTCATCCTAGAAGCATACACTTTGGCATCCACGAAGTGTTCTGGGGTCCTCACACACAGAGACACAATCTGGCCTTTAATGATGGAATCCTATGCAAACATGCCTAGGAGCCCAGGGTGTTGGGCTGGAAGGGACCACAGAAAACGCAGCCCCACGGCTCTCAAGCAGAGGGCCCAGTAGTCGGGACATGTACACATGAATCCATGGTGTGCGCACTGTCCACGATACCAGCATTTCAATGTTGCTTAATGATAAGCGATCTCAGATATTATACCAAACACATGTAATGTTTCCAAGAAGGAAACTCACATGCATTTTTTAAGACTCACTGCAGGTTTCACAGATGGCTTGAGCTGGCAGCTGGCTGCTTTGGGCAAATCCCGGATCCTCTGGGTTTTATGTCATGCTGCCCTTAGGGGTAGGCAAACGGAAAGATTTGAGAAAAATGAAATCTACTCAATTAGCAGATGAGTAAAACTTAAGACCCAGACAAGCTCCAACTAATAAAGATGTCAGAATCGCTGCTGCTCCCCATGCTGTGCCTCACCCTCTTCTCAGCAGCTACTGCGCCTAGAGACTGAACCAGTCGCACACCTGTGGGTTGCATGTGTCCAGAGCATGCGAAGGGGTGGTGTTAGCTTGCTAGGGATTCCGTGACAAGGCACTGTGAAGTGAGCGGCTCAAACAACAGTTCTGGAGACTAGAATCAGACCAAGGAGTCAGCAGGGGCACCATCCTGCTGACAGTGCTGGGGAAGGACCTGCTTCAGGCCTTTACCCAAGGTTCTGGAAGTATCTTGGCATGACCTAGCATTCATCGTGTGTGTGTATGTGTCCAAATTTTTCCCTTTTAATAAGGACACCAGTCAGATTGGCCTAGGGGTCCACCCTTCTCCAGAGGTGGAATATACCCCTCTCACTTACAAAGCAATGACTGTTTCCAACCAGGTCACGTTCTGAGGTGCTGTGGGGTTAGAACTTCAACATGGGGGATTTACTGGGTGAACATGACTCAACCCCTAAAACAGGCAAAGCCTATCTGGGCCCCGACTCGATGACCCGGTGGTTCTGAGAAATGGCAGCCAGCTTCAAAGACCAAGACCAGCCTCTCTGGGGCCCTTCCCTGAGACTTTCTTACATGCTCTGCAAAATTCACGGCTACCATACAGTCTCAACTCGATATCTCATCTGCGCCCTCCTCAAGAGTCTGTAATTGATTGATGTTGCCAGTTTCAGGTCAAGATGTACAGAGGAAAAAGCAACGGGGGTTTGAGGGAGCTGCCCATTAAAGAGCAGCACTCCATCCCATAGCACCTCGCTGTCAGAGGAGGCCTTTCGGAAATCCATTAGGTGATAAGCAAGAGGCAAGTGTCAGTCAAGGTGGAGTTTACGTATTTTGTATGTTAGGGGGGTTAGATTTAGATTTATTCTTGCTGTCTGTGTATTTCTGCATTTTTTGTCGAAGGGTCATAACTGGACACTCAAGACCTGGCCCAAAGGAAGCATTTAAAGGTGGTGCACTGGCCGAAACCAGTTTGGCTCAGTGGATAGAGCGTCAGTCTGTGGATTGAAAGGTCCCAGGTTTGATTTCGGTCAAGGGAATGTACATTGGTTGTGGGCACATCCCCAGTGGGGGATGTGTAGGAGGCAGCTGATTGATGTTTCTCTATCATCCATGTTTCTAGCTCTCTATCCCTTTCTGTTTCTCTCTGTAAAAAAATCAATAAAATATATATATTTAAAAATAAAATAAAGATGGTACATCAGTGTGGCTAAGTGGTTGAGCACTGACCCATGAACCAGAAGGTCACGGTTCGATTCCCAGTCAGGGCACATTGCCTGGGTTTCAGGCTCACTCCCCAGTAGGGGGAGTGCAGGAGGGAGCCAATCAATGATTCTCTCTCATCATTGATGTTTCTATCTCTCTCTCCTTTCCCTTCCTTCCTCTGAAATTAATAAAAAAAATATATGAATATTTTTAAAAATAAAAAATAAAGGTGGCATACCATGTTCTGGCCTCAGCATCTTCACATATAAAAATGACACCTGACTGTCCTCCCTGCCCCTTCACTGTCTTCCAGCCCCAGAGTGACGAGGGTTCTCTAACAATGGCTGCTACTCAGACTCTTTCATGGAATGTCCTCCTTTTATTGAAAGTGGGGTTTGTACTGAGTAGAATGTGAAAAAGGCGAGTTCTGAGCATTTAGCACACTTCCTCTCACAGTAAACATGCCACCAAGAAATGAGCGTTGCAAATTCAAAGGCGTAACTTTTGCTAATTAGATGTCAACTCAGTTACGTTTCTATGGTCCTGGGAAAAGAGACTTTGAAAAACCATCACTTAAAATAGACTTTAATGTCACATTGAAGTACTGAAATTATCAAAGACCAAACAATGACCATCATTCAGGCCAAACACGATTCTTTGACTCAGCAAAACTGCAGTATTCACAGATATCCCAGGATGACCTTCTCATGTCAAGATCAGCTGATTATTTATCTCAATTCTATCTGCAACTCTCCATATGATATAACACACTCACAGGTCTGGGCATTAGGACATGGACCCCTTTAGGAGTCACTGTTCTGCCTACCATATATATTCATCGAAGTTTGATCGATGGCTTCCTTTATAACACTGCATGTTTTGTTTTAAGCTTCTGGAAACACTGTTCTGAGGAGGGTTCCATAGGCCTTATCCGATGGCCAAAGAGCTCCATGGCACTCGACGGGTTAAGGGCCCTGACTCAAGTAGTGAAGATGAGGGCTAGGAGGCCTAAGGAAGCACCTACCATGCAGGCAGGTGCACATAGTCTCTGTGATCCTACATCCAGCAACCTCCACGCCAGAGGATTGGTGATGCTACTGCGAAACCGGGGTCTTAGAGAGGAAACCAAGGTTTTAGAGAGTCATTTCTAAGGCCATAGGCTGATGAGTCCAGAGCCAAATCCTAGCGGTGCTGGGCTGTGCACTGAGCCGAGAGCCCTCCCCAGGTCTTTGACGTCCCAGGGTGCTCGCTCACTGCCGAAGATGCTTCAACCAAGAAAAAATTAGGACCAGCCCACATAGGCCCCCTCTTATGACTGCATCTGACCAAGTAAAATATAAAAAATAAACAAAATCCAGCCACGTCTGTTTCTAGCTTTCTCACGTGATCACATAAGCGCTCATTTCCATGCATCTATGACAAGAGCACAGGTCTCTCTCGCTGGCCACAGAGGCTGGAGGAAGAAAGCAGTGAGCAATACTGAGGCTCTCGGGGAGCGTCTGGGTGCTAGCCACACTGCGCATGCACGTGGCTTCAGCAGCCTGTCGCCCTCCTCTCGTAGCTGTAAGAACCCTCCGACCAAAATACACTGAAGAACCGGTACTGATGGCCGGGCTCCTGAATGGGAGGAATAATGCAGGGTGTGTTTCCACTGGATCTCTCAAATTACAAAGATTGTGTTTTGTTTTAACCTGGTAACATCTTACTGGGTAACGTGGAACCCTGGCCCGTACACTTAACTTCAGCTCCAACGTCAACGCTGACTTATTGGCATTGTGGATTGATTGGTATTGATTATCACAGTATTCATCGCTCCACTGGGTCACTGGCTATAGACCTTTTCTTCCAGACTTTCGAAGGAAAGGTGCTATGGGGTATAGATCCTAACAGCGGTTCTCGATGGCTATTGTGTGTGGTAGACCCAACCACGGGGCACATATATCCCACCTCCCTGTTCTGTGTGGCCAGCCCTGGAAGAACACAGGTACCAGGCCTAACAGTCAGGAGAGGAGAGAGAAGAGGAAGATAGGAGGGGAGTAGAGGGGAAGGAAGAGAAGGGAGGGGAGGGAAGAAAAACGAAAGAGGATCTGCCTGTCACTGATACTAAGTCTGAACTGGAATGGAGGTTGACTTCTGGGCCATCAGGACTCATGGCCACCAAGTCATGACTCTGGTGGTGGCCACATGGACACAGAGCTGGACAGGAGGCCTCCAGGCCTGCCTTCCCATTCTCCAGTTCCCTCTCCAAGTCCCAGCTGTCTCCCTGCCCGGCCTTCCTCAGCTGAGCAGCGACCCTCTCACTGGGGACAGAATTCCCCATGCGAAAGGCTGTGGCTGGCGGGCATTATGCCAATGCAAAAAGAACTGGGGAGATTCAGCAACTCATAGTGGCCACGCTAGCAGTTGACCTTGTAAACCAAGCATGTCAAACTCTCAGCCTGAGGGCTGCATGTCTCGCTTATTTGGCCCGTATTAGCCTTTGAGTTTGACATGCTTGTTGTAAACAGTGACAGAGGGGACAAAGCTGTCATTGCATAGGTAACTAACCTCATGGGCTAGAACTTTCTTTCTGCTATTTTTACTGGCTCACTTGCTATTTGATTAGAACAGGAGAGTCTAATGATGCTTATAGTTCACTCATCACATTCTAAAAAAAAGGTTGGTAAATTCTAAAACAACAACAAAAAAAGACATTTCCCAGACCTCCGTTCATCCTTTTCACTGCATCTTGCTGCTTCTTCACTCCGCCTCATGGAATTCCAGAGAACACCACTCCGTGGCAAACGCTGTAATTAGGTTTCTCCATGTGATGGACCTGGGAGTCCCTTAGCGTCCTCACCTGTTCACAGGAATGCTGATTATGTTACTAAGAGAACAGGCTGTTGCTAAGGCCTGAGGTGGCCGGCAGAGTCTTCTAGCTTCAGAGATGCCCCTTAAATTGCTCTTTGGGGATCTCAGCTCATCACATCCCTCAAGGAGTTGCTTAATGAGTGTGATGCGCATTGGCCCTCATTTAAAACCCTTTCATGCGTCCATCTCCTGTCCCTGTGAAATGGTGATCAAGGAATGCCTGGCCTTTAACACTTCACTGACCACTCCATCCACCAGTGTGGATGACTCTGAAATGAGGAAAGCTGCTACATCCGGCTCTTTTGCATTCAAGGAGATGTCCCCAATGATGCAAAGAACCATGAAAAGAAAACAAGACACCCGACCACCCATCATAAAGTCAAACTGAATCTGACGCTCTTGACATAATGGGTGCTTCTTTGAGGCCTTCAGGGCTTCCTGGGGAAGCTCTATTACGAATCCAGAGCACGCCCGCATTGCAAAAAAAGTGCAAGCAACCTCAGAAGCCACCCTGGAAATCTCAAAGACAGACGAGTCTTGTCAAGGCCTCCTTACCAAGATCCCCACCACCAGGCTCACAGGCACTAGGGGAGTGACAACATTGTCGTATCTGGGTTCCAGACAGGCAATAAAGTATGAATGGTCCAGCTCATGAGAGCCTCAGCGTGAAGGTTTGAATTGTTTTTCTGAACCCACCACTGCCCATGGCACCGCTGATAGGCCCAGGAGATGCCAGTGGGAGCTGCTGGGCCCCTGGCTTCAGTCAGGGAAGAGGGATGGACTCAAGGCGGTCAGGCCAGTTTTCTTCACTCCATCTCACTCCATTGAGAAAGCCAAGTGGTGTGAGCAGTGTCTGCCCTCTTCAACGATGATGTGGTAAACGGTGTCGGAGTGCACTGGACTGAAGGCAGGTGGGGAATGGTTAGCAGCCCTTTCGGCATTTCTGTTCACCAAATGTTGAGTCTGCGTGTGGCCAGAGAATGGTGGTTATCTAGGAGGGAAATAAAATGCTTTCGCCTTATCTATAATAATAAAAGCATCATATGCTAATTAGACCATTAAGCATAAAGGCCAGGCATGCTGCGATCACCGTTTCACAGGAACAGGAGACGGACGCGTGGTGGGGCTTTAAACGAGGGCCATTGCACATCACACTCAACCTTCTGGAAGAAGCCGGGGCTGCGAGGGAAGCCTGGGTTCTGGGTGCCTGCTGGGTGCCAGAGGGAATCTAGTGCCAGCAGCCAGGGGAAGGAAGGCCCACTCCTGCACAAATTTCATGCATTGGGCCTCTAGTTGTGTTACTAAAATATTAACCCCAAATATAACACGGAAGACCAATCGGGGGTAATCAAAGGAGGAAAAAAATATTTGGCCCTCCTGTTGCTAAGACATTAACCAAGAATATAAACGTGTTGTCAGAGAAATTATACTCTGATTTGAAAATGCACTTTCCTTGTTAAAATAACAGTGATAATAATTTACTTTATTTTTATTATGATTTCTTAAAAATCCGCATGGGAGGAGATGTTTTTACTGATTTTATTTTAAATATATTTTTATTGATTCCAGAGAGGAAGGGTGGGGGAGAAAGAGATGGAAACATCAATGATAAGAATGAATCATTCATTGGCTGCTTCCTGCACGCCCTACACAGGGATGGAGTCTGCAACCCCGGGCATGTGACCTGACCAGGAATTGAATCATAATCTCCTGGTTCATAGGTCAACATTCAACTACTGAGACATGCCAGTCAGGCTGTTTTCACTGGTTTTAAAGAGAGGGTAAGGAGAAAGAGAGAGAGAGAGAGAGAGAGAGAGAGAGAGAGAGAGAGAGAGAGAAATGATCAGTTGCTTACCCAAAATGCCCCTGGCCCCATCGGGTATAGAACCCGGACCTCAGGTATATGCCCTGATCGGGAATCAAATGGGCAACCTTTTGGTGCACAGGACATTGCTCCAACCAACGGAGCCACCCCAGCCAGGACAACAGTGACAATTATTAAATGCCAGGGTCTTATATCAGAAAATGGTCTAATACAGCATCAAAACATGTAGCTCTTCTATGTGACACATGAATGACAATCACAGCTCACGCATAGTTACACGACACCACGGTCTGCATAGCGAAGCTAAGTCACATGCTTCTCATGTACGTTTCCGGGTTTTGAAATACTGTAATTTGCAGTTGTAGGAGTTGGTTAGGTCTGCCCTTCAGAGAGGCTGCTATGTGGCGGCTTCCTCTGTATCCCTGGACCCCTTCCCTCCCTTCATTCCACCCCTGAATTGATGCTTCCTGGTGGAGCTGCTTTATGAAAGCACCAACCCCTGGACCTCTGTGACCCCCAAGTCCACAGCTATTTGATAAATGGAGTTGTTGGGAAATGGATATATTTGAATGTGCGCTTTTTGTTTTTCTTAAAGTGGGACAACCCGACATTGAGAAGGCATATATAATCTAGTGAGGGGAGGAGACTAAGCTTTGGGTATTTCTCATTCTGAATCTCGGCAGAATGTACAAGGAGTGTGGACAATAAATCCCCAAGATGATTCCAAACCTCCCCTCCAAGTCTGAACCACTGGACTTGCCAGAGCAGACAGACATGGCATTTGTAACTTTTAGAAAAGAAATTCAATCGATCAATAATGAAATGAACACAATGGAACATGTTGAGATTCACTCTTCACCCACACATTAAATGGGAATTAATATGCTTCTCGTAACTCAAAAGGAGACGGTAAAAGCCCCATTTTGATTTTCAGAATAACAACTGTTAAATGCAAACTGGTAATAATGAGAAGACCCACAGCATCGATGAATTTAAATCAAATGAAAAGTATCCTAACTAAAACATTTGGCATGCAACCATGCAGAAAACAACATTTAATAGAAAGAATGATGGTAAAATGACGTGCTTCTGAAGCGAAGGTCTGGTTACTATTGAAGACTTGGTAGAAACTAGCTCAGGGCCTGCACCCGGGAAAGAGGTCTAATGTCTGAAGCACAAAGTTACCCCTGCTTCCTCTTCGATTTACAACTTGTCCTCATTGAAAAAAGCTGCCCCCTCCCCCTCCTGCCTCCCAGCCCATCGAATTCTGCCTGTTTCTGGGCATGGACATCGGTGGCCCAGTGTATGTCACATGGAAAGAGACAAGCTTGCATTGGACCCTCGGTCTCCCAAGCACAGTCATTTGCAGCCATAGATCTCAAGAAAAGAAAGCACTAAGCAGAACGTAAAAGGAGTGTGCACAGTGCCCCCCCTCCCCCGCTGCCTAAGACGATGCCAAACATCACCATCTCCCAGTCATCTACTGAGTAGCAAAAGGCCTGATGACTTCTCCTTTACACTAATGGGTGGAGACATCGCTGGCAGAGCCCTGCCAACACACATTAGCCTACGGAGGCTAGATTTCCTTCTCTTTGTGGGGGACTTTGGGGGATGGTATCTCCCCTCTGTTCATCTCTCTCAGAATGATTTTAAAGAGAGGGGAAGGGAATGAGAGAGAGAGAGAAAGAGGACTAATGAATGCAATGTGGGCCTGTGTGTTCACCCCAGCAGCAAATGTCCATAAGAGGTGGGTTCAGGTCCACAAGGAAGACCAGACGCAGGCCTGATCAATAAGCAGCACTTCCAATGTAGCAGCTGGCTGGTGAGAATCCTGTGGAATCACATGCACAGGCAGGAATAAGGCCCAAGAACCATGGTTTCACACTCCGTGAAGATATAACAGTGTCATGGGTGCAGTGGAAAGCAAAACAAAATTAGGCTAGAAAGAAATGTTTAAAAATCTTTTTCCTGAAAAACTCCAAAATAGCCCCCCAAATAAATTACAAAAAAATCACTATGAAATTGTTATATTATTGCTGAATCTAACTAATGTAGACATAAAACCTATCTGGCTCTCTATACATATAAAAGCCCAAGTGAACAAGCAACTGAACAACTGGTTGACCAGTTGCTATGACATGCACTGACCACCAGAGGACAGACACTCAATTCACAGGATCAGGCTTCCTCCTGATGGATTGGGTATGCAGGGATCAGGTTGAAACCGACTATCCAAGACCCTCCGAGGGGTCCCAGATTGCGAGAAGGTACAGGTCAGGATGAGGGACCCCACTGGTGCATGAATCCATGTCCTGTGCCTCTAGTACTTTCATAAAAGGCAATCATCTTGAGGGCAGAATTTATTAATTTCAGCAAAGCTACTATTTTATCACTAATAACTGTGTGTATCGCCAAAAATGACCTGTTGTTGCCTTCTAATAAATCCTTCTTCCAGGAATTAAAATATATATTTTTTAAATATCAAGTTTTCAAGATATTAAGAGTCATGCTTACTTACTAGTACATATTATAAAAAAGCAAGAAATGTATGTTTGAGCAAATCATTTTTATGTTTGTTCTATAGTTTAAAAAGTCCTTAAAATCCCCAGCTTTTAATAAAAGGTCAGGATTGTCTTATATTGTCTACATGTGTTAATAATAAAGATTAGATTTATTAGGTAGGATTTCTATTAATTTGTGTAATTCTATTCATGGTATGTTGTTTCACAGTTCATAAGATGATGCCAAACCTCCCCACCATTTCAGCACCCTTGGGAGAGGATAGGAGAGGGAAGAGCAGATGTTACTATACCCAATTTACAGAAATAGAAATAGCCCCCAAGAAAACACAGTTGATAGATTGATGTTAAAACTATATTTATATATGATACAATTAAAATGTGGAGAATTAAGCTTACTGTGAGTTAGTCCATACATTTCTTTATTAGAGTAATGCAGAACTTCCCACTGGAAAAAGAAATATACATTCAAAGCATGTTACTTAATCGCAAACATAATCAAAATAAATGTGATTTTGGTTGAATAACTTCACCACTTCTTCAAAGAAAAGGTGTCTTTGCTTCAAATAATAGGAGGAATTAAACAAACATCAGATCACTCATATCCCTTTCAGTTCCAACATCTATGAGTCTTTGAATTCTATAATTCTCATGGAATTAAATTATGACCTTGGACTGTCACCAAAACAAGCCCCTTGCACCTCTGATTATGCACCAGCCTCCTTTCACCAACCAGAGAGGCATCAGACTGCAGGGAAAGACTTGGAGGCAGAAGTAAGTTCTCTAGCATGAGCACAGAGAGGGAGACGGGTCGCACAGCTTTGCAATAAGAAGGTTTGAGTCTGTCTGGGCGAGGGGATCCACCTAACAATAACCTCCTTCCATTTAAATGCCTGTCAGAGACCACAAATGGGAAGAGATGCATCTGTCCTTTCTGTCCTGGATGAGCCCTGCTCTCTCTCACTCACAGACGACAGAGTGTATTTTCCTTCACATCTACCATTTTACAAGTAACTATTAACACCTACTCCGTGGAGTCACACTATTGCACACTGGGGACGCAACGGCGAGTAAGCAGCCACATCCACAGGCCTTCCCAAACTTAGATCTCCTACTTAAGCTGTTGGAAATAGTGGGCCCCTTGTGATCTGGGGTCTAACCTGTCAGAGACAGTGGGATTTAGTGGTCTTCAAACCTTGTAGATGGGGTGAGAGGGAGCATGTAAGGCCCTCTTCACATTGCATTCATTGTCCACCTCCATATGTCCAGGAGCAAGCAGCTCTCAGAGGCTTCCTATCAGTGGACATCCTTCAGAAAGCACTGACTTCTGACTTCATGGCTAATCAATTATGGGAATCGTAGTCAATCTGTCCCTTTGCCCATAATCTCGAAATCTGACTGCACATGTTACCTTTTTACAGGAAGTGTTACCATGTTACAGTGAGGTGCTTTGACCTCCCTGGTCACAATGGAGCGATTAACAGCACCACTCTGTCCCTGGTGGCCACGTGCAGAATTACAGGGAAGGAGCATATTTCCTGGCTGGCCCGTGACTTCCACAAAGTATAACAGCTATGTCACCATGGTGCCTGAAATGGGGCTCCTGTGTCCCTCTCTCCCTCTTCCCTCCTGCCCCTTTCTCTTTCTTCTCATTTCTGTGTGCCTTCCTGGCATCCTTGTGTCCTTTTCAGTCCCGGCTCTCCTCAGCCTGCCTTCCCTTCCTGCCTCCCCTCCCCGCTGCATGAGCACTGCTAAATTTCACCAAGTGCAGAAGATGTCATTGTCAGCAACAAAGGGCACCGCTCACAGCAGGGGACAGCGAGGACCTCCCACTCGGGCCACCCATTGTCTCTGCAGAGATGCCACTGGCCCCTGGACAGAAAGAGGTGGGCACATCCTGGCATCTTGTCAACCCAGGAGGGAAATTACGGCCCAAAATAGATGTGCCTGCTATTTCCATCGGCGTGCAGGAAGCACAGCGGCTGAGAGAATAAAATCCATCTTGGGAACAAACAACAATGGAAGAATAAACACATGCATATGGGTGTTGAAGAAATGAAGAGATGGCAAGAAAAATCGCCTATTTAGGAGTGGAATTCTAACATGAGAGGTATGTAACAATGAAGAAAACATAGGCACAGTGAAAAACAATCCAACTGGTTCCAGAAACCAGACCACAGGCTGGGAGAGGAAACGGAAAGGCGCTGCATACATTTCCGAGGCTCCGGTCTCAGGCCGGCTAGGTAGACGGTGCCGTGAGAGAGCACAGAATCACATGCGAAGGCCGAGGCCATGTGTATCCCCCAGACAGCCCTCAGCTGGGCATGGACTAGCAGGCACACATTTTTCTTTAAAAATTTGCCTTTCAAAAATACAAAAGCAACCTCCTGAGTTATTTAAGGGAAACAGTGACAAGTACAAAGAAAATCCAACAAATATGGGAATCTATACTCACTTTTCCCAAAGAGTTAGTTAGATTAGAGCTGTCTCTTTGGTCCTTCATGCTCTCTTAACAATTCCAGAACCACCCTTTCTCCCACCCTGTGCTGTCACCAAAGCAGGATCTCCCATACTGCCTTGTCCATCCCAGGGAAAATAGACAATTAATTTTACTAGTTCAGACTTATTTCTGTTAAAATTGTTCATTGCTAGAAGTCTGGATTTGTGAGGAAATGCCCTAGCTTCCAAATCAACACATTAGAATATTCAGAATTTGAGTAAGGAGTCTATCTCCTTACTAAAAATAAACCAGGGGCCCAGCCAGTGTGGCTCAGTGATTGAGCATTGATTCATGAACCAGGGGGTCAGGGTTCTCCTGGTCAGGGCACATGCCCAGGTTGCAGGCTTGATCCCTTATAAGGGGGCGTGCAGGAGGCAGCCAATCAATGGTTCTCTCTCATCATTGATGTTTCTTTTTTTAATTTTTAAAAATACTTTATTGATTTTTTTACAGAGAGGAAGGGAGAGGGACAGAGAGTCAGAAACATCGATGAGAGAGAAACATCGATCAGCTGCGTCCTGCACACTTACTGGGGATGTGCCTGCAACCAAGGTACATGCCCGTGATTGGAATCGAACCTGGGACCTTTCAGTCCACAGGCTGACGCTCTGTCCACTGAGCCAAACCAGTCAGGGCTCATCATTGATATTTCTATTCCTCTCTCCAAAGTCAAAAAATAAAATAAAATACAAACATGGGACCTCAGCATCTGTTTTCTTTCTTGATGTTGCATAAAACCGGCCGAGATTTCAATAGACAAGAGTCAGTCAGGTTGTAACAGTGTACATGCTAATGCTCTGTGGCAATATTTAATGGTGTAAGGAAGATGAGAAGTCCTGACATCCGTTAACTATAAAAGCAGATTCTTTTAATGGGGTCTAGACTGTAGTCACATGTACAAATGGAACCCGCAGAACAATGTGCTTTCATTCCTTGTCTTCTCTCTTGTACTAGTCAACACAGTAGAAATGTGTGGTGTGCATAAAATAATAGTGGTGACTAATCATTACTATTACTGATTTATTGACAGAGCTTACACACTCCCAGCTGTCCTTCTCCAAGGAGCCTTCTGCAAGGAAGGATTAAGATTCCGATAGGAAGGTGTTGAGTGGGTCATCTGACCCAAAACAGTGGCAAGGAAGGGTGTGGTCTGGGAAGGAGGGGGGAAAGGAGCCAGAAATTGTGTTTTCTTAGAAGAGGAGGTTGTACAGAATTTGTTTTTATCAGCATTGATGAACCTCTAACTACTGAAGATCCAGCTGTTAATAAAGGCTGGAAACTCATCCATTAAGGCAAAAGGAAAACAAATTCTGGCCCTAACTGGTTTGGCTCAGTGGATAGAGCATTGACCTACAGATCAAAGGGTCCAGGGTTCAATTCTAGTCAAGGGCATGTACCTTGGTTGCAGAGTCCTCCCCGGCCCGGGGTCCTTGTTGGGGCTCATGCAGGAAGCAACCAATCAATGTGTATTTCTCCCACATCGATGTTTCTCTCTGTCTCTCCCTCTCTCTTCCACTCTCCCTAAAAATCAATGGAAAAATATCCTCAGGTGAGGATGAACAAAAAAGACACATGAACAGAAAAACAAATTCTGCACACCGCCCACTCTTCCTGAAAACACTCTCCCCCGATCCTTTCTGAATGTCTCCAAGTTCCTCAAGTGGAGCCATGTCTAAAGCAACAGTTTCTTAACTTTATTTCTGGAAACATGTGTGTGTCATCAAAAAGTATGTGCTCCATTCATGTTTAATTTCTAATCTTGAAAAGGAAGTTACAAAAAGAGCACCGTCACCGGCAGCCTGGTGTTCATTCAGCCTCGCCCCTCGACAACAATTGGCCTCTTTCCTCCATCCCTCTCTGCTTTGCTCTAATAGCAGTAATTATTCTTCTTGCTGCTGCTCAGCAATTTGAGAATAACTCGCAGGCATGACTCCCCTCTGCCCCCAAGCACTGCAAAATTATCTTCTGAGAATCTAAAGATAGGCTTTTAGGGAACCGTGGCACAATGATCGATTCTAGAAAATTGAGATTTAACTGGGAATGCCTTTGAATTTAATAACTTGCAAATGGTATTGTGATAAAACTCCAGTCAAAGGTAAAATCACTTTTCTTTTAATCATAAAGTCTTTTCTCACTCCTCACCCCAAGGAACGAAACGGAATAATGGCTTCTTGAGGCAAAGGCTTGCCCTCCTGCTCCCAGAGCCGCCAGGAGCAGCACAGACCCACTGCACGCAGAGACAGAGTTTGCTGATTTCAGACATAGTATTCCCAACCGTAAAGTGTCTTGTGTGTCTAGAACAATACAGGGTGGGCCAAAAATAGGTATACAGGTATTGGTATGGACAATAGTGCAATAAACTATACTAATAAAAGAGTAATATGCTAATTAGACCAGATATCCTTCAGGAGAAAGCCATGGTGGTGGGGCTAAGGCAGAGGCAGTTAGGGATGATCAGGCTGGCAGGGGAGAGCAGTTAGGGTGATCAGGCGGGGAGGCAGGCAAGCAGTTAGGAGCCAGCAGTCCCAGATTTCTTTGAGAAGAATGTCTGAATGCCAGTTTAGGCCCAATCCCACAGGAATTGATTCTCCTCTAAACTGGCAGTCAGACATTCTCCAAGGGGGTCCCAGATTAGAGAGGGTGCAGGCCGGGCTGAGGGACACCCACCCTCCCGTGCATGAATTTCATGCACAGGGCCTCCAGTTAATAAATAATGCTACAAAAATAAACTCTGCATTTCATATACTCACAATTGTGAACTTACTTTTTGCCCCACCCTGTATATGAAGTGATTCTCGACTATGTTTAATGTCAATGAGATGGATATGACCCATGCATTTGGGAGCATTTTTTTAAAAGAATGATATTAAACTCCCCCTTTTCCCTCCAAGATAATCCTGAACCATTACCCCTAACTCAGTGTACTTTGAAAAATGCTCAACATTTGTGCCATTGACTTGGTTTTTAAGCGTCCATTACCTACACCCAACGGTAAGAGTAGTCATCATGTTAGGTTGGTCCTGGGATCACTGGATCGAGTTATCCTTTTATCTCCCCTCCCCCTCCCAGTCAAAGGAAACAAATCTCCAAAAGAAAAGCAAGATTCTCCAAACTGCTTCTATTAAAATTAAATTTCTTATAACTGCTTGTCTTTTTTTTTCCTCTCACTACTTCCCCAAATTCTAATTAATTCTAACTCTAAACTGCGTAATTATACTACTTCTGCTGAAATACAAATTATCTGGTGCCCCCGGGGGTGAACAAGTTAGAATGTGGCTCAGGCTCCATTCAGCTCTTTGGGGGAGCAGGGAAACCACGCCGTGGCCGGGGGCACAGCTCCCCCAAACACAGGCTGTTCCTCTTGCTTCCTCTTTAGCGAGAAGACGGGGCCAGAGCTGACAGCTGGCGTCCAGGCCATTTAATGCCTCTCTCCGAGGGGCTGGGACAGGCAGGGGCACGCCAAGTTATTTTTGGCCAGGCACTGCAACACACAGAACCTTCGGGAGCCTTCATTTAGTCGGTGGCCTGAGTGGCCGCTGATATACCTGCAAGAATGTGAACTGACATTGCCATGGAAACAGAACAACTCTTCCCAGCCCTGTCAGAATCCATCTCTCCGGGCAGCGAGGCAGCAGTCAGAAGGAGAGGAAGGCCAGCTCCGGGGAGGAAATGAGCACAGGGAGGGACTCGGCCCAGCCCGACAGCCGTGGAGAAACCCAGGTGGCTTTTTCTGAATGCCCAGGCACTGTCGCCTTTATTTGTTATGTTTTAATTACAATAACATCATTGGTATAGGCCTGAGAGACACACATCAGTATCCACAGGGGGATTCTAAGAAATGAGGAAAAAATCCTACTTTATGGACCAGATAGGTGTCTGGGAATTGGTGGCCCCGGATTCTTCAGCTTTTGGGAGTCCCTGCGCAGGGTGGGAACAGGGGTTGAGGCCGGCCTCCCTGCTACACGAGGCCTCGTCTGCCCTGAGTATTTGTGTGTGTGTGTGTGTGTGTGTGTGTGTGTGTGTGTGTGTGTGTTGGGGGGGGGGGGTGTTGGGGAAATTTGCTTTCTGCTTGCGCAGAGGGAACTGTCAAAACTGTGTGCGATTGGCTGATTGGCAATCTCTTCATTTTGTTGTTCTTTGTCTTTTAGGGACCAGAATCATATCCAGTTTCATGTGTGATTTTTTATTTTCTGTGTGAGAAATAATTCTATGTAGTTGTCTACTCTGGTGGCCCTTTTTGATCTCAATGTAATTCCTCAGTATTTCTGAATATTTGAGATAGAAAAGACTTAAAGTGCCTGTTTTCCGATGTTCTCATTTAGAAGTAAAACAACAAGGACACCCTGAAACCCAGGGAGAGTGAGTGACTACCAAGGTCACAGAATTGGTGAGGTAATTGAGGCAAGCCTCAAGCTCTGATTGGCTGTGGTGCCTGCTCTCTCACACCACGGTGGCTCTGGCTTCTCCGCTCACTGTTCACGTGTCCATGAGTGAGCTGATTGCCTTCTCTGCGCCCCGATTGTCCTCATCTGCTGAGCAGGGACAGAATTAGCACCTCTCTCTGGGTTTGTATGAGGATGGAATAAGATACTTCGTGTGGAGTGCCTAGCAAGTGTCTGGCTGATAGTAAATAGTCAGGAAGTGAGAACTCTCATTATTTTATCAACGTTTTTATCAGTATTCCCATCTTACATATGAAGAAACTAAGTGTTAAAGCCTCAAGAAGACTTCACGAGAGACCAGATTTTTTTTTTTTACCTTTTGATTCTTTTACCCATTTCTCCTCCCACCCAAACCCCCTGTTCTATGAGCTTGTGTGTGTCCTTTGTTGTTGTTTGTTTTTCTTTTTAGTTACACTCATAAGAGAGGATATAAGGTATTTTTCTTTCTCTATCTGACTTATTTCACTTAGCATATTGCACCTGAGGTCTGCCAATCTATATAGATAAAAGCCTAAGTAACCGGCTGACTGGCTGACTTGCCTACTGGCTTGGTAGCTATGATGCACACTGAACACCAGGGGGCAGGTGCTCAATGCAAGAGCAGAAACCACATGCATGGAAGTCGGCGACAGACTGATGAATCTCAGGGGGAGTGGGGGAGGCAGAAGGGTGGGAAGAGATTAACATAACTAGAGGCTCATTGTACGATATTTATGCAAGAATAGGCCTTCCTTCCCCAGGCTTCACTCCTAGCTGCCCAGGAGCAGGCAAGTCCCCATTCCCAGTCTGCCCGGGAGCCAGCAGGTCCTCACTTCTGTCTGGAGCACCACTCCTGTATCTCCTTCCACTGCCCTTCTTCCCTTCATAGAAGGCATCACACCCTTTCTGGCCACTCCATGGCTGCAAAGGGCATATGCAAATTAACCTCCATCTTTGTTGGGTTAATTTGCATACTCACTCTGATTGGCTGTGGGTGTAGCTGAGTGATGGTTAATTTGCACCTTTCTCTTTTATTAGGTGAGATAAGATCTTGGCCTGACCTTCGGGGATTAAGCCAAAACTTGCTCTTCAAAATCCCCTGAGGGGTTCTGGATTGTGAGAGGGCACAGGCCAGGCCGAGGGACCCCACTGATGCACAAATCTGTGCACTGGGCCTCTAGTGTTGTCACAATGACAAAATTTCATTCTTTTTTTATGGCTGAATATTCTATTGTGTATGTAGATATAGATATAAATACAGATACAGATAGAAACTTAGAGATATACATAGATATATCATAATTTCTTTATCCCTTCATCCATCAATGGACACTCAGGTTGCTTCCTTATCTTGTCTATTGTAAATGCTGCAATGAACACAGGGATGCATATGTGTCTTTGAGTTAGTGTTTTTGTTTCCTTTGGATTAGTACCCAAAAGTGGAATTGCTGGATCATATGATAACTCTGTTTTATATTTTTTGAGAAACTTACATACTGTTTTCCACAGTGACTACATGAATTTACATTCCCTCCAAGGAGAGTTTCTTTTTCTTCATATCCTTGCCAAAACTTATTTCTCATTTTTTTATAATAGCCATTCTGACAGATGTGAGGTGGTATCTCATTGTGGTTTTGATTGCATTTCTCTGGTGATTAATGATGTTGAGCATCTTTTTCATGTGCCTGTTGGCCATCTGTATGACTTCTTTGGGATATTCTGTCCATGTTTTAATTGGATTGTCCCTTTGCTATTGAGTTGTATGTTATTTATGTGTGATGAATATCAACCCCTTAGCCAATATATGATGTGAAAATATTCTCCCCTATTCAAATAGGTTGCCATTTCATTTTGCCGATGGGTTCCTTTGCAGTGAAGAAGCATTTTAGTTTGATGTAGTCCCACTTACTTAATTTTTGTTTTGTTGCTTTGCTTTTGGTGTCAGATTTTTAAAAATTATCTTCAAGACCAATGTCAAAGACCTTACTGCCCATGTTTTCTTTCAGAAGTTTTATGGTTCCAGGTCTTATGTTCAAGTCTTCCATCATTTTCAGGAAGGTTTTGTTTATGGTGTGAGACAGTGGTCCAGTTTCATTCTTTTGCATATGGCTGTCCAGTTTTCTGGGAAAGACCATCCTTTCCCAGTTGCATATTCTTGGTTCCTTTGTCATAAGTTAATTGTCTATATAGGCGTAGGTTTGTTTCTGGCCTCTCTATTCTGTCTAGTTGGTCTATGTGTCTATTTTCATGCCAATACAGGAGTCTCCTATTATTTGAAGGGTATACAAGACACAGAGGAAATTCCTAAAATCTCAAATAGTTCTCAAACCTATACAGGAGTAGCCAAAAGTAGGTTTACAGTTATGAATACACAAGACACAGAGTATATTCTTGTATTATTTATTATTTTTTGTATTATAACTGTAAACCTACTTTTATCCACTACTGTATATGCCATTCTCCCCCCATCCCCCCCCCTCGCCCCCGGTATATACATATGTGCACTTCCCAGTTTCCCTTCAGCAAATCCAAATTCGGCAGCATCACTGCTCTTGCTCGTTGAGGTCGTTATGAAGTAAAATAAGGGTTCCTTGCCCAGAAGGCCCGTGACACTGCAATAGCCCATCTGATAACCCAGCGCTACGAGGTGACTAGTGAGCATATGCGGCGTGGGAGCACTAGAAGGAGGGACGGTTCCCGTCCCAGGCAGAAAGAGCTGAACTGTGCAAGATTTCATTGCGCTTCTCAGAACAGCACACAGTGTAAAACTTATGAATTATTCTGGATTTCTCCATTTCATATTTTCGGACTGTGATTGACTGTGGGTAACTAAAAATTTGGAAAGCAAAACCATGGGTCAGAGGGAACTGCTGTGCCCTACTGTTCTGAGTTGCTTTGGAATGCAAAAATTCTTTTCCTTATTAGACAGCAGAGATCCAACTACTTCTTCCTGTTCCCCAGAACCTAAAGCCAGCCTTTCAGGCTGCTCCGTAACTCCCCGAGGGCCTCGGCCTCGTTTCCTCCATGGTCTGCCTCACAGGGAGACTGACTCAAATGAGTGCTAGGTGCCCCCATACAAGTATTTCTATGATGTCCTTTAGCTTTCTCTTTTCAGTCTTAAAAGCGCTTAGGTAGCCCATTCCACCCAGAACCTAACCTGTCACAGTTTACCTAGGACTGTGCGTGTAAGGACAGCAAATCAACAGGAGCCAGGGAAGACCCAATGTGACTTCTCTCGGCTTCCCACTGCATCAGGAATGGAATATTGGTAGTGTTCCCGGGGGCCGCAGCCCTGTGGGGGCCCAACCCTTAGTCAACAAGTTAACCGCCTCAAGTATATTTATACTTCATAAGCACTCCGGGGAGAAAAAAAAATAAAACCACCAGCCTTAAACTGAGAATGAATTAAAATAAATAAATAAATAAATAAATAAATAAATAAATAAAGGCACGGACACTGTAGGTTTACAGTTGTGAGTACATGCAGTCGGTTATTATATTTTTTTATTTCTTAATTATCGTATTATTTTCCCTACAAACGTAAACCTACCGTTTCCCCCCCTCCCGTGCTGTGTATATACGGCCACATAAGTAATTAAACTTGGGTTAGCACAGGGTAACTGGGCAGGAATGGGCTCTACTGCTTAGCTGCTGATAGACTCTGACATAATATGGTTCCAAGTGGCTCTAGAAGCTTTCTCCCTCTCTGTGCTTTTGCAACCATTGTACAGCCCCTGCCGTAGCTTGAGCAGTGGTTCCCAGCTGGGGGCAAGTTTGCCCACCCAGGACATTTGATAAATATCTGGAGATCATTTTTGGTCACAAACTGAGCCTGGGAGGATGGGTGACCCTGACATCTAGTGGGATGCTGCTAGATATCTCAACAGGTACAGGATAGTCCTGCTTACCACAGGAAAAAAGAATTACTAGCCCCAAATATCCATGTTGTGGGGGGCTGAGAACTCAACCTTAACCTTCAGGTTGAAAAACGGTCTAGAATGAAATTAGGGCATGAAATGCGTGCCTCCCGTTGCTGTGTGTTGTAATTCTACGAAAGAGGGAGAGAGGTATCTTGATTAAAGTGAGGGCATTCCCCGGGCAGTCAGCAGACAGAAAGCTGGGATCCAGTCGCCGTGCAAAATGGCACATGGGTCTCCTGAAGAGAAGAGCTAAGCAAACAAAGCCCATCTCAGCTCGGTCGCCACGCGCCAGCTCAAATCCACAAGAAGGGAAAACAGTGAGGCAATTTGTTCCACCTGATTATCATTCATGTTGCTCGACAGCGAAGTCAGATTGAATGTTCACGATCATCAAGCACCAATCCCACAAAATGTATTTAATAAGAAGGCAATGTCGTTTATAAATGCCTTCATTAATTTGATTTTTCCCCCTTTTAAAACAATAAATGTTGGTAACTAAATCTCAGCCACATTCTTTCTTTGGGCTCTGGTGCCTCGGTGCTACGGGGTGAGTCTTTTCAAACTGGGATTCTGAATTCTGGCTCATCCAGGGCAAACATTTTCCCTTGAAAAGAAAAAGAAAATTGACTAGCTGATGCCTGTGGTCATTCAGGAGGAAAAAAAAATTATTCAGGAAGGCATTAAATCTTTCCATATAAGACAGGGAGGTTGGTGGAGGGTTTGTAGGACTCAGATATCAGAAGCTGGCAGGGGGAAATGTCCCCTCCCTCCTTCCTCCAATTTCAATTCCATATGGCCACCTTGGTGCCCAGTGCGGAGGGTAGTCTAGGAGAGACTCAGGGATGGGAGGGCAGAAGCAAAGTATAATTGGCATGTGAGAGTGAAGTCAATAAGTCAAAATCTTATAACGTTCAATGAACAATAAATGCTGAATGGCCAGGAAGTTGGCTTTATGATTAGACTACAAGCAGCTTTCAACCAGGAATCAGGAGACCAAGATTCGGATAAAGGCTGTACATTTATGAATTCTGTTGACTTTGGAGAAGTAACTTCACTCCCATTTGTGTTTCCTAATGAATTAATGCTTGCAAACACCCAAACACTTTTCAACTTTGTGCTTTTGCAACAAAATGGTGAAATTTCTCTTTTCTCCACAGGGCAAGACTCACCATGTCAATTAATTGCTAAGGGAGCCCCTCTAAGAACACAAAGGATTCATTCTGTTACATTAAATCCTGGCCCCTGTTATTTTATTATACTTATTTAAAGAATATAATAAAAATAAATGTTTTTACAAATAGGATATGCATAAACAGTTGTCCTGGATTTTCTGGGATGCCTGACTTAAAATATCCCTTCCCTATATACTGGCTAATGAGCTGCTTTGAACCAAAAGAAAAATTGTTTCTACTACATCTGTCCTGACATCGCTGACACCATTGTCTATAGTACTGATAAGCTGTGTGTGCTTGGGCCTTATCTTTCTAATGAAATGCTCAGCTCCTTAAGGTCACAGGACTTCAACTATCCTGAGATTGTTTAAGGAGATGGTGAAAACAATTGTGCCTCATTATTTTGGTTTCATAATGATCAAAACTGCCCCCATCTCCTGCCTGTGTGTGTGACTGGATGTATGCATGTCTCAATGGGTGTACATATCAGATCATTGTCTTTGTGTTGTCCTACATCAGTGGTCAGCAAACAGTGGCTCTCAAGCCACATGCAGCTCTTTGGTCCCTTGAATGTGGCTCTTCCACGAAATACCATGGCCTGGGCGAGTCTATTTTAAAGAAGTGGTGTTAGAAGAAGTTTAAGTTTAAAAAATTTGGCTGTCCAAAGAAATTTCAATCATTGTCTTGTCGATATTTGGCTCTGCTGACTAATGAGTTTGCCAACTACTATCTTGCATATATACAGACATAATATTTTAAATATTCCAAATGTATTAAAAATCTATTTCCCCAGTTTCCTACTTAAAGATCTGAAGCACAAAATGTAACCAATATATAAACATTATAGGAAATAAATCCACCTACCTATCATTTCCCCTTCTTTTTATCTACCTACTCATTCACCCACCCCTTCACATTTAGTCCATCCATCCATCTATCCATCCATCCATCATTTCGTCCCTCTGTCCATTGGTCTACCCATTTCATTGTCCATCCATCATTCCACCCACCAATTCATCTACCCATTCATCCATGCACCTGTCTGTCCCTCTACTGACCCATTTGCTCATTTATCCATCCATCTAACTATCCATGTCTCTTTCTTCCACCTAGGTTTGAAAATTAGGCCCTAAAACCTCTTTATTTCAGCATGCTATACACACAATATTCTAACTGCTCAGAAGATAACTTTTGGGAGCCAATTACCTAAAATGAGTCCTTCTGGTTATTTGTGATAAACCCTCTGTTAAAGATACCTAGTGCATTGTATGTATGATCTGAATTTAATGTGGTTGGACCATTTGAAATGCACTCAAGTGACATCACATCCATGCTATTCCGACGGAAGATCAGAAGTTTATCCAACAGGGGATAAAAATCAATACCAGGGCTCTGTATTAAAATAAAAATTTAAACAGGCAACTGCATGGTTTTTTTTATCCATTGAAATTAGGATATTCCCAAGTTGTAGTATGTTAAAAAATTTAATAAAAATTGACTTTTATAACGAGAATAGAAAACTTGACCCCAGGTGGCAAAATCATTCCAAATTCCTTTTGACATTTTCTAACCTTAGAATTTCTCCAGGAGCAAAGTAGATGTATAAAGATTATATTCTTGGATATTAATTATTTTGAGTATTTCCACAGGGGGAAAAAAGTAAATGTCATTTGTGACAGTTCATGAGAAAGTCAAGGTTTTACTTCCTCTTACTCATAAGACAAAGGAAAAACTAGGGACAGCAGCTAGGAAACATTTCATTGCGAATATAGCTGAAGGGGACCTCCTACATCAAGGGAGGAATCAGGTGATCAAATGTGTAGGCCCAGCTTCGAGACACTGGCTTGGGGCTCCTGCCAGCAGCCGCCAGCTCAGTCATCTCCCTCTGCAGGGAGATGGCATTTATCATCATGTTCATTTTTATGTGCATATACCATGAAATGCTGCCTTGACCAACATTCTTTCTAAAAGCATGTATCTTGCTTTTTATCTAGGATAATTACTTAAGGATGATACATATTTCTTAATTTATTCTGTATTGCTTATTTTATCTGTTATTATCTTCTGATTTGGAAATAATGTATAGAACTGTATCAAATAATAGGTCACCAAGCATTACCCTCTGGACCAGGCGTGGACAAACTACAGCCCGCGGGCCAAATGGCTGTTCTAAACGATTGAAATAATAATAATAATAATAGACCATACCCTTTTATGTAATGATGTTTACTTTGAATTTATATTAGTTCACACAAACACTACGTCCTTGCTTTTGTTCCAGCCCTCTGGTCCAGTTTAAGAACCCATTGTGGCCCTCGAGTCAAAAAGTTGCCCACCCCTGCTCTGGACTCATCATAGCATTCTAACTGACTCTCTGGGTTTATGTGTAGATATCTAATCTATATATATAAAAGCCTAAGCAATCAAATGACTGGTCGACTGGTTGCTATGATGCACACTGACCATTAGGGGGCAGACGCTCAAGCAGGAGCTTCCCCCTAGTGGTAGTACACTCCCACAGTCAAACTCCCGCAGCTAGCCAACCTCCTACAGCCCATTCCCTCAGCATCCCCCACTATTGGCCTAGATCACCGGCCAGGCTGAGAGAACCCACATCCAACCAGTATCTATTATGCGCAATGACCACCAAAGGACAAACATTCTGACTGGTAGCTATGACATGCACTGACCACCAGGGGGCAGATGCTTAATGCAGGAGCTGCCAAGCTGCAGTGATTTGGCAGCTGCAGTTCCCAGGTGACACACCCAGAACCAGAGGGGACGGAATCTGATTCTGAGGTGCCTCACCCAAGAACTTCCCTCTTGCAATCTGCGACCCCTCAGGGGATGTCAGAGAGCTGGTGGCCTGATCCCCGCAGGCCAGGCTGAGGGACCCCACTGGTGCACAAATACGTGTACCAGGCCTCTAGCAAAAGATAAAGAGAAGTGAGATTTCCAGTTTGGAGGAAGACAATGGGCTTTGTGACAGACACACCCCGATGAGATCTGGTTATCCAGCAGGTGGCCATGCTTAGTTGTAACCTTGGATACCAAGTCACTGGGCTTTAATCCTGTTCTGCCATTTGTCCCTACATAATCATGTGTATTTTCTTACAGTCTTTGCTCCTAATTGTTATTGTGTATAACATGGGTATAATGATACTCCCTATCTTTGAGGATTTGGGGAGAATTAAATGAAATAACATATATTAGCAGGCTTCGAACAGTGCTTCATGCAGAGTAATTATATAAAACAATGTGTACTCATCTTATTATAGCTTGTAGGAAATTGGGCAAATAATTTCCCAGACTTATAACCTCATCCATAAAGTCAAGCCAAAATAGGAACAGAAAACAGAAACAGACACTACCTGTAGAAGCATGTGCAAAGTTCCTGGCTAATGCCTCAAATGCCTGCCACACTGTATCTCAATAGGCATTGTCTTTTTATAACTTCATTCTGCATTTACCAATAAGAACATGAGGTTTATGATGTTTTATGGGTCAAAAAGTGAATTATTAGCATCATACATACTATGGAGATTCAAGTAACTTTAGAGAGAATATCTATCTATCTATACACACACACACACTGAGTGACCAGATTATGATGATCTCTGAATGTATAATAATCTGATCACTCTAATATATATATTAGAAGCCTGGTACGTTAATTTGAGCATGGGTGTGGTCCAGCCAGCCTGGCCAGGGGTAGGGGACATGGCAGTTGGCCGGCTGGCCTGCCTGCGGGTTGAACTCCTGATTGAGGAGACAATTTGCATATTAGCCTTTTATTACATAGGATATACACAGAGTGGCCAGATTATTCAGAGATCATAATAATCTGGCCACTCAGTGTGTGTGCGTGTGTGTGTGTGTGTGTGTGTGTGTGTGTGTGTGTATTAAAAGCCTACCAACCATTACAGTGGAACAATCCAAGCAACCAGTCGCTATGATGCACACTGACCACCAAGGGTAAGACATTCAATGCAGGAGCTTCCCAATCACCAGGGAGAGCACCATTCAGCCAGAGGCCAGGCTCATGGCTGGTGAGTGCAGCAGCGGTGGTGGGAGCCTCTCTTCCTCCATGGCAGCACTAAGGAGAAGCAAGCCTAGTGGGTAAGGGGCAGTAAGCAGGCAAGAGGTAAGAAGCAAGGGGTCCCTGATTGTAAGAGGGTGCAGGCTGGGCTGAGCTCCCCCTACCCACCAGTGCACAAATTTTGTGCACTGGGCCTCTAATAGATATGTATGTATTCATCTTAATTCTTAGCAGACATTAATTGAGCATCTATTATGTAACAGGCACTGTCGTTGGAGTAGAGGGTACAAGAATGTACTAAAGGGCCAGCTCTGTCCTTTAGAAACTCAGAGTCCAATGGCAATGACAGGCAGATAAATATCTAAGATGCCAAGGCCTGGTGTTTGTGACATGGAGGAGATGCTGGCAGTGGATCCATGCTTAGTATGAAACAGTTCCAGGTGGCAGGCTTGGATATGGTTCTAAAGAGATTAAGCAGAAAGAGATATTGTAGCAGAAAGAGGCAGCCTGGAGCAGACCTATAATTGAACTTGAACCAATTGTCATTTACTTCGGTCCCTTCTAGTGACAGGAGTTGGGGCAAACATCTGAGCATCAGAATCTGCATTATTAGCAACCAAATTGGACACTGTTCTCTCAGGATGGTTTTGATGATCAAAGCATACCAAAATAAGAGGAGCCTCTGTGGAACATGAAGTACAATCTGTTGTGTGTGACACCGTTATCTCATCCTAGGGGAGCCTCGGTGGACCCAGGAGTTCTGGCTCATCCACAGCTTGTTGTGTCTTTGATGACAAAGTCCCCTGGTGCACACCTGGCCCAGAGCAAAGCTCTTGGGCACCAGCATCCAAAACAGATATCATATAATTGTTATTTACTTCTTTATTTTTAAACTAGTGACCTGGTGCACAGATTCATGCACATTGAAAGGAAATTAATTAGAAGAAATATTTTAATATCACTATTTGCCCTTTCTCTATAATAGAAGTGTCAACCAAATTCACGATCGACAATGATAGATCAAAACACAAGTGTATGATTAGTGCTGAGAGCTTTATATGTGTCGCGCATGAGTGAGTCAACTTAGCCTTTTATATAAATAGAATAAACTTTCTTAGTTAGACCTGCTTTCTGATATAGCTAAACTTTTTCCAGCCCAGTGAAGCACCCCAAGTTATTTTTCAAGTAATTGTTAGCAACACAGCAGTAAATATCAACAGGAAGCAGATTATTATTGTAGATCATTCAGGGAGAACCAAGGGTAGAATATTTAACTGCAGCAATATTTGATTATATTCTGCACAGTGAGAAAATCTCAAGTCATTTTCAAGTTCCACCATTTCTTGATTTTTTTCAGTCAGGTCAAGTTTCTAAACTTTATAAATCTCCATTTTCTGGCTTAATGAAAAGAAAATAGGATTCCATCGAGTCTCCTATCTACCTATTCCAGGACTTCTGTGAGGATCAAATGAGACGAGGCATGGAAAACACTTCACAGACATTTGGTTGAAGTGTAAAATGTTTGCACCTGGCTATAAAGCAAGTTGTGTTCCTGGGCTGAAGAAACTCTAAGGAGGCTAGTTGCTAGGGAGAAGAAGCCAGGCATTGTTACATGACATCATTACCCTGTGCCCACAGAGACCATTTGTATGCTGCATTTTGCACCATGGAGTCTTGGCAGCATTGATTATATTTGGTGGGGTGTTTCTCCAGGGTGGTGGTGGGGCCTGTGTCCCACTTGGGGTAAGGTGAGTATTGATTTGTCAGTGCCAGGTCCGGGGTGGTGGCCAGTGCACATCATGGCAGCTCTTGTGTTGAATGCCTGCCCCCTGGTGGTCAGTGTGAATCACAGCTACTGGTCGGATGGTTGGACAGACACTTAGGCTTTATGTGTCTTTAAAAAATGTTATGCTACTTTAAAAAAACATTCTGATCATAAAGCTAATTCATGTTCCTAATAGAAAAGTTCAAAAGCAACAGTAAGGGAATGAAGAAGTGAAAATGTATCACACTACTGTTCTCACCTAACATGGACACTGGCCTGGAGCTTTACAGTAGTCACTGTTGACTTCTTGGAGAAATGCCAAGAGGCTGGCACCATTATTGTCCCCATTTCCCACCTGAAGAAACCAAAGCCCAGAGAAATTAATTAATGTGCATGTCACACAAAACAAAAATGTGCTTTGGAAATTATAATGATGCATGTAAAGTCCTTTATGTGCAACCCCACCTCCCAGGGGTTGTCACAGTCCGTATGTTGACTTATATCCTTCCAGTTTCTAAGGCCTTGGAGAAAGGGCTCTGAATAGGAACGGACCCACACGTGGGGTCAGAGCAGACTATGAAACAGTTCATGGGACAGTGCAGCCCCCCAGCTGAGGGAGGCAAATAATAAAGACAATACATGACATGGCATATGAGGTTAAGGTCATGGGAAGTCAGAAGTGAAGAGGCAGTTAAGAACTTTCTAGAATGTTGCCTTTTACTCTAATGAGAGCGAAAGCTGCCAGAAGGTTGTGAGAAGAAAGTATGATCTAACATACATTTTTTAAAAAAATTCCTTCCATCCATCCATTCTACTGAACATAGTACTGGGCAGTAAAGGGCAGTAGAGGGAACTTATTCTCAACATGTGAATTTGGGGGAGACACAATTCACTCCTTAACAGGTAGCATTTTCCTTCATTAGTTTCTCCTTTCGACTTCAGATCTGCCATTAAGTGAAAGGACAATTTTTGTTTTCTTGCACCTATTCAAAAGTACTGCATATTTCTGGAAATGTTTGCAAGGACAGAAGGTATAATAGTCCATCCATAAGTCAGTCTATCTTAGCCTGTCTGTCTGTCTCTCTCTTCCTCCCTGCCTCCCACCTCCCTTCCCTTTTGGTTAACACATATTGACAAACTCATGTTGAGTAGAAATGGTATTTTTAATCCCCAGGACTTTAGACTCTTACTTGAAAAGAGGATCATCAATGATGAGATTAGACCCCATGAGTCTGTACTGGGGTACAGTGGGCCCTACTCCCCTTGAAGATGAAGGCAAAAATGGGGTGATGCTTCTACAAGCCAAAAAACCACAAGATGGCCAGCAACCAGCAGAAGGATGGGACAGAAGCTCCCTCATAGCCTCAGGAGGAATCAACATGCCCACACCTTGGTCTCTGACTTAACACTCTCCAGACATGGACTCCATATATCTTTGTTGTCTAAGCGCCCCCGCTGGGGGAACACTGTCACAGCAACCCTGGCACACTTCCGGAGCACCTGCTGATGCTGAAAAGCACTCCCCTTTCTTCCTGTGGCTTCACAGCTCCTTCTGTGGGCCCAGGGGCATTCACCTCCGGACCGTGGAGTGCTCAATACACACTAAGTAGCAGGTGAGCGACTGGACCAGTGAGAAGGGGATGGACGAAGGGACAGATGTAGGGTCTGGCTAACACGGAGGCTGGATACAGAAAAGTCTACTTGACAGGCAAATCACGCAGGGTAAGCCCTCACCCTTGGCCGTGGTCACTCACCAAATGAGGCACATCAAGAGGGATGGGGGAGCAATGGGGCACCCAATGGAGCAGGATCGCTTCCCCTCCAGCCAGCGGCATCCCGTGGGACCAAGAGTGTTGGCTACACCAAAGTGGGCGGTTTCCTCAAGCATATGACTTACGATAACAACTCTAACTGTTAAGTGGCCACGTTTTATAAAAAAAAAAATGAAAATGATTCCATCTTTTAAGAAAAAGAACTCTGGCCCTAGCCAGTTTGGCTCAGCAGATGGAGCTCTGGACTGCAGACTGAAAGGTCCTAGGTTTGATTCCGGCCAAGGGCACACCCTCGAGTTGTGGGCTTAATCCCCAGGAGCTTTTATGTGGAGCTTACTTTCTGTGTGTGCTGTCTACAGATTCTAGAGCAATGATTTATTTTCCTGCTTTGTTTTTTCTCTCTGGACCACCTACTGCTAAAAGCATTAGAGATGCTATTTTTAAATCAGATGTGAAGGCCCCTCAGACAGACTTGCTCCATGAGAGGGGAGCAGGGCGCACGTGGGAGGAACGGGAGAGCACTGTGCATGTGAATCAGCCACTATGTCCAGGTCTATTTCCCCAGCCCCCCTTCCTTTTTTTAAAATATATATATGATTTTTAACAGAGAGGAAGAGAGAGGGATAGAGAGTTAGAAACATCAATGAGAGACAAACATTGATCAGCTGCCTCCTGCACACCCCCTACTGGGGATGTTCCCCCAACCAAAACCAAGGTACATGCTCTTGACTGGAATCGAACATGGGACCCTTCAGTCCGCAGGCAGACGCTCTATCCACTGAGCCAAACTGGTTAGGGCTCCAGGCCCCCTTTCTTACATGCACAGAAGTGGAGGAAGGAGATGCATTGAGGTAACTAATTCATACACAAAGAGAAAGACTTGCCCTTCACGGTATAAAAAATTCAGAAGCACTTCTCAGAGGTTAGGATTGGCATGGGAAAGGCCCTTATCTGAGATTGAGCACCTGTTAGAAATACTGAATTTCCAATGAGGTTTTAGTTGATAGAGGACTTTATTGCTGAAAAGCAAGTTTGAAAGCCTGTGACCATTTGCAAAGAAAACAGTCACAGGAAGATGGACTGTGGCTGAAATCGCCTGGAATTAGTGACAGAGCAAGAACTCCTTTTCTTTCCTCTGTGTCTCTGACTTTCAGGGGTTAAGCAAGGATGCTGAGATAGGCCAAAAAGAAAATTCAATTCCTGAGTTTTTGAAAAAGGGAAATACGGCCTAGTTTTTTAAGCATAGTTTTTATATGTGGAAATAATCCAGAGCATTCCAGGCGGGTCTCGTTTCACCTAAAGGCTTTATCAATAAAAATAAATTTTGCCAATAATTATTTATAAATATTTTATGTCCCTCAATTGTCTTAGGTGCTATGGAAGAAATATTATTTTTAAAAAGATAACTGTCCTTATGTGCCTATACAGTGGTCGGCAAAATGCAGCTCAAGAGCCACATGGGGCTCTTTCGTCCCTTGATTATGGCTCTTCCACAAAACATCACGTATGATCATGCATGTACAATGTGATTAAGATTTCCTGGACCATGCACAGAAGTCGGATTTGGGCTCTCAAAAGAAATTTCAATCATTGTACTGTTGATATCTGGCTCTGTTGACTAATGAGTTTGCCGACCACTGGCCTAATGCATATTATTTTAATATAAACAACTTTTCACAAATATTTTTATATTGAGTTGCATTATGTATTTAGGGGCGTTTTATTTTCAAGCATGATCATCCTCACTATCCTTAGAATTCATGAATTCTTCAAATACTTGCTAATCAGCTGTCAGACTTAGGGACTTTTCCTACTCACTTCCTCTTCACACACACACCACCAACAAACAGAGAAAACAAAACACTTCAGTCATTATTTCATTCTTTCATTTCAATTGTGATACAGGAGAGGCCTTTCCATGTATAAATATATTAACGAGTGCCATCATTACAAGCCCTCATTATTTTTTTTTAATCTGTGTTGTCTGAGGTCCATTTTAATTCTCAAGAATTAAACACCCATTCATTCATCTAAGAAGAATCCACCGATTTTCCAATCTCTCTTCCTAGGTCCCGAGGGCTCAGAGACTCTGCCTTCACCCGTGGAATGCTCTTTTTCTGTCAGTTTTAATAACCAAAGTCTCTTCCTTCCATCACCTGCCATGGACTGTGAGTTTCTGGGGGAATCAGAACTGTGTTTCACTTTCTTTGTGTGTTCCACCCACATTCAATATGGCCTAGTTCTTTCTAAGTGTAGGAAGCTTGTTAAAGGAGCCAACCAATAAATTTCTCCAGGATACAAAGGCTTAAACATTAATTGTCAATCGGGAAAAGATTGATAATAAACATACTTTCACAAAAAGAAATCACCATCTACTCTTCCCATCACCCCCCCCCCCCTTGTATCTCCTTTGCTTTATGTCAAAATGCCCTACTAGGGTCATCTGGCCTTTTGGGCCACCTGTTCCCACTTGGATCCACTCCAGCCTGATTTCAGCCACATTACTCCATCAACAGGCAATCCTGAGCCAACTGCCTAACCACAGAGATAACATAGTCTATGAAAAGAAATCATAAATATATTAAAAGACAAAATGTTGAAAATAAAACTAGGAGAAAATGCAGGGACATAGCAATGTAATCTTGATATAGGAGAGACCTTTCCGTATATAAATACATTAATGAATGCCATCGTTGCAAGCCCTTATTTTTATTTTTGCTTGCCTATGTTATCTATATACTACATAAATGTATAATTTTTCAATAAGATAAAAGCAATTCACATTAAGACACACGAATTAACTAAGAAGTTTCGGCAACAGAGCCTATTTCTTTTTATTTTTTTAAAAAGTACATTTTTATTGATTTCAGAGAGAAAGGAAAAGGGAGAGAGCTAGAAACTTCAATGATGAGAGAGAATTGTTGACTGGCTGCCTTCTGGGGGTGTGCCCCAGACCAGGAATGGAATAGGTGATCTTCTGGTTTACAGGTCAATGTTCAACCACTGAGCCAGGCATGTGGAGCCATTTCAGTATTCTCTCTATACCACACTTTGGTAACAGACTACATTTAATCTTTTGTTTGAGACTGGACCAATGGAGAAGGAGAGTTTATAAACAACATAAGGCATGCACTGATAAGCAGCAGATAACAAAGGCTGTAAATGCACAAGAAGACATGGAAAAATTGAAGTTCCAGTATGTTCAGCAAAGAATCCTAACAAGAGCCGTCTACACACTGTTGTCGGCACATTCCCCTTTGGTTTAGTTTGCTTCGTAAATTAAAAGTGCCTGTCTCACTAGCTGATTGAATAGAGGCTTGTCCAGAGCTGAAATGTTAACGTGTTGCTAGGAGACGTGTTAGCGTGTGCCCATCTCACACAGCTGGGGTCATACAGGTCACAGAAATGGATTTCCCTTCTTAGGGTCTCAAGTCTAAGCACTCATCTATATGAATTTTGAAACCTGTTGCAAAGTAAGAGAACATGGACAATCAACAATTTAAAAATCAAGGCATAGTTCAGGGACAGCTACTTTGGACTAACAGGTGCCATCCTGTGGGCTTTCAGGAATAGACACACATACATATATGTATGCACATCCATATATGTATTCTAAGACCTAAGACCAACTTTTGGCAAATTGTGGTGTCATTATACCCATTGAAATAAACCTTAATATGTAAAACAATATGACTATTCTTAAGGAAGAACCATTTTCCAGTATAGTAATGTCCAGAAGGACTTTGAAGAAGTGCATCTAAATTCAGCACCATATGGCCCTGACCAGGTAGCTCAGTTAGCCCGGATACACCAAGGTTTCAGGTTCCATCCCCGGTCAGGGTACATACAAGAATCAACCAATGAAGACATTAATAGAGGTGAAAGCAACACATTGATGTTTTTCTCTCTCCCTTCCTCTCTCTCTAAAAGTCAATACATAGCCGAAACCAGTTTGGCTCAGTGGCAGAGCGTTGGTCTGCAGACTGAAAGGTCCCAGGTTCGATTCCAGTCAAGGGCATGTACCTTGGTTGCGGGCACATCCCCGGTAGCGGGTGTGCAGGAGGCAGCTGGTCGGTGTTTCTCTCTCATCAACGTTTCTAGCTCTCTATCTCTCTCCCTTCCTCTCTGTAAAATATCAATAAAATATATTTTAAAAAATAAAAAAATAAAAGTCAATACATAAAAATGAAAATCAATCAAAATAAATTCTGCAACATACACGGCCTTGAAAAGAATACAAAGCGGGCATCTAGGATACACTTAACTTTATCTTTGCTTTGGATGGGGCGGGTGTCGTGATGGACAGCAAGGGTGTCTGGCTGTGGACTTCAGAGGGTTTCTTCGAGGGGGAGGAACTGACTGGAACAGTGTGGCAGCCATGACACTGATAGAACGCCCCTGCGAAGGCCAGCAGCTGGACACCCAGAGCGAGCCCAGCCAAGCACAGGAAAGGAGATGGAGAGAGGACACCGAAGCTCCACCATCTCATGGGGCCGCCTCTCTGAACGCACACACAGCATTTATTGCTTCTCATGTTGCTCACTGAGACATCTGTCCATCCTCCCCCATGGACTAGTTAATTTTGGAAGAGATGCCTGACCATTCCAAATCAACAGAATATTTCAAAAATAAATGTTTCATCTCCAAACGGGGAAAGTTAGAATGTTCTTCATAGACATGGCTTGAAATGGCCTTTTCAATGGGAATCTGAAGTTGTACTAAAAGAAACATTTTAGGGTGAAGACGGTCACAGAACTCATTTGTTGGCCCGGGGTCCTCTCCCTCACAACGCAGAAGTCAGATGGAGGGGGTGGGAACGCGGCCCCGGGGCCCTCGGGGCTGTGAGGAGGGGCCTGTGGGAGGGGCGGTGGCAGGGAGATCTCTATCCATTCGGCCAGAGCCACTCTGGTTGTAACATGGTGTATATTCCGTGGGCGTTTAAGATGCCAAGAAGGCCTCACGTGACTTGAGGTTTGTTGGGTATTGTATTCCTTTGGCTGGAGGTCATTCATTTAAAAAAATACAGTTAATTTTAAAAATATATCTTATTGATATTTCACAGAGAGGAAGGGAGAGAGATAGAGAGCCAGAAATGTCGATGAGAGAGAAACATCGACCAGCTGCCTCCTACACACCCCCCACCGGGGATGTGCCCGCAACCAATGCACATGCCCCTGACCAGAATCGAGTCTGGGACCCCTCAGTCCGAAGACCGATGCTCTACCACTGAGCCAAACCGGTTTCGGCAAAAATACAGTTTATTTAACAAGACTGTTGCAGAGAGGACTGGTGAGAATGGGGTTTAGCTGTGGTGGTGGGTGCTGGGCTGGGGCTGGGCAGGAGGACGCGTTATGAAGGCTGCTGCCCTCTGGGGGGCGCTGGAGAGCATCTGCAGGCCTCAGGCAGCCCCTTCCAATTCCCAGGGGAGCCAGGCAAAGCAGTCCAAATGGCGCCCTGAACAGGCCACTCTCCCACTGCAGGGTCTGCACCATCCTGTCCGTCCCCAGCCCGCCCATCCCAGCGGCCCCGTCCCCTGTCTGTCCCCAACCCGCCCATCCCAGCGGGCCCCGTCCCCAGGACCAGCGGCTGCCTCTCTAGACGCCCTTTCTCTGCACACGCCACACCACGGCCCTCCTTTCCTCCTCAGGCACCTGCTGGGGAAAGGTCTGAATTGGGGGGACAAGGGAGGACCAGAGAGGAACATGAAATGGTGGCTAAACTCCCATCAGCCCAGGAGCCAGCCTGCACCCTGCCCTTCACCTGCAGGGACCGCAAAGCTAGCCCCTCCAAGTCTCCTTCCCAAGCCGGCATTCTGCTGTCAGGCCGCCGGCAGACCGTCCTCCTCAGGGTGAGGTGCTAACGCGCTGTTTGCACGGCCCAGCAGAAGGGCCGGCATGATCAATGCAGCACAGGCCCTGCTGAAAGGGGGGGAGGCTGTGGAGGAGGAGGGGGCGCCTCCCTGAGCTGTTCAGCCTCACGGGGTGTCAGGGACGGGAGGGTCCGGAGGGCAGGCCCCCCCCTGCTTCTAAAGGGCAGGGCGATGCCTCATCCCCAGGGACCTGGCTCCCAAAGCTGCCGCCACCAAAGCAGTGGCACAGAGAGAGAAGACACGGAGTGCCAGGCCCCTTAAGGAGGTACCAATGCTCCCACCATCCCTCACAGGTGCAGGGAATGGTCGGGGTGCCCTGGCCAGGCCTCGGCCTCCTTTCCAGGAACAATGGGCTATGCTGGTCCTGGCTAGGGGCAGGGTCCGGGGCAGGGGCAGAGAGGAGGATGGAGGAAGAGGCACTCACATTGCCCCTGCAGCCCTGGGATTCTCGGGGAGGAGTTCCTCGCCATGCCATCACCAAGGGGCGCCTGGCAGAGCCAGCCCGGCATATGGTGTCTCCAATCTTCCAGTGACAAGTGGCGGCGTGTTAGCACAGGAGAGGAGCCCAGCGAGCCAGTGTCTAATCGCTCCCCGCCGCCTGCGCCCTTGGGCGGAATCAGATTGCTTTATGCAGATGAGCTCCTAACAGTTCCTTCAATTTGGCTTTTATATAAAAAACACGCCGGCTCCGCACACTGTGTCAACAGCCACCCGAGGCCCTACCACTCCACAAGGCTGAGTGCATTACTATTTAAAGACAGGCTTTTAGCTGCACATCAGCGCTGCCTTCAGAGCTTAATTACCACCCTCCCCATGGGGCCCAATGAGCCGGCGACTCCTCCCAAGGGGCTTCTGCCTGGTGATGATCTTTAACTAAGTAAGTAAATGCCAAACCAGCTCCGCTTAAAGTGCCCGCGTCAGATTTCCCGCCCGGCTGCCAGGCTGTAGGTGACTGGTAATGAGCCGTGAGCAATTGAGAACCCCGGGTGATTAATTTCTAATTGGAAAAAAAAAAAAAAGTAGTAGAACATAGATAATAAGCGGGCAGAACAGAATGCACGTTACATATGGTGCACACGATCAGACCGCAGACGATACAGGGAAATACATATTGCATTTTTATTTCCTCTCCTGAATTGCCAAAGAAAGAGCTTAATAGCAGAAGCAAGCTCCCGAAGCCGTTGCCTGTGTTATTAAAGCAGTCAGTCAATCCCGACAGCACGGAGCCTTCTCCGGAAACCCCTCTCCGCGGGCCGAGCTGCATGGAGCAGCGTGGAGGGGCTGAGTCAGGGTTTCTTCACGCCCCGCAGGCGGTGACCATTCACCCGCCCTTTCTCCCTAAGTCCGGGTAAGCAGGCTCGGCTGTGGGATACACAACTGTCTTTCAGAAGCCAAGCCAGCATGTCGGGAGCTGCACACATTGAAATTTTATCAGAAAGTGTTAAAATCTGCCACAATTCCAGAAGCCATCTAAGTGTTGAAATAGGGTGAAATGTAAAGAATGCCTCTTATCTTCTAGTTTTGAGAAAATATTTTTTTAAAAATTAAAGATGAATTAAGGGCTACATTCAACCTTTAACTAAACCAAACTTGGCTTAGTTAAAGGCATCGACTGAGCTGTAAAAAGGCTAAGGTATTAAGTTTTCATTCCAGAACATTCCAGAAGGTTCCTTGGTAATCTGTTTTGAGATTAAAAAACAAACCAACAAACGCAATAAAACCCCACACACCCAAGGGTGTGGAGCTGTGCTGACCAAGAGAACGGCTAAGAAGATCAGTGGTGGGCATTGTGTGACAGTCTCTCAATATTTGTGTAACCAAACGACATGAAATAAAGCTCCAGGAATGTTGATCGGCGGTGCTGAGCCAAGAAAATGATGTGTTTGTTTAATGTGACTGAGGAGTGAGGCAGGGAGACAGCTCACTCCGGGGTTGAGGGACCCAGGTTCTCGTCCTGCTGCTTCTATGGGAAGAGTCATACTCAAGGCTGGTGGCCCCACCCACTTTCTTTATCAACCAGATTCCAACCACATGTACACCTACCACAGCTGACCAAATGCATGCGAAGTCCTTCCATCACAGTTTTGTCTACAGACATTGACTCTGACACCGTGTTTGCCGGTATGCATTTTTCACCCTTTTGCCTACCTTTGTGAGAGAATTTCACTGTGATTTGTGCCCCATACATAGTTTGGAGGATACAATTAGGTGTTGCGTTCCTAACAGCTTTCTTTGCGCCCAGTGACATAATGGGTGTTAGGGCCAGTGAGGAAGGACTCCTATTGCAGCGCTCTGACTATCTTGGAAGAACATCACAGATCATCTGGAAATGGTTTTCTCGTTTTCTTAGTCTAGGATTAGGATGCAAATCCAACCCGGAAATTGAACCGTCCCTAAATTGCATCGTGGCTGATCTGATTGCTGCTGGAAACCATCTGCCCTTAATTGTAAGACCACAAATCGTTTTAACAACCAGCTCGGATTAAGGGACAAAGCCTCTTCGAAACAGGCTGTGTTGGTGGAATTTAAGAATGAACAGCAACGGCACATACCCCAACATTTCCTTCTATATTTGAAAACTCCGGCAAGCGTTTTGTTGGTATGTTCCAGTGGCACTCTTAAGAAAGGACTGGATAGCCCTGGCCGGTGTTGCTCAGTGGATGAAGCGTCGGCCTGCGGACTGAAGGGACCCAGGTTCGATTCCGGTCAAGGGCATGTACCTTGGTTTTGGGCACATCCCCAGTAGAGGGTGTGCAGGAGGCAGCTGATTGATGTTTCTCTCTCATCGATGTTTCTAACTCTCTATCCCTCTCCCTTCCTCTCTGTAAAAAAAAAAAAAAATCAATGAAATATATATTTCATCTAAGACTGGGAAGCTCCTTGTCGGAGCTCAGAAAGAGTACCTTTGCTACCTGAGGACCATCCACTTCCTCCTGAGAATTTCCTGTGAAATCTGAGACCCACACGAGAACAACGTCTGATTCGAATGGGCATTTCATATGGAGGCCGGTGGGGATGGAGCGGAAGGAAGTCCACCAGGACTCCTGAGAGATTATTCTGTGTGGAAGACGCCTCCCGGGTTATGCAAGGAGGGGAGGTCCTTACATTATCACTTGCAAACCGATTCTTTGAAAACAAGTAAGATATTTTTATATTATCAAACTAAATACATACTCAAGTCTTTTCTCACCAGCGCTTCCTCTGCCAATAAGAAGTGCAGTAAAATCTCCCAAAACTTCTCCCCTTTAATTCTCACCGAGCTCACCAGTTTGTGCCCAAAAGCATGCTGCAGACACTGGCCAGCAAGTCCTGTTTCTAGTCTCAAATTACGTTCAACTTGTAATTTTTTTCTCCTGAGTTATTTCTTTTAACATCCTAAGGCAGTCATATTATACTGATATAATATGTTAGAAATGAAAATTTCCCAAGAGATCACTCCTTTCAAGGTGCTCATTCGATAGGATAAACTGAGGCCTGAGCGGTTACCTGATTTGTCTGGGTCAGAGCGAGTGGTGGATCCCCACCAGGGAGGAAACCAAGAATCTCAAATTTCAGGCAAGGATGTTTGCTATCTTGTCATGTGTTCACGTCAAGTTTGTTGGGGTTTTAAAATTTTTGATTTTTGTTTTCTTTTTAACCTTCCTTTTTTTTTAAAAAAATATTGTTATTGATTTGAGAAAGAAAAGAGGTAGGGAGGAAGAGAGAGATAGAAACATGCCTTCTGGACGCCCCCTCCTGGGGATTGAGCCCACAACCAGGGCATGTACCCTGACCAGGAATCAAATCAATGACATGGTTCCTGACTGAACTGACACTCAACCACTGAGCTAAACCAGCTGGGAGGACTGCTTGTTTTTTGATGATGTAACAAATTATTATATTGAACCAGTTTAAGAAGTAAAAGAACATAATTCTGAGCTGAACCAAACTAGACCATTTAGGTAGAAGATGCAGAGGAAAGGGTAGCTACCACTCATTCCTGTAAGAGTGAAAACAAGGTGGCTAAATGGACCTTGGAAATGTTCTTCTCTGACTCAGGGAACAGTTGCTCCCTGCTCATTCCATGGGGATGATTCCATGTGAATCCAGGCACCCCCCACCACCACCACCACCGAAGGCCCTCCAGTCTCCCAGCTGATGTTGCAGCCATCTGGTGAATAGGAGCTGGAATTCCGTGTACTGAATATGCATGCAGCAAAGAATGTGAATGGTGTCCTCATTCAGTAAAGCACACAGAGGTGATTGCTTCGCTCTCAAACAGAAACACACGTCTCACCCCTTTTCACAAACTGTCCCGGTTATTTTATCACCTTTGGAAATGACTTTAAACCTTGATTGTTCTTGGCAGAGCGGGGAGGAATGTCCTTCACGAGGGATGCCATGATAAGGTGGATTTATGAGCCCAAACACAGATCTGATCAAGGGGCAGAAATCACTTTTATTACGTACATAAAGCAGCTCCTGGCTGAAGGACGGACACATTGTGCCCTGACAACCTGTCTGTGTCACTCCAGAAAGCAGCTTTCTTTTTAAA
Source organism: Vespertilio murinus (assembly GCA_963924515.1). Taxonomy (NCBI): domain Eukaryota; kingdom Metazoa; phylum Chordata; class Mammalia; order Chiroptera; family Vespertilionidae; genus Vespertilio; species Vespertilio murinus. The sequence goes on along the minus strand of OZ004706.1, from coordinate 196,581,492 downwards.
GGTAACCTTTTAAGAAACTTAAAGTTTAAAATGGAAACTCTCAAAACACAAAGGCAAGAAGCGTGATTTTAGAAAGTGAAAAAAATACGGCGCTAATGGGAATATTTGGAGAACAAACCTGTAGCGAAGCACGGTGCATGTGCAGACGAATGATTACAAACAGAGCAAGAACCTGAGGGAAATGGCCTCTCGTTTTATATGTGCCTCACAGGATCCACAATCTTGCCCATTTTTATAAAAACGAAAGAGAACCTCAGTGGATTTTAAGTGCAAAGTCATGCCCAGCATCTGAGACTCATCATAATTATAAACAAGCACATAAACCATAATTATAAACTAAGAGCTACATCAGACCCTGTCTTACTGGGGGTGGCCCAGGGGCTTCTCTCAGTACCTTTTACTGTGGGAGAAGAAGAAAAAAGAATGAGACAAATGTTGCACTGTGTTTCATTTCTTTTAGGAATTAAAATCTACTATTAGAAAAAGCTATTTTAAAACCATAAATTAATGAGAAAAGAAAAAAATTATGGTGTTTGGATGACTACACAGAAGAGAAAAATGAGTGGGAAAATGGTTTATTCAGAGGTAATGCAACCAAGTGAACACAGCATTACAGGATTTTGGTCAAATTTAAAAAACAAGTGCTATCATCTGACCACTTACATATCAAAGATTCCCATTCATGCATCTTTTTAAAACATGTATAGGTTGGTACATACATGTGCACAGGCATTAAACATGTATATGTGATTATTTTTTAAAATGGTCAGTGAGATCATGGAATCCCTGAAAAGATAAATAAAGTCAGAACTAGCAGAAGGGTCAGGGCTGATAGTCTCCATGTCTCCATTTCAGCTGGGGAACTTGAACCAGTATTCCTCATCCTTCACCAGGACTTCTGATTCTGTGTGTGTCTGTGTGCGTATGTGCACACATGCCTGCTGCATGAGTAGCGTTTGTGTGGTAAGAGGACAGTAGATCTAGGCATCTGCATTCTTAGGGTTCTCTGTGTGATGGTTCTGCACTTTGAAAAATCAACGTTTCAAGAGCTCCATCTGAATTTTTCCTAGACTGATGCACACAGCAACTCTCACTTTGAGAAACACAGAGTTGCCCCTCGGGTCACCTCAAGATGAGGGAAGCTCTGGACAAGCCTCCCAACTGCCTTCTACTGCCTTCCAGTGAGAAATGATTCCTTAGCTGCCATGATTCCTGGCAAGGAGCCCCTGCAAGTGATGTTGGGGAGGGTCACCCACATTAAAAGATTAATAGCGGGCTACCATCCACAGGTGATTTCAGCAACTGAGCACTGTCAGCTCAGGGGTCTGTGGAGCGGGGTGCTTAGCTGCTGCCCAGGACTCCCAGCTTCCTCCCCAGCGTTTTGGTAGCACTGAGGAGCAAAGATGGTTTGGGACCACCCCACTGCCCACATTTGAGGCTTCTCATTAGGATCCTTGGTGGGAGGTTTTCCCCAGTGATGTTGTAGGAACCAACCCTTCATTTTTCTTTTAGCAAGCCAATGAAACCAAGTCACGTATTAGAGCTGGTCTCCCTTTTCTTTAACAAAGGCCACAACAGACAATTCACTGCCCTCTGCTGTCTCTGGAGTACCAGGATGTGGTCAAGAAGAGAAGAACATTTATCTGCTACTTGACGCCACCAAAAGAGATTAGAATTGCTTGAGCTAACAGTTGTTTGCTTGTGTGTGTGTTTTTTTAAACCTCACTAAAAATTCTTTTTAATTATTATTATTACTTTCCTTATTTCTCCTGCGGCCCATTTGACAAATTATTTCATTGCTAACAGAATGAGAAAAATATATATAAGGATTCTCCTTGAAATTGTTGATTCTTGTTCTTTCCATCTTGCCATAAAGTGTAGATGGCACTGTAATTTGATAGCTCTCTCTCTCGTGGGTGTCAGGAGAAAGTATAAAAGAAAATGATAGAAATTTTCCCCACGTGGGTGTAGAAACAGAACTCGCTGCAAGTTCATGGGAAGTTCATGTTGTAGTTCTGGGGCCTGATGGTCTCATTTATGCAACAGGTCTCATTTTTGCAGCCATAAAATATCCCTGATTGAGAGCATAAAGTCATGCAAAAGCATGCCTGTTATAAGATCTACTGAAGAGGAGCAGCACAACGGTCCTCGAGTCCTTTGTGACTCCCCGCAAGTCCAGCTTTGTGCTTTGCAAAATGCTCTGTTTCCCAAACTCCACACTTGTCCAATTCCCATTCATTCTGGAAGATGAGAAGATGTCAGAGCTGAGTGGCAGGGCTCACAGGAGTACATGTGTGTCATCTCAACACAAGGAAGGATGCTTCCGGCTCCTCCATGGAAGTAGGAGGTCGGGGCAAGACTGGAGGGCCAGCAGCAGGAGGCCAAGCAGCAGGGAAGGGGGGGCTGGAGGGTGAGATCTGGAAATTCCTGACCAGCACCTGAGTCCATGGCCCCACGTTCCTGTGAATACCCACAAGCCCCTGGATGTTGATATTGACCCCAGGCTGAATGATGTGAGGACATGGGCGTCTCCCGTTTATCCACTGTTAATAGTATACATAAGTCCTCTTTGTTTATGGGGACTGTGCTAGGAGTCATGGGTTAACAAATAATAAATGCTCCTTTGGGGAAAGAAAGAAAAATCTGAGATGGCTAACTTTGGCATTCATTGCCAACATGAGCTCGAACAGTCCCGTATGGCTCCAATGGACTGATAAGGAACTGTGCTAGTTTCCACACCACAAGGTGACCTCCATTTCCACACCTGACCCTCTAATGGTGCTAACCACCTAGAGTGGAGATCCAGTCCTTCAGAATAAATGAGTGAGGACCTAGCGCCCCTGGTGGCAACATATCCCACATGCAACAGTTTTTTTTTTGTTTGTTTTTTTTTTGTGTGTGTGTGTGTGTGTGTTTTAAGAGTACATACATCCTTTGAAAGTATAACGGACAAAAAATGAGTTCATATATATTTCTAATGCATATCATCCCATCCTTTTCTCACAGGAGAAAGTTCTTAGAACTTAAAACGCCTTGTGACTGAAGTCTGTTTCCACTGGACAGAGCTCTGCTTCAGGGGTGCCATTTGAGACAATCTATTTGGTCACCCATCATCAGCTTTTGTTTGGTGAAGTGACACTTCATTTCCTCTATTTTCCTCTAGCTTTTCTTAAAATGGCTTACATCTTTATAAAACTTGGGGTTTGTAAAGGTTTGTCACTATGAGATAGTTTTCTATACTTCCTCTCTTTTTGTTTGTTTCAATCTTAGTTCAAATCCCAGCTCTTCTGGTGTCATTCATGAAACATAATAATGACAAAAGCATGCAGACAAAGCAGCTGTTCCCCTTTGTGGGGAGGGAAGGCATGTTTGGGGAGTCGCTGAAATTGCTTGGGGCAGGGGGGATCGCAGCAAAAGGATGAAGGGAGTGAACCTGGTCTGGAGCCCTTTGTGCACATTTCACTTTGCAAACTCATCAAGTCACACATTTTTTCATTATTTAAAAGTGACTTCAGTCATAATTGCCAACACTTAGAAGCAATCAAGGTATCCTATAGGTGAACGGATTAAAAATACTAAACAAAACCTCTGGTATATCCATACATGTGGAATATTATCTACACTAATAAAAGAGAAACATCCAAATTAACCATCACCCTGATACTTCCACCAGCCAATCAGGAGGAAATATGCAAATTAGAAGGAGAAAGATGGCGGCTGCTCCAGGTTCACAGTGGCTGGGTGCCTGCTATGAGAGGGAGCGAGGGAGGGGCTTGAAGGGATCTACAGGAGCAGCACTCTGGCCACAGCAAAGACAAAAACTGCAGACTCTGGCGGCAGACTCTCACCGGAGTCTGCAGCAAAGGCGGCAGACTTCAGCCAGAGCGAAGGCCTGTGTCCCAGGTGCTGGAGGAAAATGGGTGCTGGAAGCCAAAGGAATGAAGGCCTACTGCAGGAATCTCTTTGTGCAATGGGCCTCTAGTTCAGTAATAAAAAGAAATGAGCTCTCAAACTATGGAAAGATGTCAAGGAAACCTGAATGTATATTACTACACAAAAGAAGCCAATCTGAAAAGGCCGAGCAATGTACGATTTCAATAAGATGACCTTCTGGAAAAGGAAAAACTAGGAAGACAGTAAAAGGATCAGGGTTGCCCAGGATTATGAGGGGAGGGAGGGAAACATAGGCAGAGCATAGAGAACTTTTAGGGCAGTGAAATTAGCGAGTGTTACCCTGTAGTGATGGACACAGGTCACTGTACATCTCTCCAAGCCCATAATGCACAACGCTGAGAATGACCCCGGATGTAAACGATGGACTCTGAGTGATAATGACATGGCACTGTAGGCCCCTCTGTTGTCACCAATGGACTGTCTAATGGAGGAAGTTGATAGCGGGGGAGGCTGTGCCTGTGGGGTCAGGAGGTATATGGGAAATCTCTGTGCCTCCTCCTCAATTCAGCTGTGAACCTAAAACACTAAAAATATAAAGTCTTTCAATTAAAAAATAAAAAAAGAGTGCCTTTGCTGGCTTTTTCAAAGATGACACAAACCTCGCCATCTGTCCATGTGACTGACTTTGCCCACATCCTGGGCCCTGCCGGGAGAGGTGTGCTCAGCTCCTGTGACATCATCAATCGCTTGCTCCCCTCCATCCTCTCAACATCACGCCACGCACCCTCCCCCCCCCCCCCCCAAGAGGAAGCCGAGCCTTTACCTCAAGTTCCTCCTCGCAGTCACTTCCCTGTTTACCCCTCACATCACCGTCTCCCTGAACCGAATCCCTGTTACCCCTAAAAATAACAGCTCCTCAGAAAGTGATCAGAGACTGAGTGAGCAATTGAATGTAATTACACAAAATTACACAGATCTTAAACCAGGCGCCCTGGGACACGTCTGAGGGTGGGAAGCCGAAGCCTCCTTTCACTACGGTGCAGCCGGAGGTCACCTGACAGCTTGAAGGGGGGGAAGGAGATGGCCCCTCCCCGCCTACGCACAGAGCCGCAGTCCTCACTGCGCGTGCCCAGAGCAAGGACCGCCAGAGGGAATCAGCAGCCCAAACATGGAAACCAGCAGGCAGGAGAGGGATGCTAAGATGAGGCATGTGCAGAAGGGAGCTGTGGGAGGCATGGCCCGTGGGCACAAGCCAGGCTGACTTCTGCCCGAGAGAGTGCCCACAGGAGTGGAAGAGAGTCCATGGTCAAGGAGGCAGTGCCGTCTCAAATACACAGAAGTGCCAGCGTGCTCTCACCCACTGAAACCACTGAGAGGAAGACCTGTTTGCCCAGAACTGTCCAGGTTTTCTCTTTGGAAAGCACGCATCCCAGTTACCTCCTCTGTCCCCGGCGAACCAGGAGTGTTAGTCACCCTGCGGCTTGGGACTGCCTAACACACCTTGGAGAAGCACTGAGGGCCTGCCCGGAAGTTGGACAACCATACTAGGTCAAGGGTATCGCCTTGGTGTTGAAGCATAAAATGTCCTAGTGGGTGATCACCTCTCATTTACTCAGCAACTCCCAGTTTTCAGCTGCATGTTTAGAAGCGAAACTATAAAAACACAAAACAAATCAAATCAAGACAAAACGAGCCTCCTGTTACAGCGCATGCCAGAGGGCCAGTCCGGAGGTGGGGTGCAGAGGGGAGGAAACAAGGGCTGAAGGCCCCCGCTCAGCCTTCCCATCTATCAGCACCCTCGCTCTGCCCCGCCCTCTGTTTTAAATATCAAACACCTAAAGATGACCACAATCAAGGTATTCAGACAGATTCCTAAAATGCGAAAACAGAAACCACCATAAAACCCCTTCTGCAGCTTTCCCTCCTGGAAACCTTGTGTTAGAGGGAAGCACACAGTTACCAGGGGAAACCAAGTGCTTTCGCATCAAAACAGACCATCTGCAGAAAAAATGACTATGGAGCAGGAATCTCCCCAAGAGAGAGAGAAAGGAAAACAGTGGTGGGTTCGCCTCCTCCCAGCTCTTCGCTCAGGCTCGGTAATTAATCTTCAGAGTGAACTCGAGGAAACAGTTCAGGGTTTTGCACAGGAACCAGCCAGCCCGGGGGAGGCAGGGCTGCTTTATTGACTCAGCGCCCCTCCTCCCACCCCTTCCTCCTGCTACTTCCCTGCCGCCATTTCTGGGTCTCCTTTGTCCTGCTCACACACATACTTGGAAAGGATGCAGAGGGCACCCCTGGTCACAGCAGCCCCTCCTCCTACAGACTGTGAGTGAGACACTTAGCTCCTCTCTCAAAGCCTGGCCTCCTGTATGGGATGTTGTCAAGACGAGATGAAGGAGTGCACAAGACATGGGCAGGATGAGAGGGACACTATAACCAGCCCACGAAGGTCACCCTTGTGGATTCCATCAGTGCCATTTCCATGGAGTGGTACCAGCCTATGTGTGTATTGAGGGGAGAGGGGGGCGCATTCTGGTAACCCATAGGGATTGTTTCCATGAAGATGGGGGCTCTGGTGGGGCTGCAGAGATGGGGGGAAGCTGGGATCCCCAAAGTCCTAAATGTGAAGACCAATCCCACATGAGGGATAATGGCACCAAGTTCCAAGAGCCTTGAATAGCCGATTGTGTTGATACGGATGAGAAACCTGTTCATTATCTTCAGATTCTCGAATCTAATTCTATTTAGCTCCTCAACAGGAATATTTGGTACTCGGTCCAAATGCATATTGATTTTTTTTTCCAAAAGTGTGATTTCTATGTAAATTAAAGGAAAGTTGTATGTTTTTTGACTCAGAAATTTCGTGAGAGTTCCACTCTTTAAAAAACACACACACATGTTTTAACTGATTTTTTTAGAGAGAGAGGGATAGATAGAAACATCAATGATGAGAGAGAAACATCATTTGATCAGCTTCCTTCTGCACACCCCCTACTGGGGACCGAGCCCACAACCAGGGCATGTGACCTGACTGGGAATCAAACCAGGGACCTCTTGGTTCATGGGTCAACACTCAACCAGTGAGCCACACAGGCCGGGCGAGACTTCTACTCTTTGAAAGACACCCATGGCACTCCTGAAAATAATAAACAGTATGACCTTCTTACCCATGTAATGTTTAAGCCCTTGCAAAAGACATATACAAGTACTCATAGCATCACTATTTATAACTCATGAATGGATAAACAAAATGTGGTATGTCCACACAATGGAACTCTACTTATCTATCTATATCTATCTATCTATCTATCTATCTATCTATCTATCTACCTATCTATCATCTATCTAAATGAATATGCAAAGTGTCCCCTCAGGATTTTGACTGGGATATTGGGAGTTCGATTGCTCACTATGACATGTACTGACCCCCAGGGGGGCAGCATGGAACATGGCAGGCATCAGTGGTCAGTGATATGGTGCTGGCAGCAGGTAGCAGTGGAGGCACTGCTAGCCCAATGGGCCCTGACCAGACTGGGATGCAGCAGGATGGTAGAGTGAGAGCCTGATCACCTCTGATCACCCCAGATCACCCTGCAGAAGGTGACTAGCAGTGGCGGCAGGAGGTGGGGCTGCTGTCGGGCTCCCAGATGCTAATGAAGTGAGGAAAGGAGAAAGTGGGGATGCAGGGAGGCAGGGAACCTGATCGGCCCTGATGGCCAGCCAGGCCTAGGGACCCTACTCGTGTACGAATTTCATGCACTGGACCTCTAGTTTTACAATAAAAAGCAACAGAATATTGATATAACCTCAAAAACATTATAAGTGAAAAACAACAGACATGAAAGATCACAAATATTATGATTCCATTTTCATGAAATGTCTGAAGAAGGCAACTCTCTGGGCAGAAAGCGGATGCATGGTTGCCTAGAGCTGGGACAAGGATGGGGAATGACTGCTCATGGATGCAGGGTTACTTTTTTATTGATGGATTTTTAAAAAAAAATTAGATTCTGGTTAGGGTTTCACAGCTTTGTAAATAGACTAAACATTATACATGTAAAATGAGTGAGTTTTGTGATATGTAAATCATGTCTGAATAAAGTTATTAAAACTCAATATAATGAATTAATTGTAATCGGAAGACAACATAAATTAAAAAGCATCAATGAAATATGCATTTCCCTGAGCCATGCTCAGACACGAAGACTGGAAGTTGGCCCCTTGGCAATGAGTCACCCTATGTGTCATGTCTATGAGTTCTGACCCTGTGTGTACAGGTAGGTAATATTACTTATAAGTTTCACTTCAGGAAGTAAAGGATTATTCCAAAATATCTGTTATCCAACAGGAGTTTGGATTGATAGTATTGGGAACTACTGGTATTTTTATTCTGCACCCATTCTTGCAAATTCTTTGTCTCTATTTGAGAGATAACTCAATGGGGTTGAGTAAATTATCCAAGTTCACGCCTGTGGAATAAGGCTGACCTGGACCCATTCCTGGTATATCTGCTTCCCAAGGCCAGACTCACAATAGCGGCTGGACCAGCCTCCCACAGTCTCTCCATCAAGGAAGCCACTAGAGCTCTCACATCTCCCAACGCATCAAACTCTCCTGGTTTTCATGTTGAACAAGTGCATTTGGTTCTCGAGACCTATTCAAGGATGAGGTACATAGCCTGTGTTGGCAGGTGAGGGAAGTGGTGTAAAAAGAGAGAGAGGGAGAAAAGGAGAGAGGGAGGGAGAGAGTTGGCCCCTGGAAAGGGAAAGCTAAAGGAATCTGGGTTGTGGAAGCAGGACTGTGCAGTGGTGGGCAGAGCTCCGCTGCCCTGGCTGAGACACTCAGAAAGGCTCCTCCTCTCCTGCACCCAGGACTTCCCTCCAAAGGGTCAGGCTTTGCACTTCATGGCTCGTCTCCTTGGCCACAGATGTTTGGACCCGAGGCTGACAGTGGGTGAGGGGTGTGTCCTGCGTGGTGTGTTGAAGAGCAGACCCTCGCATGGGGAGTCTGGATGGTGGCTTTCAAAGGCTATCAGAAGAACACAGAGGGCAGAAGCTGAAAGGCAGATGGATGGAGGCCTGAGGTGCTAGGAGCTCTGACGCAGGATGAAAAGGACAGAGCTGGTGTGGGGAGGAAGAGGGAGGACAGAGGCATAAAGGGGCCGAGACACCATGATGGGCTCGCACGGCTCTGAGACAGTGATGAGGACCTGCCAACCACACGGTCTCAAGTGTCTGTCATGGGTACCACGTACCTTGAGGTGTGTGTCTTGACTTAAAAAATGCACAAAACTACATTTTATGTATACTATGTGAAAAGCTTATTTTAATACAGAACTAGGGTGAGCCTTACTTGGCATTAAGAAAAATTGGCATGCCTACAAGATGTGCCTCCGAGGTGGGTATCTGGAAGCTGAAGGGGATGGAGGTAGGGGTGAGAGAGGCAGGGTACAGGGACAATGTTGCTTCCCCAAGCACCTACCCAAAGTGTTGTCTGTTCTATGGTATCCTTTTTTTATGGTTGATAATATTACTGATATCTCCCATGTCCTCCCCATTTACCCCCATCCTCCTTTCCCTTCCCCACCCTCCACCCCAGGTCTTCATTACCCTACTGCCTGTGTCCATGGGCTATGCACATCCTATATAATAAAAGGCTAATATGAGAATTGTTTCCTTAAGAATTCAAACAATCTAGAGTTTGACCACTCGCTATGACATGCGCTGACCACCAGGAGGTGGCGCAGAATGAAGGCTCCGGCCTGTGGCCTGCAGCCAGGGGAAGGAAGGCCCGGCTGGCAGCTAGAAGGCCCTGATCACTGGCCAGGCCTAGGGACCCTACCCATGCACGAATTTCATGCACCAGTATATAAATTATTTGGTTTCTCTCTTCCCTTCCCCCAATACCCACATCAAGGTGTGTCAGTCTGTTCCATGCCTCCCTGCTTCTGGTCTTATTTTATTGGTCAATTCATTTTATCTATTGGATTCCACAATTGAAACTGTGTGACATTTGTCTTTCTCAGACTGGCTTATTTCACTTAGCATAGTATTTTCTACAGTATCTTAAGGAAATGCACTGTGAAGACTATGAAGCGAAGGCACAAGAGGGAAATGGAGGCAAGTAGGGTTTGAATGTGGACTCATCTGCCAGCCAATGTGCAGGCGTCTCCTCTACCTGACCTGGTCTCGGCCCCAGGGCTGCTGGGGTCTGTGACTGAAAGACCGATGTGGCTGATGAGGCCTGAGTTATCCATTGGGCAGCCCGGTGAGAAGACACTCACTTGGAGAAGAGGAAGAAGGCAGGTTCTTCTCTCCCGGAAAGGAGAGGAAGTCGCCTGGAGCAACACAAGCCCTCAGGTGGTGGGGAGGGGAGGAGAACCATGGCTCTTGGAGCCGACTCGGGACTAGCCAGGACTCAGCCTCTGAGGGATATGTGTCCAACGAAAGCAGCTAAGAGGCCACTGTGTGCGTGAGAGTCCTCCTGACACGTCCTCCCAGCCAAGCCCCCAGAGGAGCCCTGGAAGAAGTAACATCAGATTGAAACTGGAACTGATTTGCATTAACTCAGTGGCTGTCCCACATTGTAAATGGCTTCTGAATTATCACCTACAGCCACATGCTCACATCAGCACCTTGGGGTCTTCAAGACGGACAGCAACGCAGCCCGATTTCCTTATCTGTGCCCGGGCTCATGGTCCCAGTCCGAACACATTTTCAGCATCACATACCAGGCGAGATGGAACTTTAAGAGAGGAAAATGCGCAGAAACTGGTTTGGCTCAGTGGTAGAGCGTTGGTCTGGGAATTGAAAGGTCCTGGGTTCGATTCTGGTCAAGGGCATGCACCTTGGTTGCGGGCACATCCCCGGTAGGGGGTGTGCAAGAGGCAGCTGGTTGATGTTTCTCTCTCAACGTTTCTAGCTCTCTATCTCTCTCCCTTCCTCACTGTAAAATATCAATAGAATATATTTTTTTAAAAAAGAGAGAGAGAGAAAGAGAGAGGGGGGGAGGGAGAGAGAGAGAGGAAAATGCCTCCTAATGGATCACTTTCAGCCACATGTAGGAACCCATGCAGGTCTTCCTGCAGACCGCATACTAGAAGATGGCATACTAGAAGATGGAATTATTATCGATCCTCCCAGTTCCACACATGCCAACACACACCTGCAAGAGGTGAACCATTCTTTATAAACTTCACACACGATCTCAGGGGCACTTCGTGAAGACAGGCACACCGATAGAGCTGAAATGGGAATTCTCACACCCAGAGGGGAGACACTTCAGTCTCGATTTCAACCCAGACCCTCCCCCCTGCTAGATGGGTCACCTGGCCTTCATCCCTTTCCCACGTCCACATGTGTTGCTGTGGCCCTGAATTTCAGGGGTCAGGGTTTCCCCATTAGCTTGCCCTTAGCGTGTGTGTCAGGAGAGCGCCCGAGCAGCTGGCACAATGATGCCGGGAGCTGAAACTCCAATGGACCAGCGTTTCCAGGACCAAAATCCTGAGATGCTGGCAGGATGCTAGGACCCAGCATATGCCCTCACACTTCATCACACAGAGGAGGGGAAAGAGTAAAAGCAATAGACTGAAATCTTAACATGACCGAGGGGAATTCTAGAACCTTCTCCACATTGAAAGACAGGTACAGCTAAACCTCTGACCCTCAAATACACCCAAGTAGTTTAAGACCCTCTGGGTGCCCTGACCCCCAGGCTCAGGTTCAGCTCGGCTTGGCCTTCCACACCCCTGCTCACCACCCAGTATGGTCTTCGAGGCTCCAAAGTCATTTGAATCTATCATGGACTGGATTTAGCAAATGTATATTTAACTGAGTTTCAAATTATTTTTAAATTCTCCCTTTAGTTCAAAGCAGTCTACATTTATGTAGCACAGAATGCTTTCAAAACAACCTCATTACCTGCACCATCTGGTGGGTGGATGCCACATTCCTCTGACAAAAGGTCAGCCAGCCAGCAAGGAAAGGAAGTAACGTCTCCCCCACCAGCAGCACTGTGAGATGGGCCCTTGTCCACTGCGTTCGACAATTTTACGTGTTAGCGTACAGCTGGGCAGTAGCACCAAGATTTTCCAATACTAGCCCAGGTGTTGCTGGAAAGGTAATTTGTATATGGGGTTAACACCATCAATCAGTTGGTTTTCAGGAAATGTGACTACGTTGGGTAATCTGGGGGAGTGTCATCTGATCAACTGAAAGGCCTTAGAGCAAACTGAGGTTCCCTGCAGGGAGAAGAGACTCGGCCTGTGGACCAAGGTCAGCTCCTGCCCAGAGTTCCCAGCCTGCCCTGATGGTCTGCCCTATGGGTTTCAGACTTACTTACTCATATTCCATAGTCATGTGAGCCAATTCCTTGAAATACATTATCTATCTATTATCTATCTCTCTATCATGTATTTATCTATCATCTATCTATCTATCCATCTATTTATCTATCTCCCATGGACTGACTGATCTGACTGATACGTCACCTTGTGCCAGAGCTATTGAACATCGTTCATAAGCTCAAGTTGTATATAATGGGAAATGTTCTTTTTAGGTTAATGCAATTAGGTTTTCCCCCAATTTATTTGCTTTTTTTTGCTTTTCTATGCCCCCGTTTTCCCCCAAAGGGGATTTAAGATATGAACCTAGCAATATCATAATTTTTAAGTATCATAATACAACACATAGAATATTTCATAGTACATAATTGATAAATTGCAAAAGAAAGTTTATGACAGAAAAGTCAAGAGGCGGGACTATAGTCAGCAAACAAAATAAATGCCAAAAGCTGGAAGAAAGGCAGAAAAAAACAACAACAAAAACAGTCCCTGCAAAATTCCCTGGACAGTCACCAAGTACGCTGTAGTGACCCTCCAGAGGCTGAGAGCAGTCCCCTCGGGAGGAAAGAGAGGCCCCAGGTGCGGAAAGCCAGGACTGAGCACAGAGAGCAAAGAGAACACTCCAGAAGCTCAAAACGCTGGCAGGCGGCTATACGCAGAAAGTGCATGCCCAGGTGTGGAGCTCTGGTGAGTGGCCCTGCCCAGCACAAGACGGGAAGAGGGGCTGGTGCTCAGAGCCCAAGCCCTCTGAAGCAGTCACAACCCCAGCTGCACACGCGTGAGGCCCCCGGTGAACTGACTCTAATGAGAGATTCTAATTCTGCAACAAGCCCACAACCGGTTCAACGATGCGTTGGAGTGACTCAGAACCGCACCGTCAGCCTGGCAAAGGGGCATGTTCTTCTCAGGAGGCACATTTTACCCATTTCAACTCCAGCACAATGTTTTGCATGAAATAAAAATCACAAGATAGACAAAGAAGTGAGAACATGGAGCCATTTTTTTTAAAGGGAGCTGTTCGTAGAAGCAAATATGGAAATGGACCAGATGATGTGAATTATCACTCAGGGACTTGAAAGTCATGGTAATGAAGGATCTAGGGGAAAAAAATGTTGGAAACCTATATGAACAGATAGAAATTATAGAAGAAAATGGAAATAGTGAAAACAAAACTCAAATGGGACTATCAAAATGGAATTATGTGAGATCAAAGATGAAGAATTTAGTTGATGGGTTAATTAGGAGATGGACATTGCAGAAAAAAAAAATATCAATGAAATCAAAGGCAAGCCAATAGATACTATCTGGACTGAAACACAAGAATAAAAAGTGGGGGGAAAAACACACACACAAAAAAAGCATCCAAGATCTGTAATATACTATCAAGCATATCAATAATTGGAGTCCAAGAATGGACTAAAAATTTTTTTAGAGACAATCCTAAATAGTAAAAGGCTAATATGCAAATATACCAATGGCAGAACAACTGAACAACCTGTTGCTATGACGTGCACTGACCAACAGGGGGCACACATGGAACATGGCGGGCATTGGCAGCAGGTGGCAGAGTGCGGAACATGGCTGGTGTCAGCTGTGGTGGAATGGTGGAGCAGGTGATTGGGGATACCAGACCAAGGCAGGGCTATCCAGTCGCTGTCATTGGGGCAAGCCTCTGGTGGTTACTGAAAATACTTTGCTCCTGCACACTACAGTCCCACCCAGTGCTCACACCCACTGCTGGCACCATTCTCGCTTGCATCTGCTGCTGGCACTCAAAGCTGGTCCCGAACACTTGGTGCTGTCAGCAGGTATGAGTGGTGGCTGCTGCCCCAATCGCCCCTGAGGGCTTCTCCAACTCCCCCTGCTCCTGAGGGGGTGATCAGGGCATCAGCCAATGCTCACACCCACTGATGACACTAGCCCTGCTCACACCCACTACTGATGCAGGCCCCAATTGCTCCATGCCATCAGCAGGTGTGAGCCAGGCTGGTGCTATCAACACATGGGACTGGCAGTGGCAGGAGCTGTGCTGCCGGAAGACAGGGGACCAGGGACCATGGCAGGAGGGTTTAGGTGGGGGCACAAAGGATGGGCCAAGACCTGTCCCTCGTGGTCCACAGTTCCTCTCAAGGTGCACGAATTTGTGCACTGGTCCTCTAGTAGCAAATAATATTTACATTGATAAAAATATATCTATCTACATATCTATGAAACTCAGCAAACCACAAATGTATTAATTAAACCAAAAATTTTAAACCAAGTATAGCTCATCAGAGGCAAACTATCTAAAACAAAAAAAAAATGGGGGGGGGGGGAATCTTAAAAGAAGCCTGGAAACAAAGCAATGTCATATGAAGGGGAAGGAAGTATAAAAAAATGATGGTTGAATTTCTTACAGTAGAATAATACTTTCAGTGCCAAAAGAAAATAACTGTCAATATATAATTCTATATTTAGCCAAAGTACACATTAAAAATGAAGGCTAAATAAAGACCCTTTCAGCCACAGAAAAACATAGAAACTTTGTAGCTATAAAATATGCTAAAAGAACTTCTTCAGGTAAAAGAACTTCTTTAATATGCATGTGTTTGTGTATACAGATAAATATATGTTTGTGATATCTATGTAAGATATATCAAATACAGATTTAAGCTATAATTTTTCAAAGCAAAAACACTAGTAGTAACAACATGTTGTGAGGTTCATAGAATATAGAAAAATAAAAGAATGAAAGAGGCGGGAATGAGACAAATGGAATTATACAACCATAACGCTTTTACATCTTGTAGAGTTTAATATAATTGAAAATTAGAAAGTGATAAGTTAAAGATACATATTATAATTCTAGCAACCCTAAAAATAACAAAAATATATATTTAGGTAGTTAAATAATTACTTGATCATTCAAAATGAGGCAGGAAATAAGAAAGAGAAATCTATACCAAGATAAAATACTTTAACACAATCATGTTGATAATTACATTAAATATAAAATGGACTAAATTGCACTTAAAGACTAGATGTTGTTTTTTTAATGCAGGATCCAAATGTATGCCTCTTACAAGAGGCACACTTAGAACACAAGGAAACAGATGGTTGAAAATAAAGTGTTCAAAAACAATATACTATCCAAGCCTATGTTTATATTGGATGCAACACAATTCAAACCAAAAAGTAACAGTAGAAATAAAAAGGAATATTTCATAATGTTAAGAGGCACTCCATCAAGAATAACAAACCTAAGTTTATGTCTACCTAACAAAGAGCTCCAAAACACATAATGCAAACAATGACAAAATTAAGGGAACATTTTTAAAGCCTACATTCATAGCGGGAGATTTTAACATACCTTTCTGTATGACTGATAAAATAAGTAGACCTAAATATTAAAAAAATGTAAAAGGTTTGAGTAATACTGCCAAAGAACTTAACCTATTTAGCATTTATAGAACACTACACTGAACAATTGCATAATACAGAATCTTGCCAAGAGGCCATGAGACATTCACTAGGATAAATCATATTCTTGGACACTTAAAAAACACTCAAATCATAATAATTCATACAAACTATGTTATATGACAACAATGGCACTAAAATCGAAATTGACAATAATAAGATAGCTTTAAAATTACTCAAGTATTTGGAAGTTCAATAACATATTTTTAAATAGGTGCTAATCTATAGAAAAACTAAGGAAAAATAGAAAATTAGGGGGATTGAAGAATAATGAAAGCACAACATATCAAAATGTGTGGACTACAGAGAAAGCAGTCCTTAAAGGGAGATTTATAGCTTTGTCTGTCAAAATAGAAAATGAAGTTATAAAATAACAAATAGACGCTGCTAACTTAACAAGCTAGAAGAAAAACAAACTAAAATAAAAGCAAGAAAACTAAAAATACAGTAGAAATTAGTACCACAAAAACACTGAAAATTTAGAAAATGAACAAGGTGAAACTTGGTTTTCTAAAATGATTCATAAAATTGATGAGACTCATAAAACTATTCAAGCAAAGAAGAGCTAAATTTAAATTTTCCATATTGGGGATAAGAGAGGTAACTTAAGTTCATTCAGGTATTTAAAACATAATAAGAAAAGATTGTAAACAACTTCATGCCAATAAATATGAATGCTTTAAATAAAATGGGCAGAGTCCTTGAAAAACATCTTTTCACAGCTAGTGCAAGAAAAAAAAAGAATCCAAGTAGCCCAATAGTTAAGGAAGTGAAATCTATAACCAGAAACCTTCCCATCAAAACAAAACTAAAAGCTAAAACCGGTTTGGCTCAGTGGTAGAGCGTCGGTCTGTGGACTGAAAGGTCCCAGGTTTGATTCCGGTCAAGGGCATGTACATTGGTTATGGACACATCCCCATTAGGGGGTGTGCAAGAGGCAGCTGGTTGATGTTTCTCTCTCATTGACATTTCTAGCTCTCTATCTCTCTCCCTCTCTGTAAAAAATCAATAAAATATATTTTTTAAAAACTGAAAGAAAATACTTCAGGCCACATGTCAGCATTTAAGCAAGGAGTGATAACAGTCCTTCACAAACCTCTTTTACAAAATAGAAGAGAAAACATTTCCCAAATAATTTTCTGAGGCCACAGGATCCTGATATTAAAAACCTAACTAAGACTTTAGAAGATAAAAATGATAAACAATATCCATCATGAACATATACACAAAAATCTGTTAAGTTGCTAGCCACTGAATGCCAAAACCATTCAAATAATAATACATCATGACCAAGTAGAAATACAAATTGGTGTAAGATTCAAAAAGCAATAAAAACAATCCATTACATCAATAGAATAAAGAAGAAAATTCACATAATTGTTTCAATACAGGATGGGGCAAAAGTAGGTTTACCATTGTAAGTACTAGAAACAGTCTTTCTTTTATGATTTATTAATTTATTAATTATCATATTACTAGAGGCCTGGTGCACGACATTCGTGCTGGGGAAGGGGGCGGTGTCACTCAGCCTGGTCTGTGCCCCATAGCAGTCAGAGAGCCCTCAGGGGATGTCTGAATGATGGCTTAGGCCCACTCCCTGCAGTCAGACATCTTTAGGGCTGCCACGGAGGTGGGAGAGGCTCCCGCCACCACTGCTGCACTCTCCAGCCATGAGACTGGCTTGTGGCTGAGCGCCACTCTCCCTGTGGGAATGCACTGACCACCAGGGCATATCTCCTGCGTTGAGTGTCTGCCCCCTAGGGGTCAGTGCGCATTATAGCGACTGGTTGTTCTCCATTAAATCCATTTGCATATTACCCATTTATTATATAGGATTTTCCATATGAATAACTGGAAACCTACTTTGGCTCCACCCTCTATATACAAAATAAACATGTGACTACATTTAGCCCCATCTAAGATAAAACTCACACACAAAAAACTAAGACTAAAAAGAAACTTTCACAATTGATAAAGGACATCTATGAAAAATAACAAACAACATCATACCTAATGCAGAAATATTGAATACCTCTTCCTTAGTATTGGGATCAAGGCAAATGTATCCACTCATCACTTTTATTGACTTCTAATCAACACTCAACATTGTATTAGAAGCTAGTGCAATAGAGAAAATAAAATTTCAAAACCAAACCAGAATAATATCTTTTTTAAAAATCACATATAGTACCTGATTTTGTTTTGTTTCCTTTTATTTTTAAGTTGTAGAAGAAACAGGCTCAAGAAAAAAAGTCATAGAGGCAAAGGAAGGGCCCTTGGAACTCTGAAGTGAGGAAGGGTAAGGTGAGAAGCTGACTGGCCTGGGGGGAGGGGGGAGGAGGGAGAGGGCACAGTGCCAGTACTTGATCGTTAAGGTTGTAATGAAACCTTAGTCAATCAAAACAGTGAATGCAAAACCAATTCAAAATTACATCATTTGCTTTTTATACCAAACTGTGGAACTAGCATGCAGATAGACAATTAGGTCAGTGGGACATAATAGAGATACACATATATACAATGACTTTTTTAAAGCCAAGGTGTAAATTGAATTAAATGGGTGGGTGGGGAGAGAAAAGTTTTTCCACAAAGTTGTAAGAATCTGAAAAAAATAGAGGAAAATGAACCATGAGTCCTCCTCATTTTCATGTAAAAATTAATTGAAGATGGATGGTAAGACCTAACTGGAAAAGCATACCTGTCTAAAAGAAAGCTTAGGAGAACAGATTTGTATTAGATGGACCATCAATCACAAAAATGAAATAACAAACAAACAAGGAAATAAACTTTATCAATGTATTTTAAAGTTGTTAATTTAAAGGTGCCATTTAAAAAAATACACATGGAGGCTATAGATAGGAAACATAATGTTATACCTGAAAAATAATTTATACCCCAAATTGATAAACAACTCTTAAAACTCAGTAATAAGAAATCAAACGATCCATTAAAAATTAGATGAAATACTTGAATATTCATATAAGAAGATACACCGTTCCCAGTTGGCATGGCTCAGTGGTTGAATGCAGACCTACGAACCAGGTCACGGTTCAGTTCCTGGTCAGGGCACATACCCAGGCTATGGGCTCAGTCCCCAGAGCTGGATGGGCAGGAGGCAGCCAATCGGTGATTCTCTCTCAACAATGATGTTTCTGTCTCTCTCTCCCTCTCCCTTCCTCTGTGAAATAAATAAATAAATAAATAAATAAATAAATAAAATTATTTTTTCAAAAAAGAAGATGCACTGTGGTCAATGAGCACATGAAGCAACATCATTAAGAATAGGGTAAAGGCAAATTAAAACCCTAATAAGGTACCGTTCATATACACTGAGTAATAATAAGAGTGTCATGCTAAACGCAGAAGAGAATGTGGAGTAACAAGAACTATCATACAGCTCGGGCAAGACCTTAAATGGCATCCTCTGAAGTTTCTTATTCAGGTAAATATGCAGTCTCACAACCCGGGTGTGGGCCCGGGACCAGAATCAAACCTGCAACCCTTCAGCCCATTGGCTGACAGACACTCTAACCCCGGAGCAAAACTGGCTAGGCTATCCTTCCTCTCTTTTAAAGCTTACAGACATCTTCACATTAGGATTTTTTTAAAGAATATAAACAAGTAACTCAGTCAAACATATTTTCACTCCCAGAGCCACACATTATCCTCTAAGGATGCTGAAAAAATGTAATTTATTTGAGCTGATTCTTATTTTTAATTCCCTGACCCCATATGCTGGTGAGATTACCAAATATTAGTGAAATGTGCTTGAGTTGCAAGGTAATTACTTCAGATAAATGTCATTCTGTGGTTTAAGATTATAGTCCTAAATTCCGGTATTTAACAGAACCAGCTAAGCCTCCTTAGAAGGGCTACCTAGTCCTAGGATCTCTATGCAATAAAACCCCCACCAAGTAGCTCATCCGTATGTCGATTCTGAATGTGTATCCCAGTGGCTGATTCCATGTCTAAACCCAAATCTTCACGTCAGATAACAGCAAGAAGAGAAGCACAATTGTTTTGAAATAATGAGAATACTTGTTCAAAAGGCAACAAATCGTGAAGTACCTGTGTCACATGTTTTCACTGTGACTTTCAGGTTGCCAAAATGGAAAAAGCAGACACACATTCTCTCTCTCTCTCTCTCTCTCTCTCTCTCTCTCTCTCTCTCTCTCACACACACACACACACACACACACACACACCACAATTCAGAAAATAAGATAATAGTCCCAACAAGGACAGGTCCATGAAATGGTGTTTTAAACGCACCAGTTATCGCGGGAGGACAGACAGCAATGGGAGAAATAGATATGGACACACCTCATAAATACTTCAGGAAACTCCATTCCCGAGAATCTGTACCTACCCCATGCGCCCAGTGATAAGATCCGGGGGAAATGAAGCTTGGGCAGATAACTCGTGGCCTTGCTCATAAATACTTACTAGAGGGTGAAATGGTGTCCTGATCACGTGCCTAACTAGAAGCCAATGTCCGTGTTTAGAACCACGTGCCCCAGACCTGGGAGAGCGCGTGAGTGAGCAGAGCCTGCCCCTGGGCCAGATGAAACAGCAGGTATGGCCTAGAGCAGTGGTCGGCAAACTCATTAGTCCACAGAGCCAAATAGCAACAGCACAACGATTGACATTTCTTTGGAGAATCACATTTTTTAAACTTAAACTTCTTCTAACGCCACTTCTTCAAAATTAGACTCGCCCAGGCCATGGTATTTTGTGGAAGAGCCACACTCAAGGGGCCAAAGCTCGTGGCTCAAGAGCCGCCCAGAGCAACTGTCCTTAGGGAAACAGAGGGATGCGCCTCGCTACAGACTCCACGTTGATATCTGAGCAACGGAGAAGCAATATTTGGAACGGACTATTAAAATCACAATTAGATGGATTAAATTTACCACCACATTTTAGAAAACAGTACCAGGGACAATTAGTTACATATGAACTACGAAGAAAGACCACATAAGAATTCAGAAGAGTGCAACACGGAATCAAGAAAGGAAGTGTGTAAAACGATCCCTGTATTTTCCAAGAGACACGTTTTGTCGGTGGAAAGCAATGGCATAAAATGGACCCTGCCAGCAACACACAAGGCTGTTTGGGCCAAGCGCACATTGGTACCACGCAAAGCAGTCGCTGGCTTCCAGGTTGAGGGCGGATTATATTAGCAATTCCAGGCTGGGTTTGATCTCCGTTGATCTGATGCTTAGTCATTCTACTCCCAGAGTCGCATTTGTAGCATATCCCCTTCCATAGCTGAAGGCCACACATGAAGCCACAGACAGAGTTGTGCTTCTGGGTGTGAGCAGTGAAGGAACACCAGTGCCTCCCCGGCCCTCCTTCATTCCGCCACAGCTGTCTCAGCCGTCTCCACGGTCTCTGCCCAACATCACCCAACTCCTAGGGTCCCCAGACCAACCAGGGAATGGGCAGGAGAAAGCAGAAAAGTGCAGAGACAGA
Source organism: Vespertilio murinus (assembly GCA_963924515.1). Taxonomy (NCBI): domain Eukaryota; kingdom Metazoa; phylum Chordata; class Mammalia; order Chiroptera; family Vespertilionidae; genus Vespertilio; species Vespertilio murinus. The sequence continues at coordinate 196,560,326 of OZ004706.1, read as the reverse complement.
ATATATTCTCATTCTCAAATATCAATTCCCTTTTGGCTCTAAAAATTTTTTGTGAGTCTTTCTAAAATGCTCAGTGAAACCGATATAATCAGACAGTCCCAGAAGGCTGTTGAAGACTTGTGCTCACACACATGCGTAATGAGGGAGCCCCCCTACAGGACCTGCAAGGCAGAGTGCAGCGTGTGCTGATGTGTCACCATGTGTCTCATGGTGTTAGAGACGATGGAGCTAAATTGCAGGAATGTTGACTGACTTGGCCTTGATCACCTTATGTGGTCCACTGTCATGTTACCCACTAACATGGTCCACGAAGGAGCAAGAGCCTTCGGAGCGTGTGACGGTCGCCTGAGGATTTGTTAAATGAGGATGCTGATTCAGGAGGTCTGGGCAGGGTTGGAGGATTTGCCTTTTTATCTTTTCTATTACTTCCATCACCATTGATCCCCTCTATGCCCCCTGCCACTTCCCCCCACAATCACCACTCCATTGTCCCTGTCCATGAGTTCTCTCTCTTTTTCCTTGTTGCTCAACCCCTCCACTCCTACTCCCAGACATCCTTGAACCCCCAGAGCTAACTGCTTGCTCTCTATGAGTTTGTTTCTATTTTGTTTGTTTATTAGATTCCACATATGAATGAAATCATATAGTAGTTGTCTTACTCTAGCTTATTTCACTTAGCTTAATGTTCTCCAGGTCCATCCGTGCTGTCATAAAGGGTAACATTATCTTTCTTTTGTGGTATTTCATTGTGTAAATGTACCACAGTGTTTTTAATCCACTCGTCTACTGACGAGTTCACTTGGGCTGCTTCCAAATCTTGACCATTGTGAATAATGTTTCAGGTTTCTTCAGATAAATTCCCACAAGTAGAATTGCTATGTCATTTTAACTCTTTGTGGTAATTCCATACTATTTTTCACAGTGACCACACCGATCTGCATTCCCAACAACAGGGCACTGGGATTCCCTTTCCTCCACATGCTCGCCAACTCTTGTTGGATTGTTTGTTTGTTTGGTGGTGTTCAGTTTTATAAGTTCTTTATAAATTTTGGATATTAGCCACTTATTAAATGTATCATTGGTAGATATGTTCTCCCATTCCATGGATTGTCTTTTCATTTTGATGATGGTTTCCTTTGCTGTGCAAAAACTCTTTAGTTTGATGTAGTCCCATTTGTTGCTTTTTCTTTTGTTTCCCTTACCCAAGGAGCTATATCAGAAAAAAATATTGCTACAAGAAATGTCCGAGATGTTACTGCCTATGTTTTCTTCTAGGATTTTTATGGTTCCGAGTCTAACATTTAAATCTTTAATCCATTTTTAGTTTATTCTTGTGTGCAGTGTAAGAAAATGGTCTAGTTTCATTTTTGCACATATACCGTATTTGCCGGCGTATAAGACGATTTTTTGGCCCTGAAAAATACGTATTTGCCGGCGTATAAGAGACTGGGCGTATAAGACGACCCCCTAACATTTCCACTAAAAAATACAGAGTTTGTTATATACTCGCCGTATAAGACTACCCCCCACTTGGAGGCATATTTTTCAGGGCAAAAAAGTCGTCTTATACGCCGGCAAATACGGTATATCCAATTTCCCCAACACCATTTATTGAGTAAACTTATCTTTAGTCGACTGTGTGTTTTTGCCTCCTTTGTCAAATATTAATTGACCATATGATGCGTGTTTATTTTTGGCCTCTCTATTCTGTTCCATTGATCTGTTCTGACCTATATGTCTATTGAGGGTCTGCCTTTCTGACCAGCTCCTGGGGGTGCTGACAGCCACATGCACCCTTGGGGGTGGTGACACAGCACTAGATATCTGCCCAGAAGGCAGGCAGAGTGTAGACAAAGATCCATGATTGCAACCCAATATTCCTGGAAATCCTTTTTCTTTTCTTTTTTATTAAATGATGACACTATTACAGATGTCCCCATTCCCTGCTCCACTTTTCCCGCCTCCGCCCAGGCCCTGATCTCCTTCCCTCTGACTGTTTCCACACTGCTGTCTGTGTCTACGGGTTATGCATATATGTTCCTTGGCTAAGCTCTTCACCTTCCTTCATCCAGCCTCCCCGCCCCCACCCGACAGCTGTCATTCTGTTCCATGTGTCCATGCCTCTGGAAATGCTGGGCCACTGAGGAAAGAAGTGCTGTCCCCTCAATACCTCTGCAATCCTCAATTTGTTTCTGAAGCAAATTCCGGGATCTAATCATCCTACATTCCAGTCATAACATCATCAAATTGATCTACGGGGGAAGGCTGGGCTTTCCCTGTCAGGAAAGGTGACATCTGGGGCAGCAACCACATTAGATGGATCTAAAAACAACCAACGAGGCACTCACTCCATTACACAGCATTAAAGAAGAGCAGAAGAGTCATTCAAAGGGTCCATTAAAGAACAGAATCTTTTCTAAAAATGCAAAAAAAAAAGTAAAATAATGTTACTGAAATAAAAAAACAACAACAACCACTAAATAGCAACACACGGAGAAAGGAGAATAATAGCTTTGGGAGAAAATTAATAATGACATCACCATGATAACCTCATCAATGAAACAAGGGTTCCTTGGTGAAGAGCTGAAGCAAATCACAGAGAGCAGTCTTTTAACTGAAAATTACCTCAAAGTCACCTCATTTTTATCTCCACTATTTTTTTTTTTTAACCAGAAAACTAGGGCCACATCTGAACCTAAAGCACACTATTTTTCATGACAACTCTGTGCTATGACTCATAACCAAGTATTTTTTCCTATAAAAATGTTTATCTGCACACTGATATTTTAACACAGTATACATTATTTAGAACATATTCAGGTTGGAAAATGTGTTCTGTGTTTATTATGTTTTATACCATACTAGAAGCCCAGTGCACAAAATTGGTGCCCCGGGAGGGGGGGGGTAGGGTGTCCCACAGCCAAGTCTGTACCCTCTCCAATATGGGACCCCTCAAGGGATATCCGACTGCCCACTTAGGCCTGATCCTGGTGGGGTCGAGCCTAAATGGGCAGTCAGAAATCCCTCTCACAATCCAGGTCTGCTGGTTCCCAACCACTCGCCTACCTGCCTGCCTGCCTGATTGTCCCTAACTGCTTCTGCCTGTCAGCCTGATCACCCCCTAAGCACTCCCCTGCTGGCCTGATTGACACAGAACCACTCCCTTGCCGTACCAATTGCCCCTAACTGCCCTCCCCTGCTGGCCTGGTCACACCTAACTGCCTTCTACTGCCAGCCTGGACACTCCTAACTGCCTTCCCCTGCTGGCCTGGTCACCCCTAAGTGCCCTCACTTGCCAGCCTGGTCCCTCCCAACTGCCCTTCCCTGCTGGCCATCTTGTCGCAGCCATCTTGTGTCCACATGGGGGCAGCCATCTTTGACCACATGGAGGAGGCCATCTTGTGTGTTGGAATGATGGTCAATTTGCACATTACCTCTTTACTATATAGGATTTTCTTAGCATCAGTTAATTAAAAAATGAAAGAGGATAGCACGGCTGGCATGGTTAAGTGGTTGAACGTCACCCTATGAAGCAGGAGATCATAGTTCAATTCCTATTTGGGGCACATGCCTGGGTTGTAGACTCGATCCCCAGTGTGGGGTGTGCAGGAGACAGCCAGTCAATGATTCTTTTTCATCCTTGATGTTTCTGTCTGTCTGTCTGTCTGTCTCTCTCCCTTCCTCTCTGAAATCAATAAAAATACTTTAAAAATGAAAGAGGATGTGCATCCCATAACTGACTACAAAACCCCAAGGGTGAGAATTCATGATCTTCATCACAAAAGACTAAGTTTGCAATTTCATAAGTCCCCCCCAAATTCCAGAAAGGCTTCCAAACAGCATTCTCTCTACTGGACACGCATCTGTCATTGAAATCTGACAAGAATCATCAGTTATATAAAAACTTAAATTTTTAAAGATGCTGTAATTTAACTTTTAGCCCATTCAAATTGGAATATTCTGCAAAAATCAACATTTGCTGATTTGCAAGCCAGGGTATTCTTTTCATGAACTTGCAAAGCCTTCATGCCTGAGCTGAAGTTGAAGTTAAGCATTTGCCTTTGGTTGAGGGAGTCCTTGTCACCTTCCCATGCAGTCTCTGTGGGTCTGGAGATCAAAGTCTCAGGCTCAGTGAGCCTGTTGTTTTCGTTTGTTTGTTTTTTAATATTTCTGTTGATTTTTCTTAGAAGAAGAAGGGAGAGGGAGAGAGAAACATTAATTGGCTGCCTTGCATATACATATATCCTGAACCCAATTAGTAGCTGAACCCACAACCTGGGCATGTGCCCTGACTGGGAATCAAACTGGTGATCTTTAGATGCATGGGACAATGCTCAACCAAAAGAGCCACACTGGCCAGGGTGAGTCTGGGTTTCAATCCTGCCAGCAATCAAATATTTGATTCCCAGCACAAAGAGCTGCCTCTGGCACAGTGCTGCCCACACGGTTAGGACTTTACGAGCCTCAGTCCACCTGGTTCCATTCTGTGAGATGCAAGTCCAGGTACACAGGACTTCACAGAATTGATGCAAGAAGAATCTAAAATTCAGACTCCCGCTCAGCATTTGGGTAGAGAAGACACTGACAAGGCTGGCCCCTTCTCCTCCTGCCCAGTAAACAAGTGACATGGGGTACATCTGTCAGGCCTGCGCTTACATCATTCCTGATTCATACGCCTCACATTCATTTCCAGAGACCATGCCCACCCCTCAGCCACGCCAGGAAGAGGCAGGTTCCACTGACTCCAAAGCCCACGTTCACTGCATTGCAGAACCTCCTGGTATTTATTATATTTTGTCACAAGTTCAGGAGAATTTTCTCTGTGAATACCATTTGGTTAATAGCAACATTGGTCAGAACATCATTACCGTAGGAGGAATAAACCTGTAATTAACCTCAAGAGGGACCTGGTGATAAAAGCTTTTATAACCACCAATAGATGCCAGAGGTTTCAGCTAGTGGTGGCAGGAAGAAATTGTAGTGAAACTGTCATTTAAAAAAAATAGACTCAACTTGTTGAAATCACAGATACTGTATCTTTATTTTTGTTTTATTACAGATTCATAAGAAAAGCCTGATAAAAATGATTGACTAGCAAAGGAATAAATAGTGATAATTCAAAATATATAATTACAGTATAGAATGCTCATATTCTAGTCTTTCATTTTTCCATGGAGCAGACAAAAGAAAACACATAGGACTTTTTTTCTGGGTACATTATTCCATTTTTGCTATGCTACATGTGGGGGGGAAAATGGTGAACAAAAAGTAATAGTAATAACTGAGTAAGAACAAAGAAAATTATTTTGACCAAAGGAGAAAAGAAACTTTATCCTCATGGAAAAGAAAGCAGAGAAATTTATGCAAAGAAAAAGAAAACACAATCCATTGTCATTATTCTGTGAATTTATTTTCAAGAGTCTGATTTTCCATTTTAATACTTAGGAACTCAAGGCCGTATTTATCTGGACAAGAGAAGATTCAGGTTAAGTGACACATCCAGCTGCTAATAGAACTCTCTCAGCTTTTCAGTATTGTCTTTCAAAAAGCACAGAAATAATGACACTCACAATGAAAAGGCGCTCTACAGCAGGTCAGATTTTCCATGGAAATAATCAATAAAGAACCACCAATCCACCTTGCAGCTCTCCCTCCAAAATGTGATTTCAACACTTAGGCAGCCAATACAGTACAACTAATGTTTCCTGCATGCTTCCTTGCCAAACAGAATGAAAAGATATAGGTATCTTTGAAGACATAAGGTATTCCTCTTAAGGAAAGTGAAATAAGCTGGTAATTTTTGAAGTTATCTTCAGTGATGAGAATAACATTATCAAATGTGTGCCAATGGTGCAGGGGAGGGCGTGCAGTCTACCACCGGTGAGCATCATGAAACTGCCGAGTGTGAACTATTAAAAAGTGACAGACGTGGAATTATATTCTTTCATCCCCTGGTGGCTTATGTTTGGATAGTACAGCCAACAATTCTATAGAAATGAACTAGCACCATTTTTCAATCCATCATTATAGATTAGCATACTCCTTCCTCTCCAGCACCAGGTTCTGCAAGGATGCAAACGGATATCGGCAGTGTGACTCCTCCCCCAGAACTGCATTCATGGGGGCTGGCGGCCATATTGGAAGGGAGTCCACCTGCTTGACCAGAAGCCCAATGTGCCCCAGACACAGACACAAGATGAAACCTTTTTCAGGCCTAAAGGCAAGATTGAGCCTGGAGTCAGAGGCCTAGATTCGTATACTGAGACTGCAGCTTACACAAAGTGTATAGATATAGAACACTAATATACTGTGGGTAATATTACTTTGAAAAATGTGAGTTTCTAATATCCCCTGGTTAGTGATCTGCTATTGGGTGCACTTTTGTTGGCCAGCTTGGGCACACTGACCATTCACGGGGTCTCCACAGGTTCCACTCCGTGCACTGAGACCCGGATCAAACCCTCGCTCTGCTACTGTGCTGTGAACTCCTCTGGGGAAGTTAACTAAACTCTCTGGCTTTGGGTTCCTCAGATATAATGGGGGAATGATAGCCTGACTGCGCAGTTACTGGCACCGCTAGCCAGAACAGCAATAGCACTTGGAAAAAAGTATGTGAGATTGGAAATAAAACACTGAAGAACTAACGAGAGACTATTCCTGGTGTCTTCCTTCTCTAAGACGCCTTTTGCACATCTGCTCAGCGCTGAGAGTCCTGCAGGACACTGCCAGCCTCATTTCTCCGATGAGGAAACACTCCCCTCAGAAGGCTACTATCTGGGCTGAGTCCCCACCACCCTGGTGGGGCCAAGGTTCTCTCTCCTCCACTCTGCCTCTGGGATGTGCTGAAGACAACCTTCCAGAAAGAGGCGGTAATGACCATTCCAAATACGGTTCCACACTACCATAAAATTAACTACAATGGACTTAAATTTAATTCAGGAACAGAAAAGTTGCTAGAAAAATCTCTAAATATTTAGAGAACAAAAACACACTTCTAAATAAAAAACAATTCTCAAGGGAAACTTTAAAACAGTTTAAAATAAATGAAAATATAACTTATAGAAACGTGTGAAATGCATTGAAAATATTGCTTCAACAGAAACTTATAACATTGAAGTTATATTAGAAAAGAAGAACTACCTAAAATCTATCATAATGCTTCCAACTTAGGAAACTAGAGGGGAAAATGCAATATAAGCCTAAAGCAAGCAGAAGAAAAGAAATAAAGATCAGAGGGAAGTTTATTAAATCGAAAGCAGGAGGCCAAGAGAAAACTCAATAAAACTAAAATCTAATTCTTTGAAAAGATGGATCAAATAGGTAAACCTCCCATTAGGTTATCAAGAAAAATGGCGAAGACACAGCGTACTAATATCAGAAATGAAAGAGGGGCCATCACTAATGATCTCATGGACATTAAATTGATAAAAAAGGAATGCTATGAAAAATGCTCTGCCCACAAATTGGGTAACTTAGATGAAATGAGCTGATTTCTTGGAGGACACCAACTACTAAACCCATGCAATGAGAAATAGATCATCTGAATAAGGCGCTCTCTCTCTCTCTGTGAAGGGATTTAATTTAATAATTGATGACCCTCCCAAAAGGACAGCAGTAGGCCCAGATGGTTTCATGGCTGAATTCTGCCCACCATTTAAAGAAGAAATAATGCAGTCTCTTCCTAAAAACAGAAGCCGGAGAAATACTCCCTAACTCAATACAGGCATGCCTCACTTTATTACACCTTACTTTATTGTGCTTCACATATATTGTTGTTGTTGTTGTTTTATTTTGTTTTGTTTTGGTTTTCCAAAAAGATTACAACTCATTCAAGGCTCAGCTGATGGTTAGCATTTTTAAGCAATAATGTATGTTTTAATGAAGGTAGACACATTTATTTAGACATAATGCTAACGCACACTTAAAAGACAACAGTGTAGAGTAGACATAACTTTTATATGACTGGGAAACAAAAAAAAAGTATGTCTCATTTAACTGTAGTATTTGCTTTCTTGTCATGGTCTGGAACTGAACCTGAACTCTATCTGAGGTAATCCTGTACCAAAACTAGGTTAAAGACATTGCAAGCAAAGGAAACTTCAGAACAACATTTCTCCTGCAGAATTCCTCAATGATAGTAGTAGATCTAATCTAATGATGTATAAAAAGAGAATGTTGTAAGAAGGTGGGTGGGAAGAGGGGGAGAAATTCCTTACTAGGATAATAATTTCATCGGGCCTTGCTTCCTCAGACCTTGCAAGCAAGAGAGTGGAGTGAAACATGTAATGCGTTAAAGAAAAAGAAAAGAAAAAGCAACGAACATAAGATTCTATGTCCAATGTAGCGAATCTTTGAAAGTAAAGAAGAAATACTTTTTAAGACAGAGTCTGAAGGAATTTATCACCAGGTGACCTGGTGACCAGCCTTGTAAGAATGTTAACAGAAGTTCTTCAGAGAGAAGAAAAATAACACAAGTCAGAAACACAGATCTACATGAAATGGAGGGGCATTGTAGGAGGAATAAATGGTGAAATAAAATTTGCAAGGGAAAATAGACAGAGCCATGATTCTAGAGACCTCAACACCTCTGCATCAGTGGCTGGCAGAGCGTCCAGCAGAAAGTCAGTAAAGACGTAGCGGACCTGAGCAGCGCCATGAAACCACAGAATCTAACTGACATCCATGGACCACGTCAGCAACCCCAAATGCCCTTCTTTTCTAATATACACGGAATGTTCACTGAGACCGCATTCTGGGCCATAAAACATCCCTGAGCCAAGATGGGTGGGTTTTAAATAAAAAATAAAATACTCTTTACTTATACGTTAAACACATATTCTTTATATCTACAATAAGCTGTGTCTCATTTTTCTTGAAACAAGTATTTCACTCTTCCCACAAATGTGGCTACCGCAAACCATTTACCACTTCTAAATGACCTTAAGGAAGTGGCCGCGCATTGTGCATATAATTGGTGACCGGCATTTTGTCTCAGTGTGGGGGACCCCTGTGGGGGTGAGCTCTGGGAAAGAAGGGCCTTTGTGGCTAAATTTACAGTTTTTCAAATGGAACTCTTACTCTAGATGGTACAGAACATTTGAAATTGTAAATGTTGGCAGTGACTCAAAATAAACATTTAAGCATCATATAAGACAACACCATGGAGACCAAGCACGGATATTCTACCTGGCTGAACCCAGCTGTAGGCTGAAGTTCTCCAATCTAGGCCAACCCCTAGTTTTACCAGCAGGGACCCCAGGAGTGTGCCATATGCCATAGCCGCCGAGCAGACCGGGTGTGTGGGTCCCACCACAGCTGCCATCAAATGCACCTTTTAAGCCTCCATGGAATTAACATTCCCCGGCCCGGTACTGAGTCCACCTCCATATCATGTTCTTCCACCAGGAACACCAACAGTCCCCATGCCTACATTCCTAGGCAGCTTCCTCACATCAGCTAATAATTCATAATTCCTTCTCCCCCCCCCCCAAAGAGCACACTTATATTTCAGTTCATCAGCAAAGAACTAGCAAGACAATCAAAATCGTGTCTGTGAAGTCACAGTAAGATTCTGATCAGTGATAGGAAGTCCGCAAGGAACATCTTATTCAACAAACGTGTTCACTCACAACTGGCTTCCCTGTGCCACACCGGCCTGAGTGGTGCTGAGTTGGTCTAAAAAATGTCCTCTTTTAAAGGATTTCAGCTTCAATCCTTATTTAGTGGAAAGCAATATTTAGTCTTCCAGGGGAAAAATAAAAACAGGCGATTGGCTGCAGTATCCCTACCCTGACAGGTCTCACTCCCGGTGCTCCCTCCCAGATGGAGGAGGGAGTACATGTGAAGGCGGAGGGCTGGGGGGACCTCAGGGAGGCTGACAGTGGGGGGATGGTGAGGAGAGGGGAGCCTTCAGCTGGGGAGAGCCTGGCGGGCTCAGGCTGGCACTCACTGTGGCCCCTGCTCAGGATCCATTCACTCAAGGTTCCAAAAGAGAGAGGTATCAACTCAAAGGCACCAGGAATGCCAGGGAGAGGCTGAGCAGGAAGTACATGCATGATCCTAATGAACCTGACCGAAGGATTTCCATATCAGCAGCAAGAAAAACATTGTCCTAAAAGCCTGGGGATGTCACATATCCCATTGCTATCACCTTGGAATGCCACAGGAGTATATGTTAATGGAGTTAAGTGCAGAGACTGATATTTCAAAAACCTATTTCAAGAACAACAAAATACTCTGTGATGAAATGCACTCAGTGAAATTAAGGGGAAATGGCTAGATCTTCCCCCGAGAATAACAAAAACCGTCTCATCGCATACCAGGCATCCATTGTCTGCTAGCATTTCCTAAACTGGTGTTCTAAGGAAAATAAGAGATATGGATGAAAACAAAGGTATGGGTTTTGTCCAAGTTGTTTTTTTTTAATTAATAAATCTTTGTTGTTCAGATTATTACAATTGTTCCTCTTTTTTCCCCCATACCTCCCCTCTACCCAGTTCCCACCCCACCCCCTGCCCTTACCTCCCCCTCACTGTCCTCATCCATAGGTGTACGATTTTTGTCCAGTCCCTTCCCACACCCCCACACTTCTTTCCCCCTGCGAATTGTCAGTCCAAGTTGGTTTTGAAAATATGGGTTAGATATGGTGAAATGGGTATTTTTACTACGAAAGCTCTGAGCATTTTCCCCCTGCTGGTACGCTTTTGCACTCTCATAAAGAGATCTCTGCTATGAATTTTCAAATCTATTGACCACCAAAGCCAGTATTTAAATGCACAAAGTCCAGATTCTCCCAGAGAAATATTTCATGGAATGTCATTTAGGAAATACTAATTTATTTTATTTGTTGGCAAACTTAAATAATAACTTCACATGCTAAGAAGTTACCTTTTTGATGTTCTTAAATGATGCAGCCTGTCTGGTTACAAGGGTCCCAGGCCACCTCTTCAGCTCTCCCTCCTGGAATTTAAGTGTTAGTTCTCTGAGCTAACGGATTCCTACCCCAGTGCCTTTCTCATGCTCTACCCGTGCTCCCTCATGGGTAGAACATTCTGATGGCGACGAATTGCTTCGGGTTTCTAAATCATTGTTTTCTTGCCAATCTGGTGTAGGAAGAGTTAAAATATGCACCTCTTATGGAATTTTCAATGCCAGAAGAAGCAATTAAACAAAATTGTCGTCATAAAATGGATACTGAAGGGAGATAGAACACCTGGTTAGTTATCAATTAATACCTCTTTATTATGTTCTGCCTGGCTTTCTTCCTTCTTACGTGTGATGGTACGCGGGCCAGGGTTATTTATGATTTACAGGCAGGAAGGTAATTAAGATTTATGCTCATAGGAAATGCTTTGCATCTCTGTGCAGAATAGTACTTCAACAGAGCTGGAATCAGAGCCAGGGTCCAGAATTTTCTTTCCATGTTTGCATATTATGGTCCAGTATCAGGCTAGCTTAGTTGGTATTTCCATGCTGCATGTCCACAAGGTTATGGGGGAAACATGGGTGACTGCAAGAGAGCCAAGAGCTATGAGCAACGAGAGTCATGAGAGTGAACCTCATTGTTCGGAAGATTACACAGCTCCACATTTTCATGGGCTTGCAGTGGCTAAAAGGCACCTTCCCTATGTCACCCAAACTTTACTGTTCGTGTGTTTATCTCCCCTTTGTCCAGGCCCCAGTGATCTGTAGGGAATGGGCCTGTTGTACTCTGGGGAGTGAAATTGCAGCTCCCTAGTGAAGCTGCCCAAATGCCCATGCTTATAACATCTGCCTCCCTTCCGATCCTGTCCTATCTATAACAATAAAAGCATGATATGCAAATTGACTGAACGGCCAAACAGCGCCACGACCCGTCCAGGTGACCTTCCGGAAGAAACCGGGAATGAGAGGGCCTACCTTTGCACGAATTTTGTGCATCGGGCCTCTAGTTATTAATAACTAGCTAATTACAACTGCATCAACAACACCCATATTTTACAAGTTTACTTGAATAGCTGTCCATCTTCTTCCCTCACTGCCATGCAAGCTGTGCAAACACAGGCACTCCTGTCTGTTCTGGTCTCTATGTGGCCCAGTCCTGAACAGCACCTGGAACATGCAGCCGCTTAGCACCTGCTTGGGCAACAGAAGAGTGAAGGCATTTGGAAACAGCTTGTGTGGAGAGAGGGGCAGCCAAGGCAGAAGAATGAAGAGGCATCAACATAAAAGGAGATACAGAGACGTGGGAGAGAAGGAAGGGTGCAGGGGAGAGCAGCACTCTGGGAGGAGATGGAACAGACAGCAACACCAACCAATTGGTGTGAGGTCCAAAGTGTGAGGGAAGACGATAGGACTCAGAACTAAACAGTGTTGGTGACCTTCCAGAAAGTGGTTTCAGTAGAAGGGTCCAGGCTGGCAAAGAGCTAAGGAGTTAAAGGGAAGATTTAGAAAATAGAGTTAATGAAAATAATCTCATTGAGGAAGAAAGAGAGAGTGAGGGGCCCCTACCAGCCAGCAGGTCCTAGCACAGAATGTGGAAGGAAGGCTTGATACTTCAGAAGTTGTGTGTGAGCTTGTGTGTGTGTGTGTATGCATGTGTGTGTGTGTGCATGTGTCTGAATATTTTAGTGTGTCTTTGTCCGAGTGTGTATGTGAGTGTCTGTGTGTATGTGTTTGAGTGTGTGTCTTGAGAAGGTGGCCAACACCCAAGAGTAGTCCTTAACAAGCAAACAGGAACTAACTTTACCACAATCTATTTTATAAGTAAATGGGAAAAATTAACATGAATTTAAATGCCATTGACACTGAATTTCAGTCTCCCTATTTCAATTCCAGGAGATAAGGTATCACAATGTCCACACTTCCATTTATTTAGGACCTTGTTCAATAATAATTCAGAACTGAGTTTCCAAGTCAAAAGAACTGACCTAAACATGCTATTGACTCAACCAGACAATGGTAGGAATAAAGCAAAGTAAGTAAATAAAATAAATGCCCTGCATAGGAAAGTAAAATAAGTGAACAGCCCCATAGGACCCAAAGTCAGAGGCAAAATGAAATCTCTGAAGAGGAAAATGTATTTGGTTCTAATATTCTCTTAATAGATTTTTTCAAACATGATAAGGAGATTGAAAGAGGCCCGGGTAACTCCAGATAGATTATGCAAATGCTCGTTTCATTTCTCTGCTTCTGAGGGAAGTGTCGCCGCCACCATTTTCAAAACTGCAAACCTCCAACATTTGCTATCTCTGCTCCCCAGCTGGCGAGCATGACCAAAGGATTATGCGAATGCACCGCGATGAGCAGCAGACAGTCATGCGGAGCTCAAAAGCATCTCAGAGACTGCAGTTGCCGGGTGCTTAGGAAGAAGAATTTTAAAATACAGTTCCGTGGTTTTCACCAGCTTATCTCAACCAAGAGGTTAAATATTCTCTCTCTACTGCAGGGAGAGAAGGAGGAAGGGAGAGAGAGAAAGAGGGGACGAAGAGGGAGGAGAGAGAGAGAGAGAGAGAGAGAGAGAGAGAAGAATTTGCTTCTTCTCCAGCTAGGAATGGAATTGACTTTGACTCTGATTTGAGGTTATTTCATAGCCACTAGGGCCTTCCCTCGCCTCCCCTCTTTTTGAAAGTGTGATGTTCACACCAGTCAATATCCCACACCAAATCTTACCACAGCCATTCTTTCTTCAGGGGAGTGAGTACCTCTAACCTAGACCAACAGGCCTGGCCCTTACCCAGGCTGAGAGGAAGGGATGAGGGTGATGCTGTATTCCCACTGGCCCCTCTCCTACAGCTGCAGGGACGGCCTGCCAGGGACAAAAGCCACCGCAGCCCGGGGTGTTAGTGTAGGAGTCCCGTGGCTTCTTTTCTCAGCCTCTCATTCCATAAATACTTCACGTCTTAGGAATGTGCCTTTCAAATCAACACTCCTGCCGTCCATGTCCCTGGACCAGAGGCACGTGCACACTCATTTCCTCTGGAATGCCCCAGACTCCAGGGGCCAGAGAAGTAGTAAGCCAACCTTCATCACTTGAACATGACCTTCGTCACTTGAACACAACCTTCATCAGAAGGCAGTTCTAGTTCCCAATCCTATATAATAAAAGCCTAATATGCAAATAGACCAAATGGAGGAATGACTAGTGGAGGAACAACTGGTCACTATGATGTGCACTGACCACCAGGGGGTAGATGCTCAACATAGGAGCTTCCCCCAGACCACAGGCCCCAGGCAAGCCAAGGCAGGTGCCAGTGGGTCCCCCTACCACCCCCCATCACATTGCCAGTTGTCCCATAGAGGGAGATGAGCAGCGATAGAAGCAGCAGCATAGCACAATCCAGGGGTGGGGCTGGCCGGCGATAGCAGTGGTCACCTCCAAGGCAGGTGCCCCCCGATCGCCCCACCAGTCACCCCACAGATCGGCCCTGATCACCAGCCAGGCCTAGGTACCCTACCCGTGCACAAATGTTGTGCACCAGACATCTGGTGTAAAATAAAGAGGCGGATTCCAATGGAATTGACCCAGAAATACCTATTCTTGTTGGAATAGTCATAGGCCAAGGTACCCTACTCACAGCCTTCATTTTTCTGAGGACATAATCAAATTTAGTCCTTCCTAAATGAATTTCAGAGATAAGGGGATGCATTAAAAGAATAAGTAAATGGCATTTATGTTGGCCTTCATGTGCCAGTCTGTGCTAACCAGAAATGAGCAGTGAAGATTCTTCTGCCCTACGTTTGCTCTGCTATGTAAATCTGTGCTGTCATTGACCACCCACGTGGACTCCTGAACATTCCAATGGAACTTCCTTGGTCACATGATGCTAACCTGGCCACTAACAGAGGGCTGGCTATCAGTCAGCTAAGTAACACTGACACGTATGACACCAAGGTGATCATCCGAATGGACCATTTCTAGTAAAAATCACCTCACGAGTTCATCCCTGGAAATGGACTCAAGATTATGAGCCTAAAAACAACTTGTCTTTCAAAACAGAATCCCAAACCCTGGGGTTTGCTATGTGGGTGCCAAGGTGACCCGGAGTTCTTAAAATTCAAATTGAACAGACAGTCACCATCCCCTATGAGCAGGGCGGCTTCGGATGGTTCTGTCGGCGTGGCAACGCAAGGCTGTAATTAGGGACTGGTAGCACTCACTGCTCACCAGTTGGGTGTAAGCTTTAAACGAATAACTCAGCAATTAGGAGAAAAATGAGCAGTAATTACACCAATTTCACTCGCGGCTAGACAGATGGAACGCTTTCTCCTCGTTGCTGGCAAACTGTCACGACATTTATTTCATTTTTACTGTTTACTATTTGTTGTACTTTGATTAGGAGTAATTACAGGCTAGGAAAGTATGAAAACCATGAGTGATGAGTATCTTTTTAAAAATAGAAGGAGGCCTTTCCCCCGCTCCCTGGAGACTAGACACTCGCCCTCTGGGTCTGATGGAGAGGAGAGCCCCGTGCTGGAGGCCCGTGGAGGCCCCTTTGCAGCTGGAGCCTCCATGGCCGATTACCCCCTCGCCCAGCCCCTGGTCCCTGCACCGTGTCCCCCAGGCTCTGCAGACCTCCCGCACCCTTTGTCTCCAGCGGTCCGGGGGAGCTGGGGCTCACCTGTGCCTGAGGTGCAGTGAGCAATGCGAGAATGCCACGTAGCTCTCGTTTCCATCGATTTGGGGAACAGAAGTCTAGTTCCTTCCACCATGGAAGCGGAAGTGAATCTGCATTGTCTGGTCAACGGCAGAGATTTCCCCGCTAAACCCTGCAGGCAACCTGCATCGATTTCAAGGTGATGTGACATTCACATTTTAGTTCCTGACAAGACATCAACCATGCCGGGAACACCTTGATTTGCATTCGTTTCAAGCCACCGTGTTCCTAGCTAGTCTTGTTAACTTCTAATGCATGTGGGCTAGGCATGTGTAGCTTTTACATGTAGAAACGTGAATGACAAGAGAGCACACGGAATTACCATGCACTGAACACAGGCTCTAGCTGATGTTAACGATGGAATCTAGTTTAGAGCAAGTCCCCGCGTGACAAATAACGTGTTCTCCATCTGCACAGTTCTCAGCGCTGCTTTAAAGTCGTGTGTGTGTGTGTGTGTGTGTGTGTGTGTGTGTGTATGTGCATCATGATTACCTAGGGTGCCGTTCCAAATCCTAAGTCCCACGACATAGTCCAGGGAGAAATAAAAGCCATCGCAGTCCACAGCCAGCCCACACAAAAGCATGATTTTACCAGAAAAAAAATAAAAGGTGAAAGCTTTTCCCTTTCCTAAAAGGCATGCTCGAAAACGTCTCCAACGCCGTTCCCTGCATCGGTTTTTCTTAATGGAGAAAAAAGGCGCGGCCTTGTCTCACACGGGCTCCGTATTGATTCATGGCCACAGCGTGTGTAAAGCCGCTGCTAATGGCCGCGTGTGCTGAGCCCTGTGCTCGGGCGATGCATGGAATTGATTAGTTCCCTTAATGAGCCTTGGATGGTGCCGCACACGGAATGCCGAGCAGGGGCAAGTGTGGGGCTGAGGGTCCCACCTCAAAGCCGCCATCGGAAAAAAGTGGGGGTGGTTGGGAGGGGGAGAGCTGGAGGGGGATGCCTCCTCTCTTGAGGCTGCTGCAGCCACTGCACCGCCCCCCCTGACGAGGATGAGCTCAGACCCCCGGCAGCAGGCAGCACACGGGCCAGGAGGACAGCGGGATCAGACTGCCCTGGCCTCGGTCCGCCCTTTCCCACGGGGCCGATCCGAGCCCGCCCTGGGCGATCCACACCTTCCTGTTAACCGGAAAAGAGTGGGGCGGCCACCCCTACATGCCGGGTGTGCACACTGCCCCCTAAGATTTTAGCGGGAAATGTAAGAGAGGAAAGAAGCAATATAGTGCATTAAAAAGGCCAGCTCAGCTCAGGGGAAGCCAGTGAGGACGGGGGTGGGTGGGGGGTGGTGGCCAGGTGCTAAGGCAGGAGGAGCAAGAAAGGCAGGAGAGGGTTACCAGCCACTCCTGTGGGCAGGGCACAGCCTGCCAGCAGCCACTCCTGTGGGCCCGGAGCAGCCAGCCATTAGCATAGACACCCACAGGGCTTTCAGGGAACACAGAGGCAGAACACAGAGAACCAAATGGCTCATCCACATCCACACACCATATCCACATACATCACACACACACCACACCATGTACAGATACTCACAATATACACACCATATCCACATACTACATACACACACACACACACACACACACCACCACCACCACCACCACCACCACCACCACCATCATAGCACACATTCATCCCAGGAAGAAGCATTAAGATGAACTCAGAGAAGAAGAAGAAACAGTGTAGGAAGCTCATGGACAAGGAAGTTCAATGGTCCTAAAGATCACGGAGAGGTGGGCGTTCCCTGACCTCTGACTTCCCATTTCTTGTTCCCAAAGAGGAGTGGGTCCCGGACTTGGTCTAGAGTCTGTTTTCTTGTCCCTGAACTTCCTATAAACCATTTCTTTTTCCTTCTTCTTCTCTGAGTTCATCTTAATTCTTCTCTCTTGGATGAAGTACTTAGAGAAGATGTAATCTTGACCTCCAACTTAAAGGAAAGACTGGGGGCTCTTTACCCTCCCCACGTGGGAGTCTGGACTTGTTCTTCAATAAAATGTCCACCTTTGCTATAGAAAAAAATTTTTTTTAAAAAAAGGAAAGACTGCCAGGCCTAACGGGTCGCAGGAGGAATAAGCAGTGAGCAGAGAGGGGCGTGTGGTGGGGTTCCCTGAGGCACCTCAGTCAGTTTCCGAGGAGCTCCGTGACCCCGTGCACCTGCACCCACCTGTGACAGGAAGCTGGGCTCCGGTCCAGCCCCAGGTTTTCCTCCAAAGCATCTCTTTGCACTTAGCTACCACCCTACCACCCCGCACATTCATGCTGAGAATCTGTAACCTCATACTTTTCACTCTGGGTCTTTAAAGGAGGGAACATTCACTGGGCTGGGTGAACCTCCCCTGTGACAGTGGCCTCCACGCTGCACTCACCACGCACCACTCATTGGGTCAGCCCCGTAGGAGCTGCTCGGGTTCCTGAGGCTCGCTCCCGTGTGACAACAGCAACAACTGGGCCTTAGCCCGTGTGGACGCATGCCGTGTCTCTAATTGTTACATCCGGATCCTTATTTCTGTGAGTGTTTCAGAATCTGCTGGCATGCTTCCCTATCAGACACATGTGATAAAATGACAATGTAAACCAGCTTATTAAACATTCCAAATCTCACAATGCAAAAAATTCTGATTAGTCAAAACTGGCTTGGCTCAGTGGATAGAGCATCAGCCTGCGGACTCAAGAGTCCCAGGTTCGATTCCGGTCAAGGGCATGTATCTGGGTTGTGGGCACATCCCCAGTGGGAGATGTGCAGAAGGCAGCCGATTGATGATTCTCTCTCACAGATGTTTCTAACTCTCTATCCCACTCCTTTCCTCTCTGTAAAAAAATCAATAAAATGTATTTTTTTTTAATTTGATTAAACATTCGTCCTAAATGAGTGGCAAATTTTACATACTAGAGGCCTGATGCACGAAATCCATGCAAGGGCAGGCCTTCTGTCCCCCCGCTGCCAGCACCAGCTTCCCTCTGGCATCCGGGACCCGGGCTTCCCTCGCAGCCCCGGCTTCCTCTGGAAGGATGTCTGGCCTAATTAGCATATTATGCTTTTATTATTATAGATAAATTTGACTGGCTTTCAAGAAATCCCGTTACACAAACTATAGTCCAAGGTCTGGCTCCCCTGTCTAAAATGGTGACATGCTACTGTGTTTCCCCAAAATAAGACATCCTCCAAAAATAAGACCTACTTACAGGTTTCCTTCTGAGTGAAATATAAGGCATCCCCCCCCGAAAATAAGGCCCCCAGGCTCGGTCTCAGAATGACAATTAATTTGCCGTAAACTGGTCGCTAGGGCCGCCCCGACTGGCATCTAGCAACCAGTGATGTTACTCGGAGTCCTGATGTCACTGCTGTGTGAATGGAGAGAAATCAGTGTGGAAACTTTGTGAAACCTAAACTGCAAGAAGTTGTGACTTGGGTGAAGAATTCATGGGAGAAAATCACTGACAGTTGCATTGCAAATGCACTGCGGGCAGGCTACCTTGACAGGAAGTTCTCATTTAAAGACAGTGCTATGGCTAAACATGAGAGATTTGGTCCACTGATTCTGAAAGAAATGGAGTCACAAGAAATTCAACAGGAAATTCAGGAATTGGATTGTTGTGATGATGTTCCAGAAGATGATGACATGATTGTCATTGAATAAATGAGTAAATTCTTGATACTGTAGGATTCACAGTTTGTCTGGTTTGTGTTGACAACTACCGTACTACCGTACTGTATACAGGTAATAAATTTCCTTTATTTTCATTTAATAATAAATGTGTACCATATTCTTCTTCATGGAAAAATAAGACATCCCCTGAAAATAAGACCTAGCACATCTTTGGGAGCAAATATTAATATAAGACACTGTCTTATTTTCGGGGAAACAGGGTAGGAATAGGACCGAGATGTCATGGTTACAACCCAGACCTTTGGCATAGTTAGAATATAAACTGGAGGTCATGTGAGATATCGTGTCAATTCAAAATATCCCTTCTGCAACTACGTACCACCAGATCTCATCAGCTTATGGTAAGTGACAGCTATTTTTCACTTCATGACTCAGAGACCCTAGGACTTTCAACACTAATAAAAACGTGGCTGGTGTATAAGATACCACACATCTGTATAAAAAAATCTCACACTGAACATCACCCAGCTGTTTCTAAGTGTCCAGATGCTCTGGAATCATCCACCCGGGGGTCTTGCATGTTGAAAGTACCAAATAATGATGTGAGCAGGCAGCAATGTAACACAGGGCGGGGGCGGGGGGAGGGAAGGCATTGCCATGAGTTAGACAGTAAAATGAGTTCAGTTGATACACGCAAGAGAACACACATGGATTGACAAGAAATGGAAGCCAGCAGAAGGCTGTCCGTGCAGTGCAAGTGAGGGTCCCGGGGTGGCCTGCGTCTCAGTGCATCTTATCTGATGCCGAGCGAAGCTGACGATGAAGATGGGAGAGACGAGCTTACTAAGTGCCAACTGTATGCAAAGCACTGTTCTACATCAACCCCTTCATGGTACCCGACTTTCATGGTTACCGAAAAAAAAGCAACCAAAAAATTTAAAATGTGCTTAATGAAGATTTTTTTAAAGGCATCTAGTGACTCGATTAGCCAAATCTTGTATTGTAATACAGTGCTGTTGTGTTGTATGAGTGAATTGATTTGCTGTCTACACCCACCACGTGGGGGGCCGTCTTTCTGGACCTTGAGGGGGTGTGTGAACCTCATTTCGCATGGTCCTGCAGACTGATGCTTGCGGAGTAAGGAGCAGTGCGCATGCTCAGCCAGGCCCCTCCGCTGGACCTTCCATCCCCGGAGGTGACTTGCGGCTGACATGAGAAATACATTAATAACTGGCCCTGAAGATGGATTCTCTGCTGGCCCAATTATGCAGGCCATCTTCACAGACAATAGGAGCAACTAAACCAGAGTGTCAGTCTTTTTAAAACGAAAGGAGTGAAAAGCAACACCAGGGGGCTAGTCCAAGCGCCTTTCTAGGTGCCGGGAAGAAGGAAATGGACCAAGCCCAGGTTTTCTTCCATCGGAGAGCAGGAAGGCCAGGGAGCTGCACGGAAGGAGGAGGGGCCACAGCTTCTGGGAGCTGGTCCTGAAGCAACATGGCCACGGTTTCCCGAAAACCACATGGAGGGCAGGAATCTTCTAGAAGGTGGCAGCTGCCAGGAAGTGCTCAGTGGGAAAACCGATGCTTTGTTGACTCTTAGCACAAAGTGGTGCATTTTTATTAGTTTATACACAGAGACTTTCTGGGAGGATAGACAACAAAGAAATAACAATAGGCACACTCCTGGGATGTGCCCGCAACCAAGGTACATGCCCTTGACCGGAATCGAACCTGGGACCTTTTAGTTGCAGGCCGACACTCTATCCACTGAGCCAAACTGGTTTCAGCTGTCTATATATTTTTTTAAATATATATTTTTATCAATTATAGATTTCAGAGAGAGGGAGAGATAGAAACAATGATGAGAGAGAAATATTGATTGGCTGCCTCCTGCACACCCCACACTGAGGACTGAGCCCACAATCGAGGCATGTGACCTCCTGGTTCATGAGTTGATGCTCAACCATTGAACCACACTGGCCGGGCAACATTCTCAGTTCTTAACATCGACCCCCACAGCTGGGGAACAAGGACAGCTCTCCAGATGCTTCCATTCTTTCTTTAAAATATGTTTTTATTGACTTTAGAGAGGGGGGAGAGAGAGACAGAAACATCGTTGATGAGAGGGAATCACTGATTGGCTGCCTCCTGCACACTCCACCATGGGGACTGAGCCCGCAACCCTGGCTCAATGTGCCCCGACCAGGAATTGAACCCTGACCTCCTGGTTCCTATTTTCATGCCACTTCCTATCTATAACCACGTGAGGTTCAGCTCTATCTGTCTATCTGTCTGTCTGTCTATCTATCTGTCCATCCGTCCACCCATATCAACCACTGAGCCACACTGCCCAGGCCCGCTCTATTAAAAAAAAAAAAAAAAATAGCCGAAACCGGTTTGGCTCAGCGGTAGAGCGTCGGTCTGCGGACTGAAAGGTCCCGGGTTCGATTCCGGTCAAGGGCATGTACATTGGTTGCGGGCACATCCCCGGTAGGGGGTGTGCAAGAGGCAGCTGGTCGATGTTTCTCTCTCACCGACGTTTCTAGCTCTCTATCTCTCTCCCTTCCTCTGTAAAATATCAATAAAATATATTTAAAAAAATACTTTTGGAGTTTTGAATTAAGAATGTTTTCCTTCTTTCAGACGTAAATAAAATAACACAAACCAGCTGATAGTCATTCCTGACTCGGAAGATGCTACTGTGTGGGAACTCACTGGTCACCAAACGCCGTCCCCGGCAGAAGACAGCATAACCAAGGCAGTTCCACAAACACCACTTCCTCCCGGCATGGCATGCCAAGTTAGCATTTCACTGCGGATCTCTCTGGACCCGGGAGACACTGACCTCCTCCGGGCTTCTGTCACGCCCTCCAGACAAAGGCGCCTCTCCGCCGGCCTGCGAGAAGTCTTGCCAGTGAACTCATCTGTGGCTTGCCCTTCCTCTGAGCGGACATCGCGGTGCTGCTGAGCCAGAGTGACACTCGAATGGGTCACCGCGCGCCGAGGAGGAGTGCTATGGCCAACCCTCACCGTGGGGCATCCTGGGAATTCTGCAAGAAGCTTCATATTCATGAAGCTTAATTATAGCAAAATTGCCAATCTGTAAAAGCGGCTGCATTTGAATACTGCTCTCAAGCCTGAAACAGGAGCAAGGAGAGCGCGGTCCCCCGGAGACACGCCTCTCTGTGTGCGGAGAAGCTCCAGGGAAGGAGATTGGAGGCAAAGGAGGCAAACTGAACAGATGAAGAGGCCCTCTATCTGCCCAGAAAAATGAAAATGCCGAGCGCATCACAGGTCTTATCAGCTTCTCCCAATCAGCCAGAATGCTCGAGTTGGTAAATCAACACTCAAATAGCATCCGGAATGGAAGGCGTCGGTCTGAAGCTGAGACGCATTGTGTTACGGAGACCACAGGAGGGTGTAGAGGCTGCAGACACTTCCCATCTGCTCCGTAAGTACGGAGTGAGGCTGAGGGGTGCAGCCCCAGCCACAGTGGTCAACTTGAAGTCCTCGGGGCTGCCTTGAAGAGGAGCAGAGCCTCTCAGAATAGCGGGGATTGAGGGGTCTCGGCAACATCAGAGCAGAACCCGCGGTGCTGCTTCGCACCTGTGTCAACGAGGCTCCAAAATGCACAAGTGTGTCTGTGACCGTGACCGAGGCAATGAGAACTTGACAGGTCAGTGATTTCCTAGCAAGAAAGAGTCGTTGCTCATGTGAATCCTTCCCTCCTCCCTTTGGAAAAGGGATCTTAGTTGTGTTCTGGTCCAGAGTAAATGCAGAAGCCTATGGCATGCCCAGCACTTCCTGTCCATAACCACTTGAGGTTCAGATCGATCTATCTATCTATCTATCTATCTATCTATCTATCTAACTATCCATCCATCCATCCGATCTATCACCTGCCTATCCCTCTATCCATATCTAATATCTATTCTCCCATCTATTCATTCATCCATCCATCAATCCATTGACCCACAGTTACCTAACTATCCATTCATCCATATCTATCATTAATCCATATCTACCGACCTACCTACCTATCACCTATCTATCTCACCCCCTCACGTAGTCCAGCGTGGCTATGTGCAACGTTCCCTTCAGGCGACCTTTAAAGCTGAGGCAGATGCAGAGGACCATGGTGGGCGATGTTTTCAGACAGGTATTGCCGAATAACTCACACGTGAGCAACGCCAAATGCACTTCACAATTTCAAAAAATCGCTGTGAATAAGTGCCCTGCTTAGAAGAGGACAGCCAGTGTGGGTGACCCTGTGCCATGACAGCTGCTGCCACCCACTGAGCGCGGGTTCTGTGCTGGGGACCACGTTCAAAGTCTTCACACCCACCACCTTGTTGCGCCCTCGCCACCGCAGAGGAGGGAGGGGTGATGTCTCAGGGAACAGGCCCTGGGAAGGGCCTGGCAGCGGAGACAGGGTGTGGCCATCCATCTGCCCCACCTCAGACCTGAGTCCTCAAAGACCACTCACAGCTCTTCTCTCCAAATCCTAATGAAATGGCCAAAGAGAGAAGGAGGGAAGGAGGGGGGAAGAAAGGGAGAGAGGAAAGAAGAAAGGGAGGGAGGAAGGAGGGAGGAAGGGAGGAAGAAAGGAGGGAGAGGGAGAGGGAGGGAGGAAGGAAGAAGGAGAGAAGGAGGAGGGAGGAATAGAGGGACTTGAGCCAATGCTAGAAAACAGGAATGATGCCATCACCTGGCCAGAAAGTATATCAATTTATAATCTAGCAATAACCACAACAACACACATCTGCCACCTATCTGTAATTCCCAAACAGGAAAATATATCTGAAATCTGAGGAAGTCTCTTCACCATTCACCTGCCAGCAAAGCCCGGCCCTCATTGACAGGGTGCAGGTCGGTCCCAGGTGTCCCACCCAGGATGAAAGGCCCAAAGTTCTGCAGAATTCCCGATGCAGTTCTGCCGGGCCGCCCCGCAGGGTGTACGGACATCCGGAATATGCACAGCGTCGCTTGTCAAAAATCTGAGAAATTAGGAAGCGTGTCTGGTCCCCAAGGTTTGGATAAGGGCTGAGAGCATGCAGTGTCCGAGCACTCAAAGAATCTCTTTGCCATCAGCTGTCCCTGGCAATCAAAGGAACCAGAAATCAGCCTGAGATCAAAGCCAAACCAGCAATGACAGAAACTTAATAAAAAAAGAAGCATGCGTCTCAGTCACTGATGGAAAGCGCAGCCCGCTCCCGGCAGGGAGGACCCAGGGCAGTGTTATCGCATTACCGGCTGACATCACCCTCTCTCCCCTCCGGGCTAATTTCATCACCCGGTTCAGCCGGAGCTCAAGGACAGCCGCTGCTGGGCCCTGATTACATTTGTACCCCCAGGCCCACCGACCCTTGACCTTGAGGTTTGAGAAGTTGAATATGCTGGTGCAGTGTCTGTAGAGAAACAGGGGAAGGTTTGGAGAAATGATTCGTAAAAACTAAAGGTGAACCTTAACATTTTTCATATCATTTGTTCCATTTTTAAATCTACCAACTAACAGCTGTTGTGGTTGACTGATTCATATATATGTTGTAAGGGTATCAAAATACGCATAGAAATAGGAGTGGGGTTTTGTTCTATCTCATATTATTTATGGCAAAGCATGAACCCTCTCTGTGTTGAGTTGAAGTGTCCATGTTATTATTACTCTCTTGTCTTTTTCTGTTTATGGGAAATGTATGTATCCATCCCACCATCTTTTCAACAGCATCACCCTCACTGAACCCCTCCTCTGTGCCATCCCCGGAACCGGATTGGGATGAAAACAGAAAAAAATCCCTACTTGGAAGGTTTCATAATTCAAATAAGCAATTACATTAGTTTCTTGTGTCTCCTTAGGACTAGAAGATGGACTTTTCATTAGAGAGGTGAAAATGGTGTTGATTTGCCTCATTTAGTGGAGTTCAGATTGTGAAATAGTTAATGACCACAGACTTGCCTATCAAAGTGGATTATACTCACACTATACAGAAAGGTGGGGGGAGGGGTGGAGGTGGGGAGGATCAGAAACTGTTCGTCTCTGTGGCAGGCAGGAGCTCTGCTTAGAGTGTGAGCAGGGACAAAAGACCATGTGAAAATGGAAGACGTTTAACTCCACTTCCCAAAACTGGGCCAATTTCTTTGAGCAGAAGTTTCTTGCTCGGCAAATAAATGCAAACCATATAGCAAACAAACATTTGAGGCAATAAAACCACAACGCTGAGATTTCCATTATTTACAATCTTTCTACTGAGTTATTTTTATTTTTTCAAAGTACGTATTGGGGCTCTTGCAGCTTGGCTACCGACATGCCATTCAGACTGAGGAAGACCCAAAAACTTCGGGGCCACGTGAGCCACGGCCACGGCTGCATCAGTGAGCTCAGGAAGCATGGGGACAGGGATGGAGGGGGAGGGGGCACGGTAATGCTGGTGGCCTGCATCATCACAGGATCAACTTCTACAAATATCACCAGGTGACTTCGGGAAAGGGGGTGTGAGGCATTACCACTTGAAGAGGAACCAGAGCTTCTGCCTTGACAAACTATGGACCCTCGTCAGTGAGCAGACACGGGTAACTGCTGCCCAAAGCAGGACTGGCGCTGCTCCTATCACTGAGGTGGTGCGATCGGGCTACTGCAACGTTCTGGGGAAGGAAAGATCCCAAAGCAGCCAGTCACTGAGAAGGCCAAGGTCTTCAGCAGAAGAGCTGAGGAGAAGAGGAAGGGTGCTGGTGGGTTCTGTGTCCTGGCAGGGAAGCTCATTAAAATGCCCAAGTACTTTTGATAAACAAACAAATAAAAAAGTACTTATTGTGCACAGAGGGTTAGAGCATAAAATCACCTAAGCAGCCTGGGTAGCCCACAGGGATGAGGCCCTGGGGAGTGAGTGCCCTGGATGAAGTCACTCACCATAATATACAGCGTCTGAAAGTCCTCAGTCATTTCATTCACTCCCAGCAAACATGTCTGAACTCTAGATCCCGTGTTGGGTGCTGTCATGATGATTTCCCCAAACTTCCTTACATCCCTAAAAGACGCTGGTACGCACCAAATCACATCAGTGGATTCGGTCACCCAGGGAGACAGACCAGTGCCTGCCGTGCTCGTCCGGGGCAGGGGTCTTCAGCACCAGAAGCACAACAGACTCACGTGGACAACTTTGTAAGACAGGGATGCTTGGGCCAAGCCCAGACCAATGAGAGCGAAGCTCTGAGAACAGGGCATATGTGTTTGTGCAAACCACCCAGGTGGCTATCATGGATGATAGGACCACGGGCCTCAGGCTTGCCCATGTTGTGCCCCTTGATCTAGCAGATTCTGTAACCTCTGGGAGCTGGTGAGAAATGCAAAGCCCCAGGCCCCATCCTGAACTACCGAATCAGAATCTGTTGGAACAAGATCCTTCGGTGATCTATGTGTCAGAAATTTAAGGAACACTGTTCTAGGACAGTAGAAGGTCACATTTTATCTTCTGAATTAATAGTCTGTGGTACAGTTAGGCTGCTGATCACATCATTGTCGGAACCAACAGCCTTGGAACAACTTTTCTATAGGGCATAGGTCACTCCAGACCACCAGGAGCTGCCAAAGGACTCTGCTTTCTCCCTTTAGGATAACCCCACCAGAAGATTGTCACTGGGAAAGAAGAAAGGTCAAGTTCAAACACTGGGGCTAAGAAGAGGCGTGTGGTAGAGTGTGGACACTATTAAGGTCAGAAAGTAGTAATGCCGGCTCCTCCCTTCTAATACACACTGGATTGCAAATTCCTTCCTTGAGTGAAGGGACTATGCTTCTCCCTTATTTATTTCCATATTCACAAAGCCAAGTACTGGGCTTGCACATAGTAGTTGCTCACTAAATATTGATTGCAGAATTTAGTGTCCTGAATAGAGGACAACTCTGTTATTCATTTATTTTGAAATGATGAAAAAAATTTCTCCACCCTTCAGTGTTCCACTGTTTTCATCTATATGATCTGCTTAAATTATTTACTCCAAGATACAAAATACTCAGTAAGTAAAAGCTCACTGATGTGTGATATGTTATAAACAGACACAAGGAAGTTCTGCGTATCCGGAAGCACTCTTCTTCATAACGCATAGCCACCTGGCAATTAGTACACAGACACCTTCCATGTGCACGTATTAAACAAATACCCATTCAGTTTACACAAGGTGTCAGCTACTCTTTAAACATGAACAAACTGATCAAACAGATCCTGCTTTCTTGTAGCTTATATCCCAGTGATATATGATTCAGGCAACCACAGTGGTAAAGAAAATGAAAACTGATAAAAATCACTGTAAATTTTTCTCCAAATGTTATTACACTTTTAAGTCTACAATTTACTTATTTTTAATTTTCTAAGAGCTGACTTTTTAAAAAACATATATGACTATATTTTTAAAAAGCTACTCAAATTCAAAACCATCAAACATTTATTCTTTGAAAAAATTACTAGGACAAAATAATTATTTTGTTGATTTTTGAAGCTGTCTCTAAAATACAATGTTACATATGAAAATATTTAAAGTTAATTCATCTAAGGTCTTTATCTATGAACAAAACCAATTTTCCTATTTAAAGGGGGGGATGCAATAATTTTTAAAACTCTGGTAAAAAAAACATATAATATAAAACCTATTATAATCATTTTTAAGAATACAATTCAGAAGTGTTGGGTATATTCAGATTATTGTGCAACCAATGTCCAGAATTTATTGTTTATAAACCTAAAACTCTTTATCTATTAAACAACAACTCCCTACTTCCCTTCCCCACCCCAACCCCTGACCCCCACCATTCACTCTCCATGTCTAGGAACCTGACTAATCTAGGTACCTCACATAAGTGGAATCACTTATCTTTTTGTGATTGGCTTATTTCACTCGGCATAATGTCCTTAAGGTTCATCCGTGTTGTAACATGTGTCACAATTTTCTTTCTCTTTAAGAAATAATATTCTCTTACATGTATATACCACATTGTTTATCCAATCACCTATCTATGAACATTTGGGATGTTTCTACCTTTTGGCTCTTGTGAATAATGCTACTGTGAACACGGGGATTCAAATTTCTCCTCGACAATTTACTTTTTAAAAAATGAGTTTCTAATTGCTTTTGCATAGGTGATTCACCATTGTCTTAAAACAAAAGCAATTATAACAAATAGAAGACAAATCAAATATATATGTTTTCAAAGTAACTTGTACAAAAGAAAATAGTTGGTCTTCATCAAATAATATTGCTATTCCATTAGGGGGGGGAAATCCCAATTTAAAATTTAAAACTAAAAAGAAATGAAGAACATTGCTGCAATACAAAATCATGGAACAAGTTGAAAAGGATGCAATTTATGTCTATGTTCTAATTAGAAACATGACCACATAAATTTCTCCTGAGAAAATCAATTGTAGTCTGACCACGTTTACTTTCTTGAAGAGATATAAAAGTTCATTTTCCTCACCATTTGATTTCAGAAGAAAAGGTAGGCACTGTCCTTGATGGAGAAGTATTTGGAGAAAGATCAAAGCGAGCAGAGAAAATGACCCAAGGTTGAAAATTGTCAAACTTACAGAAAGTGGTTGGAAGAATTTCTTCTAAAGAAGAATTGGCTGAGAGTGGCCTGGAAAAAAATGAAGTCTCCACACACTAAACAAGAATGAGGAACGGGTGACTACGGGCAGAGTAGAACATAGTTTACTTTGCCAATAATCACCCCTTCCTCATAAAGATGCTCAATAAATATTAAATACATAAGAGCAAGGAGAACCTAAGTTGGCATGTCTCCAAGAAGCTACATTCACAGCAAAGAGTAGGAGTGCTCTTTACATGTAGCTTAAATAAATGAAGCAAAATTAAAGAGTGACTAACGGAGGTGCCAACTGGTACCCAGAGTTTTCTGGGTGAGACAGTTGAGAAGAGCCCACCATCGCTTTTTGTCTCAAATGCCTAAACCATTCACTTTCCTAAATTTGGTCTAAGCTAAAATTGGTCACTGAGAATGCAAGTGAAGCCAGAGTTGTGGCAGAGTAAGAGCGTATCAGATAAAGCCCGTGGTGAAACAGAAGCGAGAAAAACAGGTGAGCAAAGCTAGGAGGCAGTCTCTTGTGAAAGATGCAAAACCAGCCTTAGGAAGATATTTTTTAAAATATATTTTATTGATTTTTTTACAGAGAGGAAAGGAGAGGGATATAGAGCTAGAAACATCGATGAGAGAGAATCATCGATCAGCTACCTCTTGCACACCCCCCACTGGGAATGTACCTGCAACCAAGGTACATGCCCTTGACCGGAATCGAACCCGGGACCTTTCAGTCCTCAGGCCGACGCTCTGTCCATTGAGCCAAACCAGTTTTGGCAAGATATTTTTAGAGCTTGAGACAGGACATTCCTTTCCCACCAACACCAAAAAGAGATTTTCTAATAGGGCTCTGCCTATTATTACAAGCTATTCACTTTATTTGATAAGATCTATAATAATAAAAGCATAATATGCTAATTAGACCGGCCTCCTTTTGGACAACCTTCCAGATGAAGCCAGGGCTGCAAGGGAAGCCGAGTCACAGGTACCAGAGGGAAGCCGGTGCCGGCAGCTGGGAGAAGGAAGGCACACTCTTGCACAAAATTCATGCATCGGGCCTCTAGTTAAAAAAAATAATGTGCTTCTACCTACTAATAGGACCACCATCTACTAAATTCTCTAAGCCAAAAATCTGAGTCATCCTTGATAGCCATCTTCCTCTCACTATCACAATCTGTCAGCCAATGTATCAAACCTTCCCCAAGCATTCCCAAATCTTTCCCCATGTCTGCAACTCCCGTCATGTCTCCACCATGTCTCCTGACGACTCATTCGCTGATGCATTTGCTCCCACTCCCCACTGCTCTCCATATAGCAACCATGGCCACATGGTCCCCTGCTGCGCAGTACTCCGCAGTTTCCTATTGTCCCTATGAAGACCCAAACTCCTCACCTGAGAAGGCCCTGCCACCTCTCAGCTTCCTTCTCCAAGCTCAGGCCTCATGGAGGCTTGGTCCCCTCTGAGGACCCACACAGGCTGGTTTCCTCTTGCTGCTCCATCCTTTCCTCCCACTCTGCACATGCTCACTCTGGAGCTGGCCGTGATGGTGTCTTGCTTTATTTTGGTGAGGATAAAAATAATGCCAATAAAGGTAGGGGAAAAAATCTGAATCCAACAAAACCCCTAACATCTATGAACTAGAGTCTAGAAAAACAGAAATTTCAGGTTTCTCTATCCATAAACAGTGTCTGTCTGTGAAACCATCTATCTCATTCTTAATCGTTAGTCAGTGAACCTAAGACTTAAAAAAAAAAATCGTTTTTATGTAAATCAGCTCTAGTTGCCTTAAATTCTAACATAGTATTTCCCAAATTGTCTTATAGGAGCATCTTGGATGGTCTTGAGAGAGAAAAATAAATGAAAATAAAAATGGCATAACCACAGGCATGGTCCTTTGGTAAAGTACTGTGATGTTATTTTTTAATATATCCTTTCCTAAATTTTTTAAAATATGTTTTTAATGATTTTAGGAGAGAGAGGAAGGAGGGAGATGGAGAGATAGAAACATCATCAATTGGCTGCATCCTATATACCTCCTACTGGAGATATGAGCCTGAAACCCAGGCTTGTCCCCTGACAGAGAATCTAATTGGTGACCTCTTGGTTCATGGGTCAGTGCTCAACTACTGAGCCACACTGGCCAGGCCCTCATTTTTTTTTTTGAACCCATAATCCACATGACCTTTTTTCTCTTCACTTACCCTCTCCATGGACACAGCTTGGGAAATGCTGGCGGAAACCATCCAACCAACTTGGAGGAGCACCACTAATTGTAAAGAAGAATAATCTTTATGGTTCTAGTCTTGCCCCAGAGTTTCAGAGCTCATACCCAGCAGGAAAACAACACGCCATAGAATGTATCATTAATTTTTAAAACGTGACATTCATAATCTGCCTGGTTCTGGTTTGAAGATGTGCCAGTTGTTCATGTCTAACTGTGCTCTCTGAAGATTCACATAAAAAAATACTGTGGCTGAAACCAGTTTGGCTCAATGGATAGAGCGTCAGCTTGTGGACTGAAGAGTCCCGGGTTCGATTCCGGTCAAGGGCCTGTACCTTGGTTGGAGCACATCCCCAGTGGGTGTGTGCAGGAGGCAGCTGATTATGTTTCTCTCTTATTGATGTTTCTGACTCTCTGTCCCTTTCTCTTCCTCTCTGTAAAAAATCAATAATATATATATATTTTAAATACTGTGGTTTCTTATATAGGCATGTTTCCTCTGCTTTTCATTATACAGTATTTTAAATGTACACAGAAGATGAAAATGAGTACCCATTAAGAGTAAAAAAGCCACACGTCTAACCCCAAGATTTACACATACATAAACATACAAAGTGCACATTTATTAAAACACCTAATTCCAGTTGATTTTTATGTACTCTGGAGTCCCTGAATTCATTGCACGCATGGCATGGGAGGTGTGTTAATGGATCTCTCTGGTGTTCGGTTACTGCTGATAAGGACTCGGTATAAAATGTTTGTTCCCGACCACAGGGGCCGATATGGTAGCACACTTTAGACTATCAGGTCGGTTTGATCCACACAAACATGTCCACGTCCACAAAAGCAGATCAGCAGGCTAGAGCAGAGAAGAAAAAAATCAATACATCTTTGAATTAATCATGCAGCTGTCAGGGGGAATGCTGGCGCACAGAACTGACGGGCACGTGTGGCCTATTTGCTTTTCACTCTTCTTCTGGCCTTCTTTCATTTCCATCTGGTGCCCAGTTCCTCTTATCGAACTCTGTAACTGAACTCACATAACTGTCCCTAATTGACAGTTTCTGTCTTACCCAATGCTTTTAGGAGAGGACTTGCGATCCAAAGTAAGTCACATTTAAACCCTAGGATACGGT
This sequence comes from Vespertilio murinus, assembly GCA_963924515.1. Lineage (NCBI taxonomy): Eukaryota > Metazoa > Chordata > Mammalia > Chiroptera > Vespertilionidae > Vespertilio > Vespertilio murinus. The sequence continues at coordinate 196,528,143 of OZ004706.1, read as the reverse complement.
GCATTCAAAATGCTCATTTTCCTCCAGTCTTTAAATTCTGGTTACATATGACAGTTACTAATAAACAAAATTCTCTGTATGACTGGATTTTACATCCTAGGTAATAATGTGATGTACACAAAGAATTTTCAGAACCTTCATATTAGGTTCTGACTCTCGCCATTGTGAGTGGCCCTGCTGTTACTCATGCCACCTCCGTTTGCCAGGCCCTCCAAAACAGAAATGTCCTTAGTCACGTGTCCCTAGGCCCTAGAAATACCCTGTCAGATGTCCGTTGGCCTTCTCCTCTCCTTCTGAATGACCACTTCACAAGGCACAGAGAAAGGGTCAATAAATCAAGTCACTATTAAAAAAAAAAGTAGCCTAGTCATAGATCCTGAATTTACAATAGAAGCAACAGGGGTATTTGGATATTTTTTTCCTATGTACTGCCAATAGGCTTAAAATTTGTTATGATCTGCGATGAATGTGTGATCAATAAATATTTTAAGTACATAAAAGCAGTTTTCTTGCTTCATTCTTTCTCTTTAATAGACAATTATGCATGCACTTGACACCTACCAAAGATTTCTTTTTAAAAATCTCAATATGAAATTTAAAATAAATATTCTGGTAATTTTGATAGAAGGCAAGAAGGACATATATGTAGTCATCTTTCATGTCCACAGATCAAACCCAATAAACAAAGAACAAGAAGAAACTGAGAAAAATCCACCTGGATCTACACGTTCAAGAGGGCAAGCAAGTCACGCGAGGATTCCCCCGGAAATCACCCATCAGGCCTTGGAGAAGCCCGAGGCTCTGACCTCGTATCTGACATGGACTTCTGAGTGGCATGAACACCTGTCGGGCAGAGCCAGGAAGTCCTGGCCAGCACTGAGGGAGTTCGGCAGAAGAGACATAGATGGGGATATTTTTCCATCCACAGCGGGAGGACAGAGAGGACTCAGCAGAAGAGAGAGTAGTAACTGGGACAGATCGGGACATGGACTGACAGCAAATAATGGCAAGGCCAAGTTCCTCGGCGCTGAGTAATTGTTTGTTGAATTCAAAATTCAAAAATTCCCCACCGGGCTGAGATATCCTTTTCTTCAAGATTCCAGCATTGGTGGTGGGAATGTGTAATATCGGTAATGTTCTAAAATCTTGAATCCTAGAATGATTTTTTGAAAGCAAATGGCTCAGCTGGGGAATTGGAGCTGTGGAAAACAGCTCACGGGCGTCCAGATGGCCCCTGCGCTGACTTTCCTTGGAGGCCTGGAGCCGGCCGCCTTCCCTTCTGGGAAATGGCCCTCCTCAATCTCTAGTTCATTTGGCTTTCCCTATGAGAGGGTTCAATTCAAACAGAGAACAATGCCAAGAACTAAAAATGTCACCATCTAATTAGGGCGGGGGACACGCCGAACGGCCTTTCTTCCCTGATACCATCTGTAGTTTGAACATGGCTTTTTATAAATTCCCTTACTTTCCCTGGTACCAGAGCAATGGTAGTGAAAGTGACTGGCACAGTTCAATGGGCACAGCAAGGGGGGAAATGTACCCATAACAAAGGAGCAAAGGAAGCAAGGCTGAACAGGAGGTCAGGATAAGGGTGAGGTCTTCCATATGAAACTTAGTCTGAAAAAGACACTCCCAGCACCTTTATCAGAGTGTTTCACGTGGTATGAACCGCAGTTGGTCTACTCAGTGATGGCCAACCTTTTGGACCTCACAGACCACCAGTGGTCTGAGGACTACCAGTTGGCGACCTCTGACTGTATGACAGGTGACAAGGTTGAAAGGAAGCAAGAAGTGCCTGATATTCATGCGGGTTTGGGTGCTTCTGTGTTTTCCTGGGGATGCACTGTCCCAGTTTTCCTTACCTCTTCAGCCTGTCCCTGATCCAAAAAACATCAAGAAACATTCATCTAAGGACATTTCCACCTAAAAAGGAATATATATGGGGTGGGAGTACCTAACCAACATGGCCGATGTCCTTATATGGGTATATAGTTTTTCATTCCTACATATACAGCATGTTGCTTGCATCAAAATGCATTATACATATTTGACACGGGACTAAAATCTCAAAACTCGGAATTGTAAGTCTATTTCAAAATGATTCATTTCGAGAAGTGCAATTTTCAACAAACTGCTTTTAAATCAATAGTTAAAACCACCCCTCCCATCTCCACAGTTTCTTCAATATAGTAGGCCAGTGCCCTTTGAAACGAACGGGCCAGATACTGACAAATGGCAACGTTTAAAACAATGCCTGATGCACAGCAAGTGTTGATGACAGTCATGAAGGGACTTTCCATTCCCAGTGCGAAACAACCGCAACAGGCTGAGCCCTCACTTCGCCACCCACTGCCCAGGGGACTCTTTCGTCATCCATGAGCTCCTCCTCCCAGGCAATCTGATCCCAGGACAGAGACTGGTGGACACTAGGCAACATCCCCATCCTCACCCAGGGTCACATGGGGGAGCCCACAGGCTAGGCACCTGCCATTCCTGCTGCCCTTCAAGTGACCTTTCCAGGGCTCCACCGTGAAGGTCAGAAGGATGCTCAGTGCTCTAACCCAGAAATTCTACAGTTGTTAGGTGCAACTTCATCAATTGGTGGAGCACACTGATCCCTATTGGGAACAGGCACACCACACACAACACCGTAAGTATAGTTGACTGTATTTACTGTGTGTGTGTGTGTGTGTGTGTTCCCTTGGATAAATGAGAAACGTACATTTCCAGGAACAGGCATGTGACTGTGGACCAGTACATCGGGAAATGCCATACAATGCCCTTAAAGGTCCTGGCATATAAGGATTTCCATCAACTTGTACACCTGTCCCATATTCAGTGCCATGTTTTAATAAAGGCTGCAGCATGGAATTGTAAGGAATTTTTAATAATAAACTTATTTCATGAAAAGCCAAGGAGGCAGCACTGACTTCAGGGCTAGTAAATCTTGGGGATTTGGAACATCTCTTTCCCTCGAACAGCATCCTGTTGTGAAGTCCGCTGTAAAATCCTGGCTGCCTCCGATTGGCCTGCCCAGATGCTCTGCACGGGAGGAGAGGGGAGAGAGAGTGTACTGTGCAGGAGTAGGAAAAATACAGGAAAGTGAAAGCTTCTCTTAACACACTAAAAGTAATTTGAAAGAAAACAGCACCAAACTGTAGTTTGGTGGGAAAGTTCCTCATTCAACATGTATTCAGTTAAATATAAGTTCCTATTATGTGACAAGCATCATGTTATACTTGAGGTCAATGGGAAGAGATGGCTTCAAATTAAAATTAAATTATTTTTAATCCTAAATGGTCTCAACTCTTTTGATTTTCCTCTAGTTCTGCAATACTGTTTCAAAAAAAACAAAACATGAAGTATATTGTCCTGAAACCACAATTAAGTGCCCTAAACATGTCAGATGTCCAGAAGGTCATAATAGCTTGGATCATACCATAATCAAAAATTGTTTTCTTGCTTAAATATATCCCTACTCTCACGTTAGGGCTCTTGTAATTTGTGTGTCATTCAGCTGACAACTTTTGTTGACTCTAAGGCATTTACACTGTGGGAAACTGAAGAAAAAAAAGTTTTTTCAAAAGAAAAAAGTCTCTACTAGAGTGGAAATTGCAAGACAGGACCTTGGACAAGTTGCTGAAACTCTTGGTGTCTCAGATTTTTCATCTGTACAGTGGGGCCCATGAGTAACTGCCTCTGAGGTTATTGCCAAATTGAGAGATATAACTTGACATACTCTGCTAGCTTTTCCTGCAAACATATGCAGATCTATCTATTGGTTGAGACAAAAAATAAGACCCTTTCATCCTATCTACTTCATGGCCCATTTTATATGATCTGTTTAAGAAGAGTAAACATTTAATAAAGTAAGGAAAGAGTTGCTTATGTTATAAGACCCAACAGACTGTGAGCTCAGTAGCACTCTAATGTTCTCGTATTGAAATTGTAGGATTTGGGTCAACGTGCTCCATGACTCCTGGACCACATCTCACATTTGAGCAACAGCTTCTTAAACAGAATTTCTTCTGATGTTGCTCCATAACAAACTCCACACGTTAAAAAAAAAATCAATTTATTTGTTTTTAAGCCGTGGAGTCCTGAGCACCAGGAACACTCTGTCCCTCTTTCCTTTAAAGGAGGGAAATGCGGGCTTCAGACGCCCAATCATCTACTGAACAAGAAAATAGCAGCATTTATCAGACGTGTGAGTGCTCACGGAATCGTCAGCTGGCTTCCTATCATCTGTCAGATGGTGATGCGTCAATGTAACCCAGAAAGCTGGGCAGGGGAGCAACGGGACGTGAGGAGTTCCGAAGTTGCAGATTAGATTCAGAAAGTGAGCTGACATGCATATCATCTCGATTAGTTAGCTAGGGCTGCATAACAAAATACCACAGCCTGGATGGCTTACACAAAGGACATTTATTTACTCACAGTTCTGGAGGCTAGAAGTCCAAGAGTAGGGCCCCAGAATGGTCAGGTTCTGGTGAGATCTCACTTTCTTCCTTGCTGTGTGCTTGTATTAGGATGTCTCTCTATTCCTATCAGCTTAATGGCCAATACTTATGATCACATTGAGCCTAAAAGACCACTGAAAAATCCTATCTCCAAATGCGGTCACATTGGTGGTTAAGGCTTTTGAATCTGGGTAGGGGGCACAATTCAGTCCATAGCATGAAAATGAAAGCCAAGCGGTTTGCCTATAATCCCTGGTGTCTTGGCCCTGGACTGTCTTGATTCTGTCCCCATCCTGGCCCTGCCCAGTCTGACACAGGGCGGGTTACATCAGCAGAGGGATAGGCAGCTGATGGTATGGCTGCCAGTTGGCATTCTAATGCAATTGGGGCAGGACTAACAGAGCACAGGAGTATCCACACTTCTTGCCAAGATATCTGTACTCTTGCCAAGGATTTCTGCTTTTTGTTTTCTTCCTTTTAAAATTATTTTTTAATTTAAGGATCTCATTTATACTCATTTATCAGCTATCATGTGTAAAGCAGGAGCTGGAAAGACATATAACATGTGTGAGAGAGGGTAAAAAAGGAATTGGGGGGAAAATGTTAATGTGCGGGATTAAAGAGTGTCCTCCCTGAATCAATTGCTTCTCCCAGCACCTCCTGGTGTGACCTGAATTGAAAATGGGGTCATTGTAGATGTAATTAGTTAAGATGAGATCATAGGAGTAAGGTGGGCCCTTAATCCAAGATGACTGGTGTCCTTGTAAGAAAAGGAGGTGAGACACAGAGAAAGGCCCGGAGGGAATATGGCCATGTGACAACAGCAGCAGTGGTGAGAGTGACGCCTCTACAGGCTAAGGAACACCAAGGATTACTGGAACCACAAGGAGCTAGGAAAGAGGTATGGACTGAATTCTCCCCTCGAGTCTTCAGAGAGAGTGTGGCACGGCTGATGTCCTGATCTTGGACTTTCAGCCTCTGGATCTGCAATGTAATGCATTTGTTATTTTAAGGTGGGATTAAAGGTGTTGTTTTAAAGTGTTGTTTACAACCTAATGCGTGATATTTTGGAAACTTATGAATGCTATCTAAAAAATGAATAATGCAAAGGCAAAATCATATTTGGTTGGAGGTGGCAGGAGGGGACGAGGCCGTGGGGAACAAATAAGCCGAAGAGAGAAGACGGGTCCAGAGTTAGAACCATCTCCATAGAAGTGATGGATAAGGCCCTGGGAAAGGGATGAAATGACCAACAGAGAAAGTGGAGACTGATGAGAAAAGGGAGCGGAGACTGAGTTTTGGGGTTGTTTTCAGTTCTAAGCAAGAGAGAAAAGATAAGGAAAGAGTCAGTGGATAAATGCTCAGAGAGGAGAAAGTCAACCAGGACCCTGTAGTGTAGTTTGTCACCCCAAGGAAGGCAACTGGGGCAGGAGGAAGGTCACTTTGTGCATTTTTCAAGAAGGTCAGAGAGAACTGGCACCAGGAGACAGCCTTGGCATTTGACATTAGGATGTCCTGAGTGACCTTGAACATTTAAGTTTCAGTAGAATGAAAGAGGCATAGCCCAAATCAGGAGAGGTTAGGAATAGAAGTGGGTATAGACCAGTGGTCAGCAAACTCATTAGTCAACAGAGCCAAATATCAACAGTACAACGATTGAAATTCCTTTTGAGGGCCTAATTTTCTAAATTTAAACTTCTTCTAATGCCACTTCTTCAAAATAGACTCACCCAGGCCATGGTATTTTGTGGAAGAGCCACACTCAAGGGGCCAAAGAGCCGTATGTGGCTTGCGAGCCACGGCCTGCCGACCTCTGGTATAGACTATTCATTTTAAAATTTTCCCCGGAACAACAATAACAACAAAACACCAGAGAGAATGAAAAACACACAGTCGTACAAAATTTGATAAAGGGAAAGTTTCTTTAAAATCAGGGGACATGAGCACATGTGTCAGAAAAAAAACACAGTGATCATTAAAGAGATTATGCCAGAGGCAAGAGGAGAAACTTGAAAGAATGCCCCAGAAAACTCCAGGAATCATGACAATGGCATTGGCTGGAAGGAAAGAGGAAGTCTCACCCATGAGAGGAAACATGAACATATCCCCAATGTTTGAGGGAGGAGGCAGAGCTGAGAGACTGATTTCAAACCCACAATACAAAATGATATAATCTTTGGAAGACCAGAGAGTAGATCGAGGAGAGGCTGGGAATGGGGAACTTAAGACTCTGAGGAGGGGCTTGGCCAAGCCCCCTTCAACAACACGAAAGGAATCAATGGAAATATGAAAAGATCTGGAGAAATAGTGAAGGGCCAGTTACAATTAATTGGTGGGAATGGTCAGTGCACCAATCCCTAGCAATGCTCTTTAGGCTGGACTGGAAATTCCACCGGTTATGGGCTACTGAGGAGGGAGGAAATCTAGGGTGCTTAGAGCTTCATCCCCTGTCCCATGTGCCTAGCAGTAAAGCCACAAAAGGCTGACAGTCATTGCGACTCTGGTTGGTGATTTTCCGGAGCTCCAGCCACCAACCCATCTTTCGATGAGAGACTCTCCTCCATTTGGTCCAGCCCAGGGCAATGGAAGCAGCGTCAAGATCCCCATACAGTCCATGTTTATCTGAGGTCTTGACTTTGATTCCATGCTGATCTCTTATTCTTTATGTTTATAAATGTTTGTATTGAAATCTTTCTGTTTAAGGTTTCTATTTGTAAATCTTGGATCCTGCCTTCTTATTGGATGGCACATTGCCTAGGCAATTTTGGTTCATGATATCTGATTTTAGCTGATGACAATGATAACATTGATAACATTAACAATATTATTGTTATCACTGCCTGGTATTATTTTGTGAATGGTCCTGTTACCCTCTCCAACTTGCCTGCTATGAGAACTCACAGATGAACAAGAGACCAGAAAGTGCACCTGGGTCCAAATTATATCTGATTGGCTTGGCTGACCATCTGTTTCCTGTGCCTAGAAAGAACCAAATGTCATAGAGAGAGAGAGAAAGGAGCACAGGAAGAAGGTCCCTCATAGCTGAACATAAAACTAGCTTTACATTTAGGTGAAGCAAAGAAAGAATCGGGTCAATTGTTTGGGGATATTAAAGGAATTTGGGGTGAGCTCTACCTGAAGGCTGGGAAAATCTGGACATTAGGGGATAAAGTCCCCAAAGTATACAGTGTCTCATTCCCTTGCTTTCTCCAGTATTTCATGCTGGACATATTGAAAATGTGAGTTGAATGAGTGAAAAAATGAGCCATCATCATTGAGGAAACAGTTATACAGAAAAGGGTTCACATAGTAGGTCTGGGACTCCTCTCCCTAGAAAGGCCTGTTTGCAAGTCTTGGAGCTGGGGCTTCTTTAGGGTCTCACCACCCTGCTGGTTCAGAGTGGCTCCTTGTGCCTAAATACTGTAGAGCGCAGACAATACTGTTTTTGCTGGACACCTGCCCTCCTTCTGGAAATCTGGAATTGATGTACGTGACAGTCAGAGAGTGCCTGTGTGACCACCCCCCCAATAACACCCGTGGGCATCGAGTCTTTACTGAGCCTCCATGTAGGTAGCATCTCACATGGGTTGTCACTGCTCCTTGCTGGGGGCTGTTTCCTGTATGACGCCAAGGGGAGACTCTTGGAAGAATGTGCCTGGTTCCCCTAGATTTCTCCTCCCATCATGTGTTCCCTTTGCTGACTGGCTCTGTGTCCCTTCCCTGTAACAAATCCCCGCCACGAGCACGACTGTGTGCCGAGTCCTGGGCATGCTCCCAGTGACCCCCAAACCCTTCACACACACACACAACATACAAGGTCTGTGAGATCCCATGGAAGAGGGGAAACATGACCTGAGCAGTCATTGGCTTGACAAATGGAATCCTCACTTCCTGTCATTTTTTTGTGAGGGGAACCAGCACAGCCATTTTTCATCCACATGAGGTGGGAAAAATTAAAATAAAAGCACTTTTCCACAGTCACGTGGCCAATCTGTGCTAGAGCCACACTTAAGAGTCCTGTTCTCCTGGTAACACGTGGAAGGAGTGTTTTAAGTTGACCTTCATTTCATAGAAAACGGGGTGTTTTGCCCGTGCGTGCGCACGAACATACACGGCTCTTCTGAGATCCTCTAGTTAAATCTGTTACCACATTTTTCTGGGGTTGTTTTTTGTTGTTTTATTTTTAAAAATTATTATGTTAATATGCCTGTGGCAATGTGTGTGTCTTTCTGTCCCAGCGGATTGGAAGTCAAAACAGATTTTGGGGGGCAACTCCTATCACCTACAACGCAGTTTCTGATTGTGAGAAGGGAATGTGTCTTTCCAGAGGTTGATACCTGGTAGACTTCCGTTTCCTCTGATCTTTCAGGACCTCATTAGTGGGTTATTTTTGGAATAACTGACAAGCCACTCATCTAACATGACCTTTATTCTCAGTGTCATGAAGCATTTCCTCCAGCTCTGTAAACAACCCAGTTTTTAATTACTTCCAGGTGGCAGTGGAGTAACACGTTAAAATGAGATTAGTGAAGAACAGACTTAACAGGCAAAATTGTGATTAGTGGCTTAAAAAAAAGAGAGTCCAAGACCATCCCCCTTCCTGTGAACTTTGGTGTGGAATATAGAGGAATGGGCAAAAGTAGGGTTATTTGGCCATTGTCACATTCTGAGTTAATAAAGCTCCTGTAAGAACCATGACCTGCATGTCTTTTTCCATTTAAACAGCTGTAAACGCATATTGCCACCTATGTATCTTTCAGTTACCTCACTCCCCAAAACAGCACAGAGTGCACCGTTCTTCCTTTGGATTCCAGTTGCTGCCTACCACCTGTGCTGAGAGCAATTTCCATTGGTGGAAATGTGCCTTGTATTTGAGAGAGAGAGAGAGAGAGAGAGAGAGAGAGAGAGAGAGAGAGAGAGAGAGGGAGAGCAGATAGGCAATATGGAATAAAGAGATGGAGGGAGGAAGGGAAGGAGGAAATAAGGAAGGAAGGAAAATGATCTCTTCCAGTTTTCATTTGTTCTACCAATTTGTTTTCAGTGAGTGTCACAACATTTTCTCTAATTCCGCCACTCCCTGGTGCTTTTAAACCGGTGACTACAGGTCTGTTCCTTAAGTCATGTTGATGTTGATTTCATTCCCTTTACTCATAAGCACCTCGAGGACTGCACTGGGCCTTATCACCATAGCAACCTGAGCCGTTTGCCTTGAAAATGCTCAGTGGCTAGGAATAAAATTAAAATGTAAGTGCCTTAGAAAGAGGGAGCATGGGCTCGCAGAGGCCTGTGTCACAGCCACACAGCACATATATGCTGACACACCCACCACGGCATACCGTGCTGCCCCAACAGCTGTGCCCCGCTCCCTCCAAAAGACAGTAGACCCACCCAATCTGCTCGCAGTCTAAGTCTGCAGGGGTATATTTAAGGAAAACCTCGCCCAACTGGGTTGACTGATCTATGATATATTTATTCCTAATCCTCAAATGCTAATAGACTTTTCTGAATGGACATCTCCTTCCCCAGAAAATCATTTGAGGGTGTGTCTTCTGAAGCATCTTGCCCATGCGCCTGTGACAGCCCTCCCACCCTCACAGCACAGTGATCTCTCCCTGGGGCTCCCTAAGAGCAAAACCCTCTCCACGAGGCCGGGGGAGGGGAATGCTTCTAAAGCATAGCCCCTGCCTTATCTAGGACGGCCAGACCCAAACTAGGCATCTGAGACTCCAACAAGCATCTCATGTGAAGTGCTAGGCTCTGTCCTTTGATATTTAAGGTGGGCAGGAAATGCTTCTTTTACCCAAAACACAGGAAGAAGAAAAGCATCCGAGGACTTGAACTCACTGATCCTAAGAGGTAAGATCCTCCTGGACTCGTCACTAACAGAGGTGTTCTGATGGGGGAAATTGTGACAGAAATTGTGCCAGGGCTGAAGAGGGAGGCAGATTCCCTGGGAAGAGTACAATGTTTGCTTTCTCCATTTCTTCAAATCCAGTTGCCCTTGGGCTGTGTCTTTGATGTTAATGTAGCTAAACCCCCAGTGAGAGCCTCAGAATTTTATCAGCGAAAACAGACACGGGATGTGGGGTTCTCCCATTGCTGGCCTCCCTAGTCAGAAAGAAACTCACACCAGGCCATAGCATGGAACCCACACATGAAGCTGTTGCCATTGTTCTTTTCCATGATGGGGTCTTACGTCTCCATCTCCACAGCAAAACCTCCCAAGGCACCGGACTACCCAAACTACTACCTTTTTATTGGGCAACATTCATATGCTGATATTGACAAGGCTCTCATTTTGGCTTGGGGAAGTAGTAGTAAGGATGTCTTTAAAATGAGTATAAACATCATGGCTCATTGGCCTGGCTCATTTCATTAGGTATGAAGGCAGTAAGTCAGGATTTATCATCAAAATTGAGGACATGAGATGGCAGGGTATACATCTTTCCCTGTAATACACATTTTCAAGCCTCCTTTGTCCATTGTTCCAGAGTCTGAGAGTGAAGGTTAACCATGTGGTACTCGATAGCCCAGGTGAAGAACACAGGTAGACGGCAAAACAGAAGGAAGATAGCATCAGATCTTAGGAGCCTCCCCTCCCCCTGGGAAATTACAGGAATCCTACCTTTAGGCCTGTCCTAGCTTAGGCTGCCATAACAAAATATATACTGGGGGCTTCAACAACAGACATTTATTTTTTGACAGTCTGGAGGGTGGAAGTTCAAGGTCAGGGTGCCAGCATGGCGGGATCTGGTGACAGCCCTCTTCTGGGTTGTAGACAGCAACCTTCTCAAGTGTCCTCACCTAGTAGATAGAACTCTGGTGTCTCTTCTCCATAGACACTGATCCCATCATGAGGGACCCATCTTCACGACCTAATATAATCTTAATCACTTCCCAAAGGCTCCATCTCCAAATACCATCACATTGTTGGGGGAGGGGAGAAGGGCTTCAACATGTAAATTTTGAGGGGAGACAAACATTCTGTCCATAGCAAGCCCATGAGGGTATTCTTCTCAAAGGTCATTTAAAATGAACAAACTTACGTTCTTAATCTCAGTGAACTAATGACCTCGGATGACAAGGACGCACCACTCGATTCCTGAGTCTAGAGTCAGGTTAAGTTCAACCTGCCCTGGGAAGCAGTCCATGATTGCCCTACTGTGCAATAAGCTAATGAGAGCAGCTGCTGGAATGGCTACTGAAACTTTGGTTCACATGGCAACCCAGACAGACACCTGATAGGTACTTCTCTCCCTACAAGAACATGACCCAGCCATTTATTTTCTCATCAAAGATGAATGGTGAGACGCAGTAAGACATGCCGATGGAAACTGTTTCATTTCTTTTTATAGGAATACACCATTTAAATTTTTGTAATTAAAAAAGGAATTCCTGGATGACAAACACTCATTTACCTTGGCCAAGATTTCCAAAGAGCCCACATCATCTGTATGCGGCCAATGCTCAGCCTTTAAAACATGTGTTTGCTGCTCTAGCCTCCCACAAGCTACTGAGGATCCAGTACCCAAGGGCGGAGCCAGAAATCCCAAGGCAGGAGGTCCAGCCTCTGCCTGTGCAGGCAGCTCTCACCCTGTGCAGGCAGCTTCCTGCCAGGAGCCTGAGAGGAAGCAGCAGCCAAGAACCTCCTGTGCACCGCAACCAGCCCTCCACCGCCTCTCCACTTACTGCTGTGGAATACTTACCCAGGCTGGTGTTCATGGCTCATTTAGCCCATCACTTTCTAAAGAACTAACGGAAGTGTCCCAGCCTGACTCATGGGAGGTTGGATGTCTCGGAATCCCAGTAAGAGAGACGTAGGGGGACAGCCACTGTCAATGACTAAATCTAAACTAGTTCAACAAAGAGTTACTGGGCTCATCAATTTCTTTACGAAACAGACACACTTAACGTTTTCCCAACCATTTGCTGTGCACACGGCATCAAGGATGTCTCTCCTGGAGCTCACGGCTAACTCAGAAAAAGCCCCTTGGCTTCTGGGACCTCTGGTGCTGTTCAAGGTCATCCCCTATAGTCATACCCAGCAATTCCACTCTGGGAATTTATACAAAGAAAACAGCACTACTAATTCAAACAGACATGTGTATCACCATGCTCACTGCAGCATTATTTACGATAGCCAAGATATGGAAGCAACCTAAGTGTCCACCAATAGACAAAGGGATGAATACATGGTGCATATACACATTGGAATATTACTCAGCCATAAACATGAATGAAATCTTGCCCTCTGCAACAATATGGATGGACCGAGTGGGTATTGTGCTAAGTGAAATAAGTCAAAGACAAAAATCTCATGCTTTCATAAGAGTATATCACTAATTAAAGGTATCTAAGAAATATATGAACACACACATAAAATATATATAACCTGTAATAAACACACACACACACATATATATAACCTGTATATATATATATATATATATATATATATATATATATATATATACAAACATATATATAACCTGTATTAAAAACCTACACAGAGACTCATACAGAAGAGAACAAACCAATGGTTGTCAAAGTGAAGAGTAGTGGTGGGGAAGGGAAAAAAATGGTGAGGGGAATTGAGATATACAAACTTCTAATTATAAAACAAGCAAGTCATGGGGATGTAATATACAGCACAGGGAACATTGCCAATAGTATTGTAATAAATATGTAGAGTGACAGTGATCACATCGTAAAGTATATAAATTGAATCACTTGGCTGTGCACCTGGAATGAATATAACAC
>OZ004706.1:196426154-196514723 GCA_963924515.1 Vespertilio murinus | reverse complement strand
GATCACCAGTGGTTTTTACCATTTGCAATCTCGCGTGCCTTCATCACCTCCTTCCCTGGGCATTTTGGCAAGCTCGAGGTAGAAGGTTGATAGTCCTAGCAAGTCATAGTAGAAGGTTGAATTTCCAGGCTTCCCATGTGTGGTTCATTATACTGCTTTGGGGCCCTGTTCTCAGACTCAACTACCTGAGTATGAAACTAGCTTGTGTTCTCACTCTCTGTCTCAATCTCTGTCCTTCTCTATCTATCTATCTATCTATCTATCTATCTATCTATCTATCTATCATCTATCTATCTCTCAATTATCTATCAGCAATCTATCTACCTATCCATCTATCTCTGCCATGTGGAGCCTCTGGAGAATACCCTGTGCTTGATGAAATTGCTTACTTACAAACAAATGAAAACTTGCTATTAATGTATTCCAAATGAGATGAAAGCATGCACTAGGTCCGTTTTCTGGATATTTTTGTGAAAGAAGAAAATCCAGGTGCTTATCCATGATACATGTTGTTATTTTTTAAATGTTGCTCATGGATGAAGCTCCCATGCCTGATAGAGGAGTGCCCATGGGAGTCACCTGTCCCTATCAGCACGTGTCACCTCTGTATCTGCACCTGTCACCTCTGTATCTGCACGTGTCACCTCTCCACGCACTTGGTACAAAATCCCTTTCATTTTATTTAATTGGGTTTGTGTTTAAAGGAAAAAAAGTGTATTCACATAGATTGCAGAAAGACAGAACCTGCATATGTGTGTAGCACTAACTAAGGTGTCTAAGAAACATATGAACACACATTATATTATAAAAACCTCCACAAAACCTATACAAGTTCTATCTATAGATAACTATATAGGTGTATGACACCTCGTGGCAAATACTTTGATTTCTCACCCAGATTTCCAGGTATTCTCTCCTTCAAGGAACATGTCCCATTGAAGTCAGACATAACCCGGGACGTGCTTCAGTCATTTAAATATGAATAGGAAACGGTGTACGTCACCTCCATGTAGAAACAGGCAGAGGCAGTTGCATTCTCCCTGCTCTCTTGCCCCTCCAAGGCAGACTCTGGAGTTGTTAGGTGGCTCATACAAGACGGTGGAGCCTCCATCAGCGTAGTCCCCCGAGTGTGGGAGATTGCAAATATTGCCCAAACTCTCCTCCCTGAACCCACAGGATCTGACTCTGGGCTCAGCCAGATGAACTTGTTACATATAATCTCCCCATCTGCCTCCAAGAAACCAAAACAACCTCTATAGAGAAGCAGTTAGAACCATTAACAAGCAAAATTAGCAAACAGAAGTGCACAGGTGAGTATCTGTCCTGATTATTGCAATAGTTTTCAGTTCTTAAGTGTAGTATGTCTGTCATACTCTACCAAATAGAACGATGGATCAATATTTATTGTTTAGTGAAGTTCGAGGGACTTTAAGTTCACAGTAAAAATGATATTAAGAAATGCTGAAGCATCTCTTACATCCTAGTTTACTGTGATATACTTTAAAGGCCAAAGATTTAATTTTTGTGTTAGACTTTTTTTTTAATGGTTTGATGATTTTTTTTCATTGCTCTTATATAGTAACCTATATTGACTAGCAGATCAATAGGCTGATAAACAGAAATGCTTTGTCACCATGAGAGTTTAGTTCCAGTTTCTTCTCTCTGTAAATTGTCAAAATTTTGACAGTATTCAAGGATTACATTCAAATGTGTGTGCATGAACATGCATACACATACATGACATTAAAAAGAGCCATTGTTTATAACCCATTGTACCACATTCATTCAGTGCCCAACACAGCTGTTTGCCAAAATCATTCAACAGTCATCCTCCAACCATGTGCAAACCAGGAAACTGAGGCTCATGCCCACATGGCCTTTCCAGGTAAGTAGTATGGAGCAAGGACTCAACTCAAAGCCACCATGGAGGAAGTACTCCTTCTTCTTAGAAGCCTGATTTCCACTTTCTCATTGGTGGACACCAAAATAAGCCAAGAAATGACTTATATGCATATAGACATATTTCAGTTCGGGGTAGATATTCTAGCTAGAATCTTCAAGAATGAGGCCAGAGACACCACATCACTCAAAGATCTCCAATAGGGTCAAAATGGTAGATAATCAGAGCTTCTTTTTCTAGTTTTCAGTTGCAGACTATCCGTCCTCAATGTACCACGGAAGCCTCTCACAGACCCAATAATCCTACCTCCCTATTTCCAGCTGCAAAAGTAAAAAACACAATTTCCTTATAAAACTAAAATACCACCTTATAGCGTATCTCGCAAGTAACTAATTTTGATCCGTTCAGTCAATCACTGAAGAATATCTGACTCCAGCCACGTAAACCAAGATGAAAGGCTGATGCCACATTTACCGGTGAAATAGCATCAACCTCAAGTACACTAGTTCTAGGTTACGATGAGTGCGTAAGAAGTGGCCCCACTGGATGCGTGAGACACCCCATGTGAAGGGGAGCCTACCTGAGATGAGTGAAACAGTGTCTTTCTCCCATGAGACGACGGTGATGTACGCCTCCACCGAGGAGGGGATAATGCACTTGAAGACCGCGACATTGCCTCTCATGGTTTTCTGGTCCTCCACACGGACTGTATAGGGCTCCCGTAAAACTGCAAGACAGGAAGGGGACCGGGTAACACACAGAGACCACCTCCTTCTGAGAGCATTTCATCCGGACGTATAACCTGTCTCTCATGCACAGAAATTGCATCAGAAAGATTTACCGGGGGGAAGTTTAAACATTCTACATTTGACATCTTAAGGATGTTCATTCATTAACAATAAACTACCCAAAGACAAAAGGATCAGGGTACACCTAAACAGTTCATCTCCCCCAAAAGGCAGCTCAGTGTGGGCAGTAGCTTCTAAGTGAAGTTATAATGATAGAAAATGGCTCTCCATGTCCTCTCAGGACCAAGAACAAAATTTCAGACTATAGAGAAAATTTTAAAATCCAAGGAAGGCAACCTGTCCTGGAAATCCTTGAAAACTATACGACAATTAAAAGAACTCTTCATGAATGACATTTTAATGACAGTTGGGAAGCAGTTTGGGAAACAGTGGTCCTGCTGCCCATCATGGCAGGAAGGATGCTGATGAGGGAGCCTGCCCGAACCCAGAAAGTGCTCAAAGGGACTTGCATGAATGAAGTGTCTGGGTTCAAAGGTAAGCCCTACCACTCTTGCCGGCTACATACTAGGGATTTAGATGAAAACATCTACCACAAGGAATGGTTGTAATGACTTGAGATTGTGGATAAAGCAACTCAGGACTGGCTTGGGTAAAGCTACACACATGCACGCCAAATCCATGGAAGACATCTGTGTCCAGGACAAGGAGACATCCATGTGTCTCACACAGGTAATCCCTCACGCCAGCTCTGTAGATACAGGAAGGGCTTGCTTCCCCAGTGGTTCATTGTCCTCCAGTTTGAAATGAAGGTATTGGTACAGGAAGATCTTCAAGGTCTGGATTTTCTAAATCTTTCTAAGACAGGGGTGGGCAAAGTTTTTGATTCAAGGGCTACAATGGGTTCTTAAACTGAACTGGAGGGCCGGAACAAAAGCATGGATGGAGTGTTTGTGTGAACTAATATAAATTCAAAGTAAACATCATTACATAAAAGGGTATGATCTTTTTTTTATTTTTTTTATTTCAATAGTTTAGAACAGCCATCCGGCCTGTGGGCTGTAGTTTGCCCACACCTGTTCTAAGATATCCAAATCTCTTAACATTTTAGTCAGTTATTGGAAAATATGTGGCAAGAAGACTAGCATGAAATTAATTTTAAAACATTAACATATCAACACACATAGGAATCATTTCAAAAGACAACTGTCCCTTGGACAGAGGTAAATAATGCTG
This sequence comes from Vespertilio murinus, assembly GCA_963924515.1. Classification (NCBI taxonomy): domain Eukaryota; kingdom Metazoa; phylum Chordata; class Mammalia; order Chiroptera; family Vespertilionidae; genus Vespertilio; species Vespertilio murinus. Next base: position 196,510,841 of record OZ004706.1, on the reverse strand, counting down.
CCTTGTTTTCACTTCATTTTTTCTCTCCTTTACTTCTTTGTTTTGGATTTTTTTTTTTAATGAGTCCACTGTTTCTACTTTGTTGGTTTGTTAGCCATACTCCCTGCTGGGTTATTTCAGTGGTTGCTTTTTGTGGTACCCATCTGTAACACCATCATTTATATTCAGGGGATGCTAGACCACTTCCCATAGAATAAGAGAACCCTAAAATATTGTACTTCTATGTCTACTCCAGGCCTTAATGCTACGGTCCTCATTTTCTTTGTACATATGTTACAATCCCGATTATTTTGTTCAATTATTTTTTAAAGGATTTTACATTTAAATGGGGTTTATTTACCCTTGTAGTTAACTACTTTTTTCATTATTCTTCTTTGAGTATGCTCTATCAAGTGTCATTTTCTTCTGACTGCAGGACATTTTTTCTAGAGATGTCTAGTAGTGCAAGCCTTTCAGCTGTGTGTGCCCAATGCCGGTATTTCACCTTTATTTTGGAAAGATTCCTGTGTGCAGATTTTGGATTCACAGACCCTTTATTTCCAGAACTTCAGAGATGCAGCCTCACCATGTTCACGATTCTGACGGAATCTCTCATCTTTCCCTTTGTTCCTCTCTGTGTGATGCGCCCCTTTCTCTGGCTGTTTTTAACGTTCTTTCTCATTGGTCCCAAGCAATGTCATTATGATGCACCCTGGCATGTTTTTCTTCATGTAGTTTATGCTTAGGTCTCCTGGGCCCATGGGACCTGTGAGTTTACAGTTTTCCTCAAATTTGGAACATGTTGGCCAGTATTTTAACTTCTTTTTTTATTATTACCCATTTCTCTAGGGCAGTGTTTCCCAAAGTGTGGTACACGTATCCCCAGGGGCACAGGAAGAGCGTGGTGGGGGTACACGTTGCACAGGAGTTTGGTGGAGATATGCACTGCACTGTGCTTAGCTGCACCTAATTCTACGTTCTCATGAGTCAAGTCAAGACAGCCTTGTGAGGTGTGAGATGGTTCGGTGTGCAAATAAATGTTATTTATAATATAACTCTTCTTTACATTTTATTACGAATAATTTTATTTTTCGTTTATTATTATTTTGTGTATATATCAAAAAAAGAAAAAATAAATATATTTTGTTATTAAAATACATCTTTTTTTTTGACGAGGGGTACCCAGCGTTACAAAAATTATAGAAGGGGTACACATATGTCAAAAGTTTGGGAAACACTGCTCTAGGGAGTCTATTTGTTTAGTAAGATTATTTGATGTAGTTTTCAAGTTTTTGGAATAAACATTTTTTTTTTCCCTGACCGAGGGAAACTCGAGGCAGAAATGGCAGATCCACACATACAAGCATAGCTGTGTGAAGTTCCAGGTTTCCCCTGTAAGTTTTTCTCTGTCGCCTACACATATGTTTTTTATGACACAGTAAGTTTTTTTCAGGCTTCCAGGTGGAAGGCCTTTACTCAAGCCCCCTGTCGTCTGACATAGAGGTCCCTGCCTCAATTTCACGTGCTTGGTTTGATTTATTCATTCGGGATATCAAGTCTTCATCTCTCTCGGTGAAAGCCAATCTTCTTCCTTCCTTAAGCATGTTTTTGTGCAGGTCTTGGAGTTCAGGGTCTTGTCACGGAAACCAAAACGCAGCTGGGCATGACTGGCTGGCGGGACGGGTCGCAGCCTGAGGCTGGGCTGCTGTGTCCCGGAGGCCACAGGCACTGGGAGTGGCTCAGGTTATGGTGTCTGTGGGGAAGGCCTCCTCCCCCGCGCAGAGAGGATGCCCAGGCCGCTGTCCCTGCTCCCTGGACAGAAGACAGCAGTCAAGGTCGTGTTCGCTCTGCCCTGCCATTATGTCGAGTCACCTCCCAGTATTTGAAAGGCTAGACTTAAAGAAAATTAAAATGCTGTCTGCTAACTGGCATCTAGCTGTGTGTTTGTTTTTCAGGGTTTTGTAAAATCGTTAGAATGACACGCTGTGTCCAGATGGATAACTTCTAAAGTCTGCAAATCAGAGACCGTGTTCCTGAGTTGACTTGTCGCGATGCCAATGTGAGAAAGACACAATTATGATGCTGAAGGGAACAAACCAATGCAAGGCTTATTCACTGACAGCATCCCAGCAACAGATGACACCACAAAACATGAGAGCAGCGCCTTTCCCATTTCAATTTCACATTAAATGCGAGAATGTGAGACGGAGTCTGCTTCGCAATGGTTTTGTTCCAGCTCAATCCTTTGCCTTCTTTTCTCTGTCTCCTCCCTGGTCCCTCCACTGCCTGCTGCTGGGATGGAGTGTGGGGAGGAAAGGGGCAAAGAGGGGGGCAGAAAGCCAGCACCCTGGGTTCGAGGCACCAGAAGTTTGAGTCAGAGTACCAATTAGTCAAAATGCAATAAATGTGAGGTACAGTTTTAGACCTCACCAATGTAATGCCTCTGAGCCCAGCTTTTAGCTCCAGCATGTGAGACCCTCTGAAACCACGAGGGGCTCTGGCAGGTGTAAGAAGCCATTAGCAGTTTTCTGGTTCTCAGCTGATGGTGTTTTTGTTTTTCTCTCCTGAGTTTTTCACAATATCCCCAGCAAATCTCAGTGCCTGGAATAGCGGCCACCTTTCCATTGTCAATGCTGACCCGACTTCCTTTCTTTGTCTGTGTCTGACTCCCTCATTAGGATGAGAACTCCATGAGAGTAGATACCATTTCTTTTCTCCCACCTACTCCGTGCGCCTGGCAAAGTGCCGGAACCATAACAGAAGCTCGAGAAAATATTTGCTGAGTGAGCGCACTCAAATTGACCCCAGGCATTGTACTGTAAACTTAACATGACTTCCACAGAAGTATTTCCCCCGATTTCCCAGTGTTCAAGGATTTACAAGAACAGAGTTGCAAGAGTTTACAAATGCACTGAACATTTTTTTTGCATGTCATTCAAGGGGTAAAAATGTGGAAAGAAAATAGAAACACCTCAGCAAGAAAAGGCAAAGGGGGATTATGTACAAGCACCTGCATATCTGTTTCACTAGGGGTGAGAACCAACCATGTCCATGATTCTCCCCAGCAATGTCAGGCACTCTGAAGTCCAGTCAAGTGACACTCTCAGAGGAGCCTTTGGCGCTGCTAGGAGGGACAGGGTTTTTACTGACCCCAGCTGATGGAGCTTGAATGCCACTGGCCCACCCCTGCAGGCAAGAAGGAATCCACTCATCCTAGTTTGTTTGGCTCAGTGGATAGAGCGTTGGCCTGCAGACTGAAGGGTCCCAGGTTCAGTTCTGGTCAAGGGCATGTACCTTGGTTGCGGGCACATCTCCAGTGAGGGGGTGTGCAGGAGGCAGCTGATCAATGTTTCTCTCTCATTGGTGTTTCTAACTCTCTAACCCTCTCCCTTCCTCCCTGTAAAAAAAAAAATCAATAAAACATTAAAAGAAGAAGGAGAAGGAGAAGGAGAAGGAGAAGGAGAAGGAGAAGGAGGAGGAGGAGGAGGAGGAGGAGGAGGAGGAGGAGGAGGAGGAGGAGGAGGAGGAGAAGGAGAAGGAAAAGAAGGAATCCACTCTACTCACCAGCCTTGATGTGGACATCCTGACTTCTAATTTTCCCTGAAGGATTTTCAGCTGTGCAATAGTAAGTATTATCATGGATTAAGGTACTAAAGCTCGAAGGAGGGAAGGGGAAAATTTGGAGAGTGCCGTTGGGGTGGACGTGGCGGATCCCGGGGACATCGTAGATCTCCTCGCCCGTCGCCAGGTACCATCTGAGAGACACAGGAGGGATGCCGGCGGCTGGGCAGGGCACCAGGGTCCCCGTGGTGCTCGCGAACACTACCTCTTGCACAGATGCATTGACAAAGTAGAGGCTGGAGTGGAGGTCCTCACTGAAAACTGGAAGACAACACAAGGATCATGTCAGTCACCGCTCCTGCTCCTTCGGAACTTGACTTTCAGTCAGCCCGGCCTCAGGGGGTTCTTTAGACACATAATTGCAGGGTTTGACTAACACCAAATCATTCACAATTGCCCAGCCTAGTACAGGCAGAGAGGCTGTCCTGCAAAGTGAGCTCATCCCGGCTGATGTGGCTCAGAGGTTGAGCGTTGACCTATGAACCAAAAGGTCAGGGTTTGATTCCCCATCAGGGCATATGCCTGGGTTGAGGGCTTGACCCAGGAGTGGGGCATGCAGGAGGCAGCCTATCCATGATTTTCTCTCATCACTGATGTTTCTATCTCTCTCTCTCCTCTTCCTTCCTCTCTGAAATCAATAAAAATGTATTTTTTTAAAAAAAGTAAGGTCCATCCTCATTTCATATTTTTACGCAAACAGAAGTTCCCCGGGGTCTTAGCTTTGAAGTTTACTCTTATGCCCAATGCCCTATGCCCTGCTCTATCTTCATGGTACAGACCACTCTCAGAACTGACATTATGTACTTTATATTCATTTTTGATCTGTCTCCCTCTGGACATACACCCCATGAGAACAATGCACTGATCTGCTGACACTGTTACCTAGGCAGAGAGTCCAACATCCAGTCACGTGCTAAGTAAGGAGAAGCTAAGTGAAGGCCTGATCAGATCCAGGGCCTAGGACCAGATTGTACTGGTTGGTAGTTACACTGAGGGCTACTTTTGAATGAAATTAGTCACAATTTTTTAAATTAAAATTGAAGATCATATGCAAAGCATTTTTAAAAAGCAAAATTGGTTTTCTGGAAATAGTGTCCCATCAACAATGCATTCTTTTAAAAATGAAAACTAGGTAGCCATAATGAAGAGAACTTTGACAAAGGCATCCTTTAATTCCATCAAGTTATGGCAGTTTTTGTTTCAATTTTTATATTTCCTCTTCTAGTCCATCTGCATTTCTTGCCTCTACAATTATCCTGCATTTCTTACTTACATAATTATACTACGCTATAATGTGCTTACATAAAATAGGCAACTGTTATGGGCTGCTTCATCCTCTGAATATTATTTCATATACATCATTTCCTCCCTCTATGCGCACTTCACAGGTAAATATTAGCGGGTGGGCATTTTATGTAACATGGTTACCCGAACTCTTTTCCTGATCTTGGTTATTTAAGTGGTTTCTGTTTTAATTGCTGTAAACAAAATGTCCGCACACCTTTGGCTTTTTAACTTACTGACTACCCACATCACACTCAGCACTGCAATAGCTGTGGAGTGTCGTTTTTGTGAAGACCCCGAATTAAACAGAATTAAACAGATGCCACATAGGTCTGTTTCACAGACACCTGTGTTTATGATTCTCTGAGAACGAGTGCACATGCCAAAACCAGTTTGGCTCAGTGGATAGAGCGTCGGCCTGTGGACTGAAAGGTCCCAGGTTCGATTCCAGTCAAGGGCATGTACCTTGGTTGCAGGCACATCCCCAGTAGGGGGTGTGCAAGAGGCAGCTGATCGGTGATTCTCTCTCATCAATGTTTCTAACTCTCTATCCCTCTCTCTTCCTCTCTGTAAAAAAAATCAATAAAACATATTTAATAATAAGTAAATAAATAATAAATGAAAGCGAGTGCACACCCAGCTACATCTTCACAGGACGCCAAAGGGGCCCTAGAGACTGGGAACTAACCTCATGGGCAGCCATGGGGCTCATGTTGACCGAGCACTGAGGACGTAGCTGGGGGCTCGAAGTAGCATTTCATTCACTCCGTGATCGGTTCTGCCAGCCCAGTGCGGGCTCCTCTCAGGGGAGGATAATTTGGAGATTCAGAGGGGTTACTGCTTGGCCCAGGATGCAGGACTAAGAGGTTAAAGAAATCATCTTTGTGATGAAGATTTCGCTTCATCATACGGCTGCCTTATTCTGCAAAGCAGAATCTTGGGGAAGCAGAGTGCATGAGCTTCAGAATCCTCCAGATGCGGTGTCTGACTGAACACCCCCTGCTTCCTCCTGGGCTCTGCACTGACCAGGAGTTGCCCCCTGAGGCCAGGGCTCACTCTGGGTTGGGAAAGCGGAGGGGCCCCCATTTGTCCAAAGATGGTGGGGAAAGTGCACTTTATAAAAGCAGTAGATTTACTCAGAGAACCCAGGGTGTCCCACAAGCAGTAAGGGATAGTTTCCTCTGCCAACAATAACTGCAGTTTTTAGCAGTGCTCCGCAAAGCAGAATACAAAAATTACCATTAATTAAGAGGGTGGTTCAGATCGGAAGCATGGGTGTGATTTTATATTTGAGTTTTCTAGGAAACTGACATCACCCCAAACAAACTGTTAGGAACAAGGTAGCTGTCACTCCAGGGCTGATTAATTCCGCCCAGATTCTCTTTCTTTTCCCCGCCACCTTCCTCTTCTGTCGACTGAATATATTTGAATTTATTCTTTTACATCATAAAAGTAGTCCTGTCGCCCAGCCAGGGCACATGTGGCTGAGCATAGACTTATGAACCAGGAGGTCACAGTTTGATTCCCGGTCAGGTCACAAGCTCAGATTGTGGGCTCTGTCCCCTGTGTGGGGCGTGCAGGAGGCAGCTGATCAATGATTATCCCTCATCATTGATGTTTCTCTCTCTCCTTCTCCCTTCCTTTCTGAAATCAATATATTTATATATATATAGATATAGATGTAGATGTAGATGTAGATGTAGATGTAGATGTAGATGTAGATATAGATATAGATATAGATATAGATATAGATATAGATATAGATATAGATATAGATTTTTAAAAGTAGCCCTGTTAAGAATAAGACTTGAAAAATGTGAATGTATATAAGATGTATTTCCAAATTAAATGCACAATTTGCTATTGCAAACCACATTCCAAGAGCCAGCTTGTGAAATCACTTAAAGGACTATGATGAGAAAAATGCAAAATAAATGTTTAATCCTAACAGTTAAAAAGATAATTAACCTCTGGGGATTCCCATCACTTCTCCTGACATTCTTAAAAGGTATTTCATGTTAGTCTTTCTATTTCACCCCATTGGGTTTAATAATGGAACATAAACACAATCTCTAAGATACACATAATTTGGCCACAGGCAAAAAAAAATCACACACACAAAAAAACAAACTATATCCCAACAGCTTTTGTTTCTCCCATCTAAGGGCCCATCCATCTGCTTAGATAATAGCACTTCGCTGTACGGGGTGCCATGCACACTTTAAATACAGTGACAGTGACGTTGCTCCCTCCAGGAAGTGCCCAGGCTATCTGGATGTGAACTGTGTGTGTGTGATTTCACGGCGTAATGTCCCTTAACGGAACTGCCTTCTCACAAGAGAAAGCCAAAGAAAACACTGGGATAACCTGCTGTCTGTCAGGGTGTGGACACGGGGGGCGGGGAGGGGGCGAAGGAGGGGCTGGAGGGTTACACTATTGGCAGATTTCTCCGTATTTTATATCATTACAACAGATGGCACAACCAAAGCTCCAGTGACAACAGGAAGAAGAATGTTATGCTAAAAAGGAAAAACAAGTCAATATTGCTTTCTTTAAAATTAAAATACGGCGCAAAGAAGGGACGGGGCGGAGGGGGTACAGGAAGAGAGGACACGATCATTCATCTGTGCAACAAGCTCCACTGAGCACTTGGCACGTGCTGGGCCTTGTGCGAGTCCCAGTAACGCAAGCGTGCATGAGTCACGGTCCTGCTCTCTAGGAACGTCTGGTCTCAGGGGCCGTGGCTGGCAGAAGATCAATGATCATTGTTTGGCTGGGTATTGACACAGAATCATTCACAACATGGTGTGGGAGCCTAAGAGGCAGAGACACTAACCCAACCTGGGGACACGAGGAAAGCTTTCCAGAGGTCAGAGGGCAGGAGATGCTAGGTAGAGGGTGTGGAAACGTGAGGACACGGAGTTGTCCCAGGAAGGAGAGAAGTGAGAAGAGACTGGATAGCGGGGACCTCAGGGCAGATCTAACAGGGATGCACCTGTTTGGAGAGGAGGGAGCATGAGGTTCTTATGCTCGCTCACTTATTCCATGCGTTACTCACCTACTACTAATTACCGGACACGGTGCTAAGGCCCGGGACGCACTAACAGCCACGCTTACAGGGTGATCTCCAGGAGCCTACATTTCCCAAGCTCATTGTCAAGTCTAGATCACAAGGGTGTCAAATCGCATGCAAAAAGCAGGTGCTTTCTTCTGCAGGCAGTGGGGAGTCCCATGCATAGGTATTTACCTAAGAGAAATGAATGTGTGTCCACCCAAGAACTTGTACTCAAATGTTTAAAGCAGCGTTATTTATCATCGCCAAATGTCCACACTATCTGAGTTTCTCCATCAAATAAAAATGGATAAACAAAACCTGATATATATATATATATATATATATATATATATATATATATATCTCCACACAATGGGATGTTAGTCAGCAAAAGAGAAATAAAATACTGATACATGCTTTAAATATGACTGACCCTTGATAACCTTATGCTAAGCCAAAAGAAAGCTAATCATAACAAGTACATTCTATATGATTACATCCATATCAAATTTCCAGAACAGGAAACCATATGGAGACAGAAAGTGGATGCCTGGTTTGCTTAGGGCTAGAGGTGAGGGTGAGAGGGCAGGGGAAGGATGAATTATAATTAAATTAAAGAATGAAAAGATTCCTTTTGAGGTGATTAAAATGGTCTAAACTCGACTGTGGTGATTGATGTATATATCTGAAAATTTACTAAAAACCAATGGATTTTTCAAATGAGTGAATTTTGTTGAATATAATTAATCCTATATAATAAAGATGTAATATGCAAATGGTCATTATGCAGTGAAATGTAACAACTGACTGTGTAATGACTGGATCACAGATCATCAGGATGGTGGGACAGTGAGCTACAAGCGAGCGGCAGAGAGCTACAGGAGTGGGCTGGGCAGTGGGTGGAGAGCTTCTGGAGGGTGACAGTGAGCTACTGGTGTGCTGCTGGTGCATGAATTCGTACGCAAGGCTACTAGTATCTCAATAAAGTTATTTTTAAAAATACAGAGGCAATGAACGTTTTGACACAGAACAAGCCATTTCCCAGATTGTAGTTTTACAAAGGAAATACCAGGCACATGAGGAGTGAAGACTACAGGAAGGAAGTCAGAGTAGGCTGCGGTGGGTGGCCTAGACCTCCCTGGGCACTAATGATGTGAAGGGAGGAGAAAGCCTACCTACAGAGATATGTCTGCTATGATCCCACCAGAATCTGTAGTCAGGGAGATAGAAGTGATGAGAGTGAGGACCAGGAAAAAAAACATTGTGATCCTAATTTAACAGCTTGTATACCTGACTACACAGCTGTACCATGAATGAAAACAGAGAACATACAGGTAGAGCTGAACAAGGAGAGGAGACAGCAATGCCAGTTTTACTACGGTTGAGGGGACATTGTTCTTGGGTCTCCCACTAAGAAGAGGGGAATAGGGGTCCAAGACCCCAGAGAGAGACTGGACATGAGGGAATCTGACGCCCATCACTGGGTGACATGTGCCAAGAAGAAAGTAAAGAACAAGGAGACACAGAGCCCAGAGATGGATTCTCAGGGACCGGTAACATGTAAAAGTCAAGCAAAAATATTTGGCCAAGGATTGCACCCCAAAACCATAAGGAACTCCTGCAAATCAAAAAGACAAAAAGATAATCTAATAAAAATGGGCAAGAGACTTGGGCAGTCACTTCCTAAAGGCCAATATATAAGTGATCAATAAGCACATACTCAGAAGCACTCAATGTCACTGTCATCAGGGAAATACAAATTAAAAGCAGAAAGACACCCATTTCAATGACTAAAATGGAAAAGAGATTATACTGAGCATCTCAAGGATATACCAGTATATCAACAGGAGTCTCATAAATTGCTGGTGGGATTGTAAATTGATCATCATTGTGGAAAACTATTCCCCAGTAGCTATAAAACCTGAAAATATGCATTCCCTGTGACTCAACAGTTCAATTCCCAGATCTTCAACCAACATGCGCTCACAGAAAAAGACACATTGGTGTATTCATAGCAGCACTATTTGTAAGAGCCCCAAAGTGAAAATCACCCAAATATCCATCAATAATAAAATATAAAAATATATTGTGATATATTTGCACATCGGATCACTATATAACAATAAAAATGAACAATCTACACAACCATATTATGAATCCCATAACCTTAATGTTGAAGGAAATCAAACACAGTAAGAATATATATCTATTATTTCATTTATATCAAGCATAAAAATAGGAATACCTAGTCTATGATGTTAAGAGTCAGGATAATGGTTACCCATTTTTTTTTGGGGGGGGGGGTGCATAGCTGCTGGCTGTGGTCATTTTCTTGTTCACACTGATGTGTTCAGCTGATGAGAATTTCGTTGGAGCTGTATACTGGGATGTAGTTAATTGCGCACTTTATGGATATATTTCATACTTCAATGTAAAAATTACATATTTTAAAGGAATGGGAAAAGAACGAAGCATCATAAAGATAAAGAAAACAATTTAGTAGCTCCAATCCCAGAGAGAATGATGCCTTAAAACAAAAAGACGGCATTTGGGGACATTAACTGGTGGTTTTCAAGTGTCAACTGCTTCAGAGAGATCAGAAAACAGGAGAACTAAGACCATTAGATTTGCAAATAGGGTATATTCATTTTAAAGGGAAATGGCATTTAGGACTTTTTCTGATTTTATAAGAATATGCAAGTAGCTATGCTTAGTAAAATAAACTTCTTTGATAAAGGTCTTTCAAAATGAAAGGAAATAGAACTTAGCCTTAGGCAAACATTAACTAAAAAGCATAATCCTTAGCTGATTCTAAGACTCCAAAATATATTTTGTATTTGAATAAATGCCCTGAAATTTAGTGTCATCATGACCAAATCTGAAAGCAGATAAATGGATAGTCTAATAATGATTTAGAAAGCATTCCAAAATATTACAAAATAATTCCAAATCAGATTATAAAAATGTAGCAATTTTGCATTTAACACTGATATTTTTCAATAATTATATTTATTCCTCAGCATTGAAGCAAGGATGCAACTGTCCTCCTTAATAAGAATTTGATAAAACTTCACAATGACACAGAACAGAGAAATATGAAATTCTGTCTTTGTCCATAATAAAACAATAAAAACAACAGCGAAGGAGCTGGATTCATCCTCCTATGTCTAAACATTCAGGCAATATGGAACAGTGAGCCAGGAAAGAAAGAACCAAATGAGGTGGGGCCTTCTAATGCCCAGCTTACTTCCTGAAGAGAGTTTCCACATCATTCTAAAAGAAGGAAACCTAAGTGGAAATTGGGATTTCTGAGTTGAGTAGACAAACTGTGAGCCTTGGGAAGCCAAGGCCACTAGAGCTATAGAGCAGAGAGAAGGAAGCAGCAGAGAGAGAGAGAGCTCCGGAGATCTGAAGAAGGTGCCCTTTGATGAGTCTTTACTGACATTGGCATATGAGGGAGTACACTGCCAGTGCTGGATAGGAGACACCATAAAGGAGCGGGTGGAAAGTCCCTGAGCTCTCAGATGGGAGAGACTAGTTCCTGCTCCACCAGACAAAGGAGAAAGAACTAATATATAAGACATCAGATGGAACTCTCAAAAGGCTATCACCACAATAGTGAGGCCCAAAGTAGTCAAAACACTTAACAGGAATCCCAGAATGGATCCCAGAAGGATTAAATTGACCCCAAGTAACCTAACTGCACAACAAATACTAGTTAATCCAAAACAACAAATTCAATAATCAATAATCTAACACTTACAATACCTGACACCCAATAAGATATTGGACACAAGCAGGAAAATATGCACTAATGACAAGATTCACTTCATTCAATAGCAACAGACACAGAAATGACAGATGACAGAACTAACAGACATTGGAATTAAAATACCTGTTATAAATTTTCTCCCAATATATTTTAAAAAGTAAGGAAATAAAGGGCATATGGATGGAATAAAAAAGGAAGGATATAAAAATAGCCAAAATGAAAACTTCTTGAGATTAAAAATATAATATATGAAATTTTTAGAAACGAGCAAGTAAAATTAACAACAGATTAGATCTTGCAGAAAAATTTATCAATGAACCAAAAGACAGAATAATAGAAAAATAGAAATTATGCAAACTTTAAAACAAAGAAAAAGGCTCAAAGACAATAAACATGAGATATGAGACAATATTGTGTGACTAAATATATATATTTGGGGTTCAAGAAGGTGGAAGTCAGACAATGTTTTTCAAGAATTAATATTCAAAATTTTCAAAATGTAATAAAAACCAGAATATCTCAAAAAACATAAATTCATTGAACACAAAACAGAAGAAACATGAAAAAAATCAATTCATAACACATAAGAATTAAATTGCTGAGTATCAATGATAAAGAGAAAAATCTTAAGGATAACCAGATTTTTAAAAGTTCACATCATACACAAAGAAAAAATGAGTGATGGCAGACTTATCTGAAACAATGCAACCTAGAAGACAGTGGAAAGAAAAACTAGTATATTTTAAAAGAAAAAAGACCTATCTACCAATATAAAATGCTATACTCAACAAAATCTTTCATAAATGAAGGTGAAATAATAATGAATTTTCAAACATTTGAAAGCTAAGATAATTCATTGACAGGCCAGAAACACAAGAAATGTTGAAGGAAGTCAATATTTCAGGTAGAAGGAAGAGTATGCCAGGTACATATTTGTGATTTCACAAAAGAAATTAAGAGTGTCAATAAATGATAGGTATGTGGGTAGATTCTTTTTTTTAAAAAAACACACCATTTCCTTATTTTTAAAAATCATCAAAAAACAATTTACTATTAAAGCAAAAATGATAATGATGTATTGTCGGGTTTACAACATACACAGAGAGAAAATGAATAATACTAGATGACAACCTACTTTTACAGGTTTCTTCTACTAAATGTCGTGTTATAATATTATTTGAAAGTAGGCCATATTAGTCCAAAACTATATATTGTAAACCATAAAGCAACCACTTTTTAAAAAATCCAAAAGCAAAACAAACTTGGAAATTAACCTATTTATGTAGATAATGTGACCATTAAAAAATACTCCAATAATCCAATAGGAAATAAGACAAGAAGAAAATCAGAGAATAGATGGGATAAATGGGGAACAATTATCAAGATGTTATATTTAAATCTAACTAAATTAATGTTCACATTAAATATAAATGGCCTAAGCACCCCAATTAAAAGTTAAGTTGTCAGAATAGATTAAAAAAATCAAGACGTAACTATAGGTTATCCAGAAGAAACCCATTATAAATATATTTTAATTGGGTAGGTTAAAAATAAAAGTATAAAAAACTACATCATGCTAACTCTACCTTAAAAAAAAGCTTGAGTGGCTATATAAATATCAAAGTAGATTTCAGGATAAAGAATAAGTACTAGAATGCTTGCTTCCTAATAATAAATCCAACTCATCAAGATGACCAGCCTACACGCATATGTACCTAATAAGAGAACATCAAAGTAGAGAGCACTGAGAACTGGGATTCTTTCTAATTGCCATTGGGGTGATGACAATGTTTCCTGTTGAGTGTTAACCTGCCTTCTTATATTCCTATGTTAATAAATTGGCATACAAAAAATTGAATTTTATCTCCCATGCCTATGGTTGGGTTACTAGGCTCCTTCCATATTGGTCTCCTCAAGGCCTTGGGTCTCTGGATCGTCTCCTACCTCATGGCCTGCAAAAATATTGGACTCTTTACTGAGAAACGTCATCATCCTTTGTCTATTATTACTAATTATTTTAAGTTCAGCTTAAACATAATTTTTTTTAGGAATTGATTCCTGGTCTTCTGCTTCCCAGACTAGACCCCATGTCCTCTCGGCTTGCTGCATCATTCTTTCCCAGCTCTTAGCTTTTGGTGTATGCCACACACACACACACACACACACACACACACACACCAATATATTATAATCTACAAGGGGTGGCCCTATATATAGATGATATAACCTTACTCCCAGTGTATAATGCCCTGTGTAGTACATCAAGGAAACCCTCAAAAAAGACTAAGTAAATATTTAAAATATATTATGGTTATGTATACATAATTCCTTTAAAGGAATAATATTTAAACTGCACTTCATATGTATCATTGATTACAATCTAAATCCCATTATATAGATGTCAAGAGACAAGAATGAGTGGCTTAGAGAAAGGATTTCTCAGATATCATAAGAAGAACACATTTATGAAGTTTTAGCTACTATATGTATGAATGTTTTTTTAATCCTTGATTTTACAACAAGGAATAAGAGCTCAATTTCGCTATGTGTTTTACAAATCTCTGGAGGGGAAAAAATGTTAATGTTTTACCCAAAAAAACATCTAAGTATTGTTTGCAATATCCTCCCAGAGAAGTATTTCCATGTGTGTACAGGGAATTCATTTTCAGATAAAGTTCCTGTCCCTTTGGATGGATGAAAGTCCCTCTCAAAACTGCTGGCATTTAAGTGTACATTTTCAGAGAAGAATATAAACTCTGTCAGAGTAATCTGTATGTAGTTTGCTATGTGCTGCCATTTATATTGCAAGCTCAAAGGTTTCAAAAGGCATGAAAGTGGCTAGTGATTTGGAAAGAGCAGAACGTACTGTGGGAATTATGATTATGATTACAAGCATCAAAGCACACGAATAAACCCAAATAATGCAAATGACTCCTTAGGAATTGGGAGCATAAAATTTGGGAACAAAAATAGAACAAATTAATGGAGAAAGAGGGATGAGTACAGATTCACATAAGGAATTAAAATTAAGAAAAGCATCAACAAATAGAGTGGGGAGAAAGCTAACATCATGATGCAGTTGACAAAATTGCTTTCTATGGATTAAGAGTCTTGTGAGAGAAAAAAAGATAACAAAAAAGAATGTAGAAACATAGTAATATAACACAAAACTAAAAACACTAAAAACACAAAACAACAATAAAATAAGACCATCAGAGGATAGGAAGGATAAAATGAACTGAAGCCAACTGAATCAACTATCCTATGATTAAGAAACAAAGATGAATTAAAACCAGGGACTTCAATGGTACCCCGACAGAAAAAAATATATATAAAATCTAAGTCCTGTAGTGAAACCTTAAGCGCCAATGTTAATTGGAAGCATGGAAGTCAATGATAAAATGACCCACATTCTTAAACTAAGGGCTCAGCATCATTTTCTTTTGCTAGAACTTCACCTTGCCCAAGGACACTCAGTTTTCCATGTTTCTTTGGACTGAGGACTTACATAAGTCTAATTTTTGAAATAATTTATTTTTTAGGTGGAGCCTGGAATTTACTTTGTGTTTTAGTAATAAAACAAGCGACCATTCTCATAATCGCAAATATACCCTAAGTCATCAGTGACAACAAATCTTCCAAATGAGAAAGATTCTTAAAGGATTGACTTGAGTCTAACAACCTGTGCCCTCCAATGCACCAGCCTAAGTTCAAGACCCAGCTACTGCTTCCTCTTGTATGACTTCTCTTGCTCACTCCAGGACGGTAAATCATGGACCACCCATCTGCCACCATTGGCATCTCACTGCTGCCACCGTCTTACCTCCCTCCCCTCTGTCCTTAGGACTATGTGTCATTTTCTTTGCTATCATCTTGAGGGTATTCCAGGGGCAGATGGGTGAACAGTGGCAGAGCAAGGATGCCCAGCTGCCTCATCTTCCCAGCAATGCATGCTGTCTCCAGAGCAGTGACAGAAAAGCCTGTGTCTGAGTCCCAGGTAGGACGCCCCCCACCCCTCTCTGTACACCACACAGAACGCTGGGAGACATGGCGCAGAACTCACCTGACTCTTTCATCTGTTCCCTCAGACCACCTTATCGAGTTTTGCATTTTTTTTATCCTTGCTTCACCAAGATATTGCTAATTCACGTGACTCTATTCATTGCTAAAACACGTTGTACCTTGGATGTACCAAAGGGGACATTAGCGTCCTAGCACACCATCTGCTGACACAGAATGGAGCTCCTAGAGAATGCAATGAACACTTAAATGTCACCCAAGCCAGGCCACCATTGACGTAGGAAGGTGCCATCTTCCTCGGGGTTCTCCGGCGAGAGGAGGCCACGGGCTGCGAGGCGGCCTCTCTGTGTGCCTTTTACAGAAACACACAACACTGGCCTCGAAGCCTGCACCCAGACTGCCAGGCAAGCAAACAAAGACATTTTCAGATATGGCAAAACCAAAAATGTTAACTACCCTGTACCCCATTCAAAAACTACTGGAAGATAGATCAAAAGGCGGCAAGCCAAGAAAGAGGCATGTGCCAGCTAGACACAGGACATGGAGCCTCCAGCACAGGTGAGACACGAAGGGAGGTCCAGAGTGACTCCGAAGGGTGACAGCAGCAGAAACGAGTCCGGAGGTGCAGCAAGGAGGAGCCCGGAGAGAGGTTTCAAAAAGTGAATGAGGAAATAAACACCTGGAGACCCTGGTGTAGCTGCGTGTGGTCAAAGGCGTGCCTCACCCTGCGGCACAGCATGGGGTGGGGGGTGAGTTAGGTACACATGCAGTGAAAACAAGGAAACAGAAAAGCAAGCGAGTGTCAATCCCAGGGAAACACAGCCTCCAGTGGATAGAAAAAGTGTTCCTAACGTGCCATGCGGCTCAGCTGTAGCAAGTGTTTGCCTAGATATAATAGTGTAAACCTTAAAATTAGTTTAACCCAATATCATCATATGGATAAAAATAGAAGATAAGGAGGAAAGGCATTGGCCATGCATATTATGTTATATATATATAAAAGGCTAATATGCAAAGTGTCCCCTTGGAGTTTGAACAGGAGACTGGGAGTTTATTAGTTCATTGCTTGCTATGATGTGTGCTGACCACCAGGGGGTGGTGCAGAATGAAGGAAGGCTCTGGCAGGCAGCCTGGGAAGGGAGGTCCTGGCGGTAAACCAGGGGCCCCAATAGGCCCTGATCACTAACCAGGCCTAGGGACCCTACCCATGCATGAATTTCATGCACCGGGCCTCTAGTAGATTTATAAGCCTAGAGACATTGTGGACAAAAGGGGTCACATGCTGACCTGACAAGCTCAGGGGAGACCTGCATGGCAGTCTTACAAACTCAGAGACCTAAAGTCACCACAAAGGATGGTCTGACATTAAACCTTGACTAAAAGCAGTGATGGTGCACAGTTACATCCTAGGCCGGCATCTTCACTAACTAGGTCAACCTCTACCTTAACTGAGCCTGTCTTTTTGCATCTGTAGTAGCATACCCTTGAAATGTCTAAGTAACTTGTAACTTCCCTTTTTCTGGACTCCTCCGGACACAACCAAATGCCCTGGGCACCAGGGCAGAGACACAAATTCCCTCATTATCATGTAAATTGTTCCTGCACTCACCTAAGTGTGTGTCCATCATTGTACTTTTTAACCAATCCCAGGGGTTTCCCCCCACACACACACACCCTCTTTGCTTTCTCCCACCTCCTTCACCTATCACCAATGAATTTCAGGTAACCCACCTACATCCCTCCTTTGACTGCAATGTATAAACACAGATGTAACCCGACATTCTCCGGAGCATTTCCTCAATTCATTGAGGTTCTGCTTCCCGGCATATGTCGACAGTTTGGCTCAAATAAACTCACAAAAATTCTTTACAGGTTTCAGTGGGTTTTTTTACATTAACATTACTAAGGAGGAAAGGCATCGGCAGTCCATAAAATTAAGTTAAATAGATTTATAAGCCTAAAGAGATAAATATTTCAGGGGAAACAGAGAATTTGAAAAGACAGGAGTGGACAAAAGTAGGTGTACAGTTGTTCATACGGAAAAAGACGTGCAGGTTATGGTCATTACAATAGCTTTATTAACTAAAAAAAAGTCACAATGCAGCTGTAAACCTACTTTTGCCACCTCTGGTGCAGATCTGAACATTAGGAGGACCTGCCAGGGCCTCATCGTCTTACATACTCTATGGTCCGTGCTCACTGTTCCTTCTCTGATGTGACTTCTTCCTCTTCCTCCTCCTCCTCCTCCTACTCCTCCTTCTCTTCCTCCTCCTCCTCCTTCTTCTACTCCTCCTTCTCTTCTTCCTCCTCCTCCTCCTCCTTCCAGCTTCATTGGCCTTCCCACCTTCCCTGGAGCACCCCGCAGGCTTGACTCCTGGGTGTGTAATAACCATGTCTTCCTCGGCCTGGGGACCACCTGGCCCCGCCCTCCCCTTTTCAACTCTTTGCCAAACCCTCTCCTCGCCCCTGAGGCTCCCTCTGACCTCAGTGCCTCACCACAGGGAGGTCTCCAGCTGCCGGGTGCAGGTGCTGTTTCTTTCCACAGCACGGATCCCTCCTGTGTCCTGCATAAGTCACCTGCTTATGGTCCTCTCTGATGGTCTCTCCCTCCCCTTCAGATTTTAGTTCCCGAAAGGTAGACAGTTTGCTACATCCACCTCTACACCTGCCACATCTCAATCATTACTTCTCGAAAACGTGACTGCTTGATTCCGTTCCATTAAATACACACAAATGAATCTCAGAGAAATTGAACCTTTTACAATTTGCCTTTCACCGGAAGTGACTCAAAATTCCGCCTGTACAGTTGCAGAGCCTGGGGCCCACCCCAAAGCACTGACTGCCACCCCTGTCTCATTCAATCACGGAGCGCTGCGGTCACACCCTGTGCCAGGTGACAAGACGAAGGCCCGGAGGATGGGTCAGGGCAGTACAAAGAGGAGGAGCCCGTCCCTCCGGGAGGTGCCTGTGTATTTGACATTAGCGGATCCCTAGTTAGGCGGGTGGCCAGCCTCATTTCTACCAAGACAGTAACACCAGTGCATTACCCAACCTTAAATTTAGTTTAAATCTACCCTTCCCGCCTTCATTTTGGTTGTAACTGAATAGCTACCTTGTATTGCAGTGTTTCCCAAACCTTTGACATACGTGGACCCCTTCTATAATTTTCATAATACTGAGTACCCCTCGTCAAAAACAAAATGGATGTATTTTATTAACAATCAAAATATATTTATTTTTGGTACATACACAAAATAATAATAAACAACAAATAAAATTATTCATAATAAAACATAAATAAAAGTATATTATAAATAACATTTATTTGCACACCGGACCATCTCACACCTCACAAGACTGTCTTGACTTGACTCATGAGAACGTAGAATTAGGCGCAGCTAAGCACGGTGCAGTGCATATCCCCTCTGAACTCCAGTGCAACGCGTACCCCCACCAGACTCTTCCCGCCCCCCTGGAGGTGTGTGTACCACACTTTGGGAAACACTGATATATTGACTGTGTACTGTGCGCCAGGGCCATGCAAAGTACTTTCATACAAAGCCTCATTAACCCTGGAAACCAATCTTATTGACAGTTGTCATTGCTATTGTCATGTGACGGGGGAGAAACCACATAAGCTTTGGACTCTGCAGTAAGGAGCAGGCCTGGGATTTGATCCCCGGACTCCTCTGAGCAGGGACTGGGTTAGGGCTCAGACGCCTGAGAATGAGAGACTAGTTTGGGGCTCACTCCTCAGAGGGAGGCAAAGGCACCTACAACTCTGTGTTCAGTTCCTTGAAGGTCAAGATCCCCGAGTCAGACGCCTCAGACGGACCCACTGCTGCCGTATAATGATTTCCAATCCTCATCACACACTGTGCTGGGCCAGAGCCTGTATTTCTCGGGGCTCGTTGCAAACAAAGCCTTTCTAACCGCGTCTTGGTCATCTTCCACCTCTGTCGTCACCCACCTCCAAGGACATCCTTACACTAGAACTTACACACACACACACACACACACACACGCACACACACAATCAAAACTCTGCCACTGAACTGTCTTTGATTATCGCACTCATTTCCTTTACATCTTTCTTTCTTCTTTGTTTGTTCTAGAAAATCCTAATTACCTCCCTAGCCGTACTTCTTCCCCAAATTAAAACTGTGATTAAGGATTCAAACAACCAAACCAGAAAACGCGGTGTTCAGAGTGGCTTCCTCCGAAGACATCCCGAGGCCGAACCCCGGTGAAACGCAGCCTGTTCCAGACACACCGAGGCCTCAGCGCTCACCTACAGCTGCCCCGGCCTCCCCCTCCAGAGACGGCTCTCGGCTGGAAGTCATTAGTCCTGACGGTTTGCCTAGCACACTGCAATGGGTTCGCTGAGTCATAGAAGCTGCGATAAAGAGAGAATCCCCACCTTCTCCCTGCTATCAAGTGTTCATGCGAGAAATGGGGTTTGAGCATTTGCAAGGCAACCCGACACATCATTAACAACCCCAGAACCTCCGAGGTCTCACCCAACTCCCCCTCCCGGCCTCTGGAATCTTCCTGGTGTGCACCAGCCAGCTGTGTAATGGGCCCAAGCAGCCCTGGGGCGCAGACGGAGGTCACAAAACAGAGTCCATTATCCCTCCCCGGGAGTGTGACTTGATCTGGATGTGACACGTCACCCGGAGAAGGGTCCCGGAGGCACTCTCCTCCTGAAGGCTGGGGGTGGCTGGCTGTTGCCAAATGAGCGCTCCAGACGTTTTTGAACTCCAACAAGTAGGACTTTGAAAATATTCCCTTCGAGGCGGCTTCTGAAAACCAAATTGAGTTGTGATGTCTGGAAGTCTCGCTGGAAAATGTGAAATTAAACCAGCCCAGGCATCGCTCATTTCCAGGAGGGAGCGGGAAGACAGTGCCAGCCCCAGCCTTTTGATAAAAAAATATCGGATCTTATTTGTAAAGACAAATGAGTTCTAAGTTTAAAGGGCATTACACGGAGGAAGTCATGCCCAGCAAGCTTGGGATGCCGTTAGAACTCTCTCCACATGAGAGGTACCTGGTGTGAGATGTGGATGAGAAAGTCACCACCTGTGGGAGGGGCAGGGACAGGGGCTGGGGTCAAGCTGGCCTCACAATACTCCCGCTTCTAGATCAGCAGTGTCCTCATTTGCATATTTTGGGGATGGCTACCGTATCATATTAACTGCAGTGCATGCAACCCGCTCCTGAGGGACCCCTCCCATGGACACCGTTAGGAAATACAATGAAGCAATTCTATGACCATCAGGACACATTGGCAATGGAAAGCAAACCCGGGGCCCCAAGGAACCCCAGAGGAACCGTTCCCCTGTTGGCCTGGAGATTAAGGGAAGGCCCTTCCGCCCGGCACCCAGCCTCGGGCTGCAGCGTTTCAGGACAGCGGCACGGCGGTGCAGCCACAGCCTTGAAGGTGGATTGGTCAATGGCCAGGTTCCTGAACCTTTTATTAAGAAGCATGAAATAGCCGAAAGCGGTGTGGCTCAGTGGATAGAACATCTGTCTGCGGACTGAAAGGTCCCAGGTTCGATTCCAGTCAAGGGCACGTACCTTGGTTGCGGGCACATCCCCAGTAGGGGGTGTGCAGGAGGCAGCTGATCCATGTTTCTCTCTCATGGATGTTTCTAATTCTCTATCCCTCTCCCTTCCTCTTGGTAAAAAAAAATCAATAAAATATGTATTTTTTAAAAAGAAGCATGAAATAACTGGGGATGGGACTAGATCTATTGATTCTATAAGTTAACCGTCTTGGAATCTCCTTCTTGAGGTATGTGGGGAGGATCTTACAATGAATTATATATTGGCTCTAATCCCTACAGTAACACAGAATTATTAAGACAATTCAAGTGAGCACGAATGGCACTTGAATTTTTGTCCCTAACCTGGTCCTAATTAGCTGCAGGTCCCCTGTCACTGGAAGACTGTAGCTCCAACCCAAGACATAAGCATAAAAATGATGAATTCAGATCACTTTCTGAGAGGAATCAAAATGAGAAGAAGGCAGTGGATGTGACCATCATCTCTCTCTAATGATGCTGTGCGCGAGGACTGGGCGTGGAGCCAGCCCCTCGGAGACGGCGGTCACCAGCTACTGTTCCCTCCGCTTTAAAAGTCTCTGCTGCTCGCGCTGGGGAAGATCTATGCATTTGGCAGGTCAGGCGAATGCATAAAGCGATTTGGGCACATTACACCGACAGCTGAAGTTTTATATGAAAAAAAGTCCGCATCCATTATTCTTCCAACATCTGAGAAACACGTTGTCTAAAACCAATACGACCGTTCACCCAGGAGGCCACGCGATGCCCAGGGCTGTGCCAGCACCAGGGGTGGAATGGGGTGGGATGGGGTGGGATGGGGTAGGGGGTGCATGTAGGCACTGGGGGAGCACAAAGCCAGGTAGCTGCTGCCCCTGCTCTGAGCCACAGGTGACAGGAATGGCCGGAAGGGAGGATGGAGAGTATGGGAAGGAGAAGGCGCAGATGGAGCTGGGATGGAGCCGGGAAGGCAGTGGACGCTGCCCGCTGGCTGTTTGGCAGTTTTGATCCCCACTGGGTCTCTTCTTCCACGTGGAGGTTCCTTATATTGAGAGGCGGTTCTCTACCGAGGGGCCACTTGGGCAATGCCTCAGTGCGGGGAGAAGCACCCTGGGGCGGCCTGGCCTCGGTCCCTCTGCTTATGAACCTGAAACCGGGAGGGAGAGCCATGCAGCTCCTTCTAACGGTGTGTTTGCTGCACCCGACGCTGATGGTACCAACCAACCTCTTGCTGGCATTTTCTTGAACCACTTTGCTTGCTGGGCTGCTCTGGGCTCTGTCCAGCTGGACAACAATGGGACCTGGAGCAAATTAATTTACCTAAGCCTCCATTTAGGTACCAATAAAATGGAACTGAAATGAGCTTGTATTTATGCAAGTAAATATGTATATTTAGTGCAATGTCTGGCCAATAAATGCCAATACATGTTCAATGAAAGGCAGTTAGTATTATTAGTAATAAAATAGCGGCAGTCATCAAGACCATAAGTAAACTGTGTTTGCTCTGCTCTCTTAGGCTGAGGAGAGGATTACCTTCCCTCCTCTCTCCATCTTTCCTTATCTCAGCCGTTGGCCAGGAGAAAGGAGGGACCCACCTGGTCTAGACAGGGGACAACAGCATGAAGGGGGGGAGCCTGGCTCCTGAGGACTCAGACTTAGAGGCCCACCTACGTGGGGGCGGGGCAGTGACAGAGAACCCTGTATAGGAAAGGGATGTGTTCACCAACAACCTCTCCCTCCCTTTTATTAATTTCCCATCAACCTATTGGTTTGCTGGGTCAGCCATAGCAAATACCATAAACAACAGGGATTTATTTTGTCACAATTCTGGAGGCTAGCAGTCTGAGATCAGGTTTGGTTTCTTCTGAGGTCTCTCTCGGTGGCTTGTAGATGGCCATTTGCTCTGTGTGTCCACACGGTCTTCCCTCTGTAAGTCCATGAGTCCTGTGTGTGTGTGTGGTTTTTTTTTTTTTTTTTGGTTTTTTTTTTTTTTGGTCTTAGAGGGACACTAGTCATCTTGGATTAGGGCCCAGCCTAATGACACCCTTTTACCTTAATGACCTCTGTAAAGGCTCCATCTCCAAATCCAGCGTCATTCTGACATGCTAGGCCAGGGGTCGGCAAACTCTTTAGTCCACAGAGCCAAATATCAACAGTACAGCGATTGACATTTCTTTTGAGAGCCAAACTTTTTAAACGTAAACTTCTTCTAACGCCACTTCTTCAACATAGACTCACCCAGGCCGTGGTATTTTGTGGAAGAGCCACACTCAAGGGACCAAAGAGCTGCATGTGGCTCGTGAGCTGCAGTTTGCCAACAATGGTGCTAGGTGGGTGGGTCTTCACATAAGAACATTGTAGGGGGTGTGGAGGGGAGACACAATTCAGCCCATAACACTGAGGGTAAAACACAGCTTTTCTTTCCCACCGTCACTGTGTCACTTAAAACTTGTAGATGACAGTTTTCTCCAGCCAAGAAAACCCCCTAAATCGGGCAAGGAGTTTAGCCTCAGCCGCTGATGCCACTTCAGTCTAGTTTTCAGACGTGACTTCCTGCAGCCAGGCCACTGTCACAGGTGGAAACCCTCTTCATGAAAGCCCAGCTCGGGAAGAAGCAGCAGGCTTCCTCCTGCCACATGGAGACCAAAAGCCCCGCAGGCCTTTACTGAGAAACAGGAAGGGGATCTTGGCCATGGAGTCCCCCCTGAGGAGCAGGGGCCCCAGCCCCACACCAGGCCCCCCGCCAGGGGTTCCAGAACCAGGAGGGAAGTCCCCGGAACTCCTGGCTGTGAAAACCACCAGCAGCCCTCTGCCACCCTAATTGCTCAGCCGGTAGCAGTTATAATTGGAAGCAGAAATCAACTGTCACTTTCTCTGTCACCCCAAATTCAACCCCTCAGAAAGCCCGTTCTATCTCCGGAAACATGCCCACCTTTCCGCATGTCCATATCACCTGTCCTTAGCAGTACTGCAATGACCCCTATCTGTCTGCTGCCTCATGTCCCGCCCTCATTAGGTCTACTTTCACCACAGCAGCCAGAGGAACCCTGTCATATAATAAGTCATGAGTGTCATATGAGAAGTCACATCCTGTCAGTCTGCTCAAACACCCGCAGTGGCTTCCATCTCCCACTTCTTCTCTGTTCTCATCAACTACTGCACCTCTTGCTTTCCCGGCTCTTGTCACAGCGGTCTCAAACTTGCTTCACTGAGCATCAGACCTGCCTGGCGGACTCTCTTCCTCACCTCCTCCAGGGACTCACCCGGATGTCCTCTTCTCAGCCTCCCCAACTACACAGTAATGCCACCTCTCCCCTAAAATTACTCTTCCCCTAACATTGCTCTTCTTTGATGCCTCATTTTTCTCGATGCCCAACTATAACACAATGGGCTACGTATTCTAGGTGTCTTCTTTATCCCCCCTTTTCATCTCCTAGAATTCAGCTACCTTAGGGCGTGGTGTCTGTCTGTTTTCTTCTGCTATATCCCCAGCACCTAGAATCAACGTGCGACACACAGTAATGGTCCTCAAAGTATTTGTTGAGTGGACGGAAAAGCGATACACATCATCATGGATAAATCTCAAAGCAATAATGTTTAAAGAGGACAAAGCCAGTCTCAGGTAAACTCCTCCTATGTGGTTCCAATCACCTAAAGTTGAAGAACACACACATCTTAGCAAGATGTTCCTGGGCTACAAACATCCATGGCCCAACCACAAAGAAAAGCGAGGACTAGCTAGCATGCAACTCAGGAGAGAGGGTCCCTCCGTGGGAAGGGGTGTGATTGGAGGGGGACACAGGGTTTTCAAGGATGCCCTTCTGTTTCTTAAATTAGATAAAGATCTTCTACATGTTTACAGTTTCTTAGTGCCATGGTAGGCAAACTGTGGCTCGCGAGCCACATGCGGCTCTTGGGCCACATGCGGCTCTTGGGCCCCTTGAGTGTGGCTCTTCCACAAAATATCATGGCCTGGGTGAGTCTATTTTGAAGGAGTTGCATTAGAAGAAGTATAAGCTTTAAAAATTTGGCTCTCCAAAGAAATTTCAATCATTGTACTGTTGATATTTGGCTCTGTTGACTCGTGAGTTTGCCGACCCCTGTTTAGTGCAACAAATTCTTAGGCTGCATTTTAAAAAGATGAGAAAAACCTCTTAGAGCACATCAGCAGCATCACCTGTCCAGAATCCAGTATTCAGAAGATAAATACCCCCTCCCCCCAAAATCAAAAAATATATTTTATTGATTTTTTACAGAGAGGAAGAGAGAGGGATAGAGAGTTAGAAACATCAATGCGAGAGAATCATCGATCAGCTGCCTCTTGCATACCCCCTACTGGGGATGTGCCCGCAAGGAACGCACATGCCCTTGACTGCAATCGAACCTGGGACCCTTCAGATGCTCTATCCACTGAGCCAAACCAGTTCCAGCTGTCTCTCCTTTCTGAAAGGCCAGCTCAGCACTTCCTCCTTCCCCGAGGCAGCTGGGCCCCTCTCTCACTCACGCGTGGGTCCTCGCTACACACCTGCAGCTGGAAACTACGTCATGAGTCAGAGGCTCCATTCAATGTTCTTTGTTAGGAAAATTACCTGTGGCTGACAATTTGGCACGGAGAGCAAGATGACCTGAGGCAATGCTGAAAAGACATGCAGTTAATGCAGAAAGAATATTGTTCTAGCACTGGATGAGAACAGATGTTCAACTGGAGCCCTGTGGGTAAAGCTCAAGGAAATAAGTAAATGCATGAATGTAGGAAGGAGGGAAGAAAGGAAGGAGGATGGGAGGGAGCAGGGGAAGAGGGGAAGGAAATTCGGAAGGCGGGAAGGAGGGAGAGATGGGAGAAGGGAGGAAGGGAGGTGTTTTGTTCTCTAATATAGCCACAACAATCCTCTATAATAAAGAGGTACTATGCAAATGGTCGTTACACCGTGAAGTGTAAAGACAGGATCACAGATCAGCAGGAGGGTGGGGTAGAAAGCTACAAGGGGCCAATGGAGAGCTACAGGAGGGGGCAGGGCAGCAGACTATGAGGGGGGAGGGGCAGGGGTGCAGAGGGAGTTAAGGGTGGGGCAGCGGGTGGAGAGCTACTGGAGGACTGCAGCGAGCTACTGGCGCACAGATTCATGCGCAGAGCTCCTAGTTATCACATAATAGACTCTCAATAAATAGCATCCAATGAATGAAGGAAATGATGGCTGTCAAGTGACAGGAGAAAGTGTGGCCCCAAATCTCTCTCCCCTTGTCGGGGATGCTCCCCCTGAATCACCATCAGCCCTTCAGCGTCCACTGCGCGAACAGCTCACGTGAAAAAGCGTTCTCCTCTGTCTCTTGCCAGCCTGTGGATGCTCTTGCTACAGGGCAGGTGTGTGAAGAGCACGTTGCTTTATTTCATTATTAAATGTTTGGAGGAGAGTATCTACTAGAACCCTCCAAGTTAAGAGTATCAGGAGGTTTTCCTGTCTGTCAGATCCCAGGAAAATGTCCTTACACCTTATAACTGATGAGTCCAATGTGGTGACACCGCGGCCTGGATCTCTGGGTTGCAGAAAGCCTTGGATTGGCCAAAACCTTCCATGGGCTCAGCTACAGTTCTTTCTCCTCAGGAACCATGCTGCCCAATGTGGCAGCCACCAGAACGTGTGACTATTACGTTCCAATTCATCAAAATTAGATAAAATTAGTAACTCCACTGCTCAGTCATTCTGACTACATTTTGCCTCTGCCCAGGGGGCTGCCATGTTCTAGAATGGCTTACTGTTCTAGAACCTTTTCAGCATCACACCATGAACCTTCACCCAGGACTATGCCTCAGTGGATGTTTAGGGTAAACCAACTAGAAGTTCTTAAAATCTCCAAAAGGGCTAAGATAATTTAATAAGGATTATGGAACTAAATAAAAACCATGAATCATAATTTAAAGCAACATTTAATGGGGATAGGGGATGCGCAGATCCTCCACTTAGAGATGAAACAACAAATTTATGCAAAGAGCAAGCAGATACAACTGACACTATTTAGACCTGCATTATACTGGATTCAAAGCAAATGCACTGGTCAAGAAACAGACTAATCCATTTACCAAC
This sequence comes from Vespertilio murinus, assembly GCA_963924515.1. Lineage (NCBI taxonomy): Eukaryota > Metazoa > Chordata > Mammalia > Chiroptera > Vespertilionidae > Vespertilio > Vespertilio murinus. The sequence goes on along the minus strand of OZ004706.1, from coordinate 196,483,466 downwards.
TAATTGGATTGTTAGGTGCACATTTCTATCAGAGTAGCCCGAGGCAGCTTCCAACTGTTGGTCGTAATTGCTTTTAAATAACCTTAAGATGAGTACAGTCACCTGACATGCCCTCCTTACCTCCTTTTCCCATTGCAGAAATCACGCTGTAGATCAGGCTAATAGGGACACACGCCTCATATGCATACAGAGGACAACTGGCAGAGTCAGAAGGAAAAGGGTAAGAGAGGAACTTCGAAGCATGCACTGAGGCAGAAATCTGAGCTGCCCTTAGAGCAAAGCCGGCCGCCATCACTGTGAACCCCCTTCATGATGTGCAGACGCTACCCCTATGACATTAACATGACTGAGAGTCCACCCTGGGCAGAAAGGGAAGCTGCTATGGGAGGCGGGCGCTCTCACACTCTGTCACCATGAGCCCCCCACGCTGTGTTTGCAACAGAGCACTAGGGGAGGTCAAAGCAAAGACGGGCAGTTCCCCCGCCCCCATCCAGTGGGGTGATCTGAGACAGGCAGGGAATGATACCCCCTGGCCCCGGCTCCTGCCAGCCTGGAGGCTGCCAGCTGCTGCTGAAAGGGTGAGGTAGAACCCTGCCTCTTTGTGGGGCAGGGCGGAGCTGCCAACCCTCAACCAACCAATCAAGGTCGGCCAAAGCAGTGACATCACCACCGGAGTAAAATCAGGGGAATTGTGGAAGTTTGCACTCTCTTGTCCACCATTCGGTCGGCATGAGTGGGACAGAGCCCATGCTAGCATGGAAGAGACTCTCTTGCTAATTGTATCAGATTTGGTTCCTTGGTGGTCCTTGGGGATCACGGAATCTCGGCACAACACTGCCTGGGTGGGACCTCCCGTCTCCACCAGGTCACAGGTCACAGGTCATAGGTCGGGCAGCAGAATAATTACCCTAGTCGGGTAATCTCCCTCTAGCTCAGAGTCTGTGAGCCCCTCTGCACCTTTATTAGTTGTTTATTCTCTAGACCAGTGATGGGCAAATTCATTAATCAACAGAGCCAAATATCAAATATCAAAATATCTTTTGAGAGCCAAATTTTTTAAACTTATACTTCTAACACCACTTCTTCAACATAGACTGGCCCAGGCCATAGTATTTTATGGAAGAGCCACACTCAAGGGGCCAGAGAGCCGCAATTTGCCGACCACAACTCTAGGGTATCTGTGGCCACAAGTGGTAATCTCTAATTAAGAACTGCCCCCTGGGAAAGGAATCTGAGGCTCTAGAAAAAGGAGGGGGCAGTCCGGGGACATGGAGTCACTGCCACACGACACACCCAATGAGTGTTATTGAAGGCAGCGAAGGGCCTTCCTTCTGCTCTGTGTTGCCCTGTCCAGATGCCCCCCATTTCTCATCTACACCCTCAGTCAGTGGTGGGGAGAATCATTAGCTTCCCCTGCCCTGTGCCAACAATGCAGCCTCCTTTGCCCCACGCCACACGCGCCCACACGTGGCAGCCACACCCCGCCCAGCTCGGACCCAGGCCCGGGAGGCAGGCAGGCAGCGCCGGGTGACAGCTGGCACGCCAGCCCCTGGGACACAGCGCTTTAGCACTAGACAAATTTCTAACAAGGTTTCCGATTGCCGCCGCCCTCCTCTGGGCTCTGTCATCAGCACAGGCACGGAGGGGAAGGCTTATTAGAGCTGCGAGGGGAGCGCTGCTGGTGAGGTTGCTCCTTATTAAAAATAATGAACTGTTCAGACAAAATTGCAGAGTAAGGGAATGCTCCCTGCCCCCCCCCCGCCCCCCACGGAGGAAACGACAAAACACACCCTCCCCGTCGCACATGATCTTGGTGCGGATGGATGTACACACCAACAGATCAGAACAGGTATCTGACATGTGGCATTCTTCAACCTCAGGGACAGCGGCATCATACACTCAACGCCGAGGAGCCGTGTGACACAGAGGAGGCACCTGAAGGCTGGACATCAGCTGTGAAGTGGGTCTTCCTCCCCTCCTCTCCCTCATCCCTCCCCTAAAAAATATATTGCATTTTATTTTCCCTACTACACATGCAGAAGTGTGGTGACAGGGTCAAAAAGAAAAAGGAAAGGCATAACAAAAGCCTGATTAAGGAGAAATGACTTACAGAGCACTCCCACGTGGACTCACAATGGCAGACACAGAAATGTGAATTTGAGAAATTCCCCCAAGCTTTTAGCACATGGCTGGAAGTTCACTAAAGAAAACAAGGTCACCCCAGGCCCACTCTGCACCCCAGATTGCAGCTCTGAGCCACTAGAGGGGGCCCACCCGCCTGCCCCCTTACTTTACAGCATGGTGGTGGTGCGGCCTTTGGGGGCGGTGGTGCGATCACCCCGGGAACAGCATCCTGACCTGCTGTGTATTCACCTGCATTTTCAGGCAGCTCTCTGCCTGACGTTGTGGGCATTGGCAGATCTGATGCCTGCGGAAATCACATCTTGTTTCCCACCCATAGGAACCATTATCTCTGCCCCTCCCACAGTGCCTGCGGGCAGACAGGGGAGGGTGAGACCAGTGACCAGCCAGCATCTGGGCCTAGTGAAGAAATCCGACTGGAGTTTAGACCCATCAGACACAGTTTCCATCTCCAGGCGTGTGCACGGTTTGCTAAACATCGTGGCACAATCTTTCCCAGCAAATTCAGAGCCCCATCTGCAGCTGGGAGCCCTGTGACCTAGTCCCCGGCCCGGAAGCATTTCCAGGTGAAGGCAGGTTTCCTGGGGAGCGCGCTGAGGGTGGGCAGAGGGAGGGCAGCTACCAGGAGCAGCAGTGGAGCCTAAGGCCAGGGCAGGGTCTGGGGGTGGGAGGGGGCGGGATGGAGGAGCTTAGGGAGGAGGAAACACACTGGAGGAGGCCTATGTGGCTGGAGTTTATCCCACAGGGAGGCCGGCAGAGCTGACATTAAACACGGTAGGTGAGGACCTCCTTCCAGGGCAGGGTAAAGTCCTTCGGGGCTGAGCAATCTCCAGAGGCGGGGGTGGGGGGGGGTGGGGGGGGTGAGTGGGTGGGTGTGTGTGTGTGTGTGTGTGTGTGTGTTCCCGTAGTGACTCACTGGAGTCTGCAGCTCGGAGCAGCAACCCTCAGGCTTCTCATCCCCTGGCACGCCACCTACTGAAATTCCGCAGCGCACCAGCAATTACACTGTTGGCCAACCTAACAAAAAATAGGTACACGTTTTTTTTGTTTTGTTTTTTTATTTTTACAGAGAGGAAGAGAGAGGGATAGAGAGTTAGAAACATCGATGAGAGAGAATCATTGATCAGCTGCCTCTTGCATACCCCCTACTGGGGATGTGCCCGCAACCAAGGTTTACATGCCTCTGACCAGAATTGAATCCGGGACCTTTCAGTCTGCAGGCTGACGCTCTATCCACGAAGCCAAACCGGTTTCGGCAAAATAGGTATACTTTTGATTGACTTACAAAACAATAGTGATTACCTATGCTTTTTTGCTCCAAGGTGACATTTTAAAAATCAGGTGCCTATACTTGTATGTAAGGATTTCTGGTACCAAGAATTAACCAATCAGACGCAGCCTTATTACGCAGCATGACCAATAAGATGCAACTCTGTTACGTGACCTATATATTTATGGTCCAAGACAGAACATTCATACTGGATGGCTACTGCTTGTGTCAGCTGTTGTCATTTTTTTTTACAATTTAAGGGGAAAGATGTCAATGCCCCTCAATGGTGAGGTGTAACATGTTTTAAAATTTCTTGCAGCACACAGGTTGAAAATCACCGCTTTTAGAGGCTCCCAGGTCCACCCTGACCTCTGGGATGATTTTATCTCCAGATCCTTAGTGGATCTAGACCAGGGGTGGGCAAACTTTTTGACTCGAGGGCCACAATGGGTTCTTAAACTGATCAGAGGGCAGGAACAAAAGCAACCTGACCATGATGGCACTCTCATCTTGGGCTGCTGGTGAAGGAGCGGAGGGGAGAGCAAGAGAACCCTCCACTCTTTCGGCTCCAAGGGCCGGATAGAACAGCCAAATGGGCCGGATCCAGCCCATGGGCCATAGTTTGCCCACGGCTGGTCTAGACCCTATTTTCAAATAAGGCCACATCCTGAGGTGCCCAGTGAACACGGACTTTGGGGGACACTATTCAACCCATTACATCAAACAGAGAGTTGGGAATAATACCTACAAGGCAGGGTTAGTGAGAGAATGCTCAGGTTCTTGACCTCTCTGACCCCAAAGAAAGGCACACTGGGCCAGGGCATTGCTGGACGTGCCACTGTGGGTGTGAATTCCAGGGAGGTACCCCGCTATGCTGATGTCACTTCTTGTAAGGCGAGGGTAAGCACAATCCTATAAGCAAAGGAGTCATCAGGCTGCTGGGGCACAAGGCAGTGTGGGCTGAGGCGCCAGCCGCTTCCAGAAGTTGTGGGGAGGTGGGACACCCAGCACCTCGTAGCACTGGAAGTTGGGTGCAGGTGCACTGAACCCAGTTTCCTCCCAGAGGGAAGGAAGCTGAAATTGGGTCAAGTCCACACACTGGAAACATGGGGAAAGCGCCAGCTGAGGCACCATCTGGCAGGCAGAGGGGAGCCCAGACCTCCCTCACGTAGGGGTGCATTTTCTACCAACACCCTACAAGGACAGTCATCCCAGACCTGGTGCTGTGAGAGCTTTGCCATAAAACCAATTTGTCCTTTCTCCTTGAGATTCTAATATAAAATGCAGAGTTGAAGATCATCAGAGTGAGGAAGAGAAAGGCGAGCATGCTCCCCAGGAGCCTCGAAGTAAGAGGCACGCACAGGAAAGTGGCTATGCCCAGAGCCTAACTGAGTGACGCTGGCAGTGGGGACCAGAGTGCAGATCCACGCCTTGCACAAAAAGGGTTGAGACATGATGACCGGAGCTGTCGGAAGCCTCTGTTGCCTTCCAGTTCCAGTTTCCAGAAGACCCGTCTGGCAATAGTTCTGTTTTCCTTGATACCTGGTCATGTATCTAAGGACCCTAGCATTCTCACCCCCACACAGATCCTTTCCAATAGACTCTCATTCTATCTAATAAAAGAGTAATATGCAAATTGACCATCACTTCAACACACAAGATGGCCACCCCCATGTGGTCAAAGATGGTTGCCACAAGATGGTCAGCAGGGGAGGGCAGTTAGGGGAAACCAGGCCTGCAGGGGAAGAGAGTTGGGAGGACCCAGGCTTGCAGGGAAGAGCAGTTGTGGGGGACCAGGTCTGCAGGGGAGGGCAGTTAGGGGCAATTGGGCCAGCAGGGGAGCAGTTAGTCGTCAATTAGGCTGACAGGGTAGTGGTTAGGGAGTTATCAGGCTGACAGGCAGAAGAAGTTGGGGCAATCAGGTAAATAGGCAGGCAGGTGAGCAGTTAGGAGCTAGCAGTCCTGGATTGGGAGAGGGATGTCCAAGATTGGAGAGGGTGCAGGCTGGGCTGAGGGACACACCCTGCCCTGTGCATGAATTTCATACACCAGGCCTCTAGTTACTTATAATGACATGAATCAGTGCTGTTTCAATGCATTAAAATAAGCCAACATAATATCCCACAAAGTTCTGAAGATAAAATTATTCCAAATATGGAACACCGCATTGACAATCTTAGATATAAATAAAGCATCTTTATACTAGACACCACCTTAATCATTACTTAGTCATACTTGTATTTCAGATGAGTCTGAGAATCCATTAGTTACACATCTTACTATAACCACTTAAAGGGCTAAACTTAGATCTAAATAAATCTCAGAAAACAGGCTGAGATATTCCTTATTGCTACTGCTCACCTTCCTCCACTTACTCAGCATTTATTCTCTAAATAGGAACTAGGGAATACAATGGTACATAAACTCAGGCATAATTACTATATTGGTGGCATTGTAGGTGACACAGATTTAACCAGATCATAGATCATAGAAACGAAAGTAAAATTATTTTCTGATAAGTGCTACAAAGCACACAGGATACTATGAGGCTACTTACAAGGGTAGTTTTCTCTGTTTTGGGGTCTGGAGGCACATGGATGAAGGAGAAGGGAAAAGAGTCACTTAGGATTAGGCTGCAAATGCATTAGGAGAGAAAGGATTTACAATGTTGGTGGTCAAGGTAAGGACACTGGTGTTTGTTCCATATGAAATTAGCATGCTTTAAAGTGAGAGATTGATATGGCAAAGCTCTTCTTTTAAAAATACAATCATGCTGCCTTTTAATTCAAGATGGTAGGACAAGTTTACTAACATTCCCTCTTTGCTCTCAAAAAAAAAGGGGGGGGGTGTCTTATGATGGCAAAGAAAATAGAGTTGTCAGCAATCAAGGGCTTTCAGCAGATTCAGAGTTCTTGTCACACAGCAAAGAGGAGGATTCCATGAGCCATGACCACTCATGGATGTGCCCAGTTTCGCTTCCCAGTTCCTCAATCTTAAGTCTGAATAGACAACCAACAGCCATCAGACATTCAAGGAAAGCCCACATCATAAAAGACAACGAGCAAGGAAAATAAACAGGAAAACAGTAAGACTGGATGAGACATGAATCAGAAAAAAACGAACAAACTAAAATCATCAAGGCCACCATCTCTAAGAAGTATCTAGCAAAGGATTCTAGAAGATCATTTACTTGGGAGATAATAGTAGAATAGTGATGGAGAATATGAGTGACATTAAGAGAAATGAAGAATAGAATGAGAAAGCCGAATACATCCAACTGGAATCGCAGGAACATAACAATGAATGAGAGCAAATAATTAAAAGGAAAGCAATGTTCACATCTACAGGAATGACAGAAAACAGCAGTCAAAATCCCCAAAGCAATAAATATACTACAGTAAATGAAAGTAGGATATAAAAAAGAAAATTTACATTTAAGCACATTTCAATAAAAGTACAGAGCATGAAATACAAAGAAATCTTAAAATGAATCCAAAGTAAAACAACAAATCACCGATAAAACCAATTTAAATGGCGGCTGATTTTCATTTGCCATATCTGGCATCCAACGCCCACTTTTCTCCAGACTTGGAGGAGGTGAGGACTTTCTTGAGGTTTTCAAAATTGCCCATTCCGCTTTCCTGGACAATCTAGGGTAGTGGCGAAGGCTGAGGTCAGGAGTTGAGTCCTGAGACTGCCCACCTTTCCTTACCTGGAGAGGACCCGCTTTGTTAGAATTCACCCAATACCTTAGCTTCTGCCCATGTACCCTCCGTTGTGCATTACATAGTGGCATTACTGCTTAGGGGTAGGAGGTCCTGTGACCTGAGCTCTCATCTCCAATGTAATCGCTCTGAAGTAATAGTGAAATTTACTAAGCATATATGAACTCGCACAAAGCTAAAACTAAGCTCTGGTTGCATTATTTTAATGTTTTAAAAAATATCTTCCTAGTTGTATTTACCCAAAGGATAGAGAAGACAATTTCTTAACTGCACAGACTCAGTTGACAGTAGGCATAATAGTAGGCTGGTGACAAAGATTCATTAGTGGACCACCCAAAGGTGATCCTCACAAGTCACTGATGGGAACTATCCTTTCTCACAAGACTTGACACATGCTACTTATATGAGCACTAGAACATTCTGGAATGTCAGAAGCATCAAGTTATTATGCCAACTAGGAACTGTAAGAGTGGCCAATGTTTATGTAGCCCTTACTATGTGCCACATACTGTTCTAAGCGTTTTGTATATTTAATTCATTTAATCATCAGGGCATTGTTATAAGAGAGTGTTATTATTAGCCTATCTGACAGTTCGCAACAGGAAGCACAAAGGAAGGTGGTAACTTGCCCAAAGTCATCCCTCCCCCCTACAGCCAGCCTCTGAAGCCGGGGTGCTGGCTCCTGGGTCCTGCCCTCTTCCACGTGCTGTGTTGTGTCCTGAGTAATTTTGGTTGGCGATTTTGTGCAGTCACCCTTACGTTGCTCACATAATGACGTAAACCTGTCCTAACCACAGCTGCCACTCGTCATCCCCGAAGTCTGGCTGGGCCTGCTTATGGGATAATTATGGAATACTGTCTAATTTACTACCCAGTCAGCCCGGGAAGACTTCCAAGCGCCTTCCGTCATCCGTCTGCATTTCGTATGTAAGAAGCCAGAGGCCGCCGATTAAATTGGTATCATGCATTATTTATGCCCCATGTCCGCATGACCCCAATGGAACTGTAGAAATAGCCGAGTGGGAGTAGCTCGTATTACCGAGTGGCTTCCAACTGCTGGTGAGAGCGTGAGTGAGTGTGAGTGTGCGTGTGTGTGTGCGTGTGGGAAAGGGACATATCTTCCCGCTGCCACCATTTGCCAGGGCCAGGGGACGGCATCAAGGAGCACAGGGCTCTATTTTGCAGTCCTCTGGACACACGGCTTCCCTTACTTGAAAAGACTGAGTTCAGAAAACGCTCTGAGCCTTGTGGAAAGCGAAAGGCTGGCATCCATCTCCAAATGCTAATGTCACGGGCTGAAACAAGAGGGGCACAGGAGATGGTTGTCCCTCTTTTGAAGAAAGACGCAGCAAAGACAAGAATAAGGAAGAAAAAGCCTACTGCACAGCTTGGGTTTATAAAAATTAGGTTTGACCTAAATAGTCACCAGAGGCTCTTCCATGGGGGACCATCTTCCCCGAGGAGCCACAGGGAGAAAGCTGATGGTAATTAATCATAACCAAAGGCCAAGTCCAAAGCAGTTTGGAGGTGGGTGACCAGGGGCTAGAAGCTCTGATTGAAACAGCTGGCTTGGTAACCTGTTCCTAAAAGCAGGTGGCCCTTTAAGAGTTACACCCATGTCTGACTGGGTGTTCAGTGGTTAGAGATCGGCCTGCGCACCAGAGGGTCATGAGTCTGATTCCCAGTCAAGGGCATGTACCTGGGTTGCAAGTTCAACCCCCATTACTGGTAGGGGGGCATGTGGGATGCAACCAATCTTTGTGTCTCTCTCACATCGACATTCCTCTCTCTTCCTCCTTCCCCCCGCTTCCAATCTCTCTAAAAATCAATGGGAAAAAAAATATCCTCACTCCTTGGGTGAGAATTAAAAAAAAAAAAAAAAGATTTCCATCCAGAGGAGGAAATAACAATTAATCAGTAAGTAAAGGGATTTCTTTTCATGATCCCAAAGAAGGAGCAAAGGTGTTACCTTCAAGTAGAGAATGAATTCCAGGTACCCGTGTTCAGGCTGTGACCCTCCAGGAGAAGACTTTTCCACAAGATTGCTTTGAATTTGACACTTGCAGTCACAGTTCAGAGACACTAGTCTAACTGCTTCTTTGTAACAACGATTTATTTTTTCTGTCTTAACATTTCAGGTGACGAATAGCTAAATATGGAGGATTATGGGCTGATGCGTGTCCTCCCAAAATTTATATGTTGGGAGTTCTGAACCCCTGGTACCTTAGAAGGTAGTCTGTGAAACATAGGCTGGGAAAGTCTCCCAAGGAAAACAATGACCATCGTGTGTCACACCCACACTCCACAGGGAGGGGCCCCAACCATGTGGGGTTCAGGGCACCATCAAATGTGACACCAGTTTTAAATGGACAGCTTGAACTCCAGCCACTCTCTGGGTCACACAACATTTGAATGTTTTCCTCCAGACATGGGACATCAGATATGTCTGCCAAATTACCTGTCTGCATTGGCATTCCACTGTCATATATGATATCCAAGTCATATATGCCTGGTCCACACACACAGTGGACTTCAAATCTCCTCCCATCATCACTAAACAGCTAGTCCAAATGGACATACCACTTGCTCATTTCATACTTGGGACTTATATCCTATACCTTTTCTCTTTTTCTTCTTTTTTTAATGTTTTTATTGATTTTAGAGAGAGAGGAAGGGAGAGGAAGAGAGAGATGGAAACATCAATGAGATAGAAACATCAATTGGCTGCCTCCTACATGTCCCCTACTAGGGATCAAGCCCGCAACACAGGCATATGCCCCGACCAGAAATCAAACCAGCAGCCTCTTGGTGCATGGGTCAGTGTTCAACCACTGAGCCACACCAGCTGGGCCTACACCATTTTTTATGTAAAGATTCAACTTCCTTGTAAAATATTTTCAAAACACTTGGGTTGGGTTGCCTGGTATTGTTTAAATTGAAGAGTGGCTCATCTTAGAATCAACTCGTCACAGTTGACTCTCGTGCATTCACTGCTGTGCACCCATTCTGAGTCTATTTATTGAAGTCCTACTATGTGCCAAGAAGCATTTCTATGTAACATGAGGCTCTTCACACTTAACACCTGGGATCTGCTCAAGGTGCACTCAGTAATGGCAGCCATTTCAGTACATTCTGATACAGCATTCTACCCACGGACAGACTCAGGAGAGGGGAAGCATCAGACCCTGCAGACATGGGAAAAATGTTCATGTCCTCACTTCTTCCCCAACGTTATGCTGGAGGCCATTAAGATGGTAGTGAACTGCAAACATGAAGCAGGGAAAGAAGCCACTGAATGTGGGCGACTGCTGTGTAAGCAGACGTGCACCCTCCTCTGCCACTTGCAACGCCGGCCTAGCGTGAGTGAGTGACCCATTTTGCTGTACAGAAAGCTGACTCTGTGTGTGTGTGTGTGTGTGTGTGTGTGTGTGTGTGTGTGTGTGTGTGTAACACCCACAAATTAACACCAGATTCAAAAGTGCACCCTGCTCTACCACTTGCAACGATGGCCCAGAATGCAATGCTGTACAGACAGCTGACTGTCTCTGTAAGTGTGTAACACCCACAAATTAACACCAGAATCAAAAGTGCCTTCCTCTTCCTTCACCTCTCCCGAGAATTCCTTAAGTATTCACCATTAACTAGATCTGTTTCCTTCTGAAATGAATATGTGCTATTCACTAAGAAAACGTTATCACACAAATGGATGTGGATTTTTTTTTCTAAATCTGTATTTCTGTGTTTTGAATAAAAATAACTGTTTCATCAGCCCACACAGTTTCCTCTCCATCAAAAAGGACAACATAATGAAAATTCAGGCAGTAGGGATGGGACCCTGCCCATCGTATTGTGTTTATAGATAAATTTGGTTCCGCTTTGGGTCAAAGGGTCACTTTGGTTGGAGAGACAAAGACCTTGCATTTATAGCTTCACCAGAGGAAATACTATATGGTGGCCTTCCCGGGCAAAATAGACACCGACCATAGCTTATTAATATTATTGCAACTCTTATCCACATTGGTCCATTTCTTCTGTTTCATTTTGGGCTGGGATTGCTGGTATTGTTGCAACTTCCCTGCCCTAGAACTAATAATATGAGATGACTGCTGGCAATAGCTATTTTTAACCACACTCTCTAAACACTGGTGTCCTATAAACTCAGCAATTTGGGCACACAATATGTGTAACTCCCTGGAGAATATTACATGCGGGTTTTATTTTAATATCAGAACCCAATTCCTTTATAAACATATGGAAGGGATTCTATGATGATTTAAATCTAAAACCATAATCCAACTTTTCATTTAAACTAGATTATTGGAAGGACATTCAGTCACCGATCAGAAAGATGAACTTAATTTTTACATGGCTCTGTGGTGTAATGCGGCAATGTAACACTACCATAGTTTTAGGTTTAACCAATAAAGAAGTGTTTCTCGCTTAGCAATCAGAATCTAAGTCTAGAATTTCTACTAGAAGAATATTAATATTTTCATGCCATTGCCTGGAACATAAAAGTCCACTATAAACCAAAAAGAACCACCCCACATTAACTTAATATATAGTCATAGACACACATGCATGTGTACATATGTTTACAGGTGTGCATTTATGCATACATTAACATGCATGCATACAGACGTGTGCGTCTCTGTATAACCTGCTTAGATGCTCTCACCCATGATGTAAGGCAGTGCAGATCAATACCACACAGCACATGAGAAAAGTGGGCAGGCTGACAGGCAAAAGAAATTTAAGGACAAATTAAAGCTTTGCAGAAGTCTCTGGGAGCAAGCCAAAGGGCCATTATACTAAGTCCAAAAAAATCAGCATCCTCGTTCTCCATTATAACCCCAACACACACAGACACACACACACACACACTCTCTCTCTCTCTCTCTCTCTCTCTCTCTTTCACACACACACACACACACACACACACACACTCACACACACACACACACACACACACACACACACACACATTCAGTTGCTGATCCTGCGATTACTCCCCCATCACATCCCAAGTTCCGCAAACAAACTGTCTCCAGCTTCCCTCTGTGCCTCCCCCGCTTCTACTGGATTGGGCCCCTTCTTTCCCAGCAGCTCTCTGCCCGTCCCTATATAACCCCCCTAGTTTTCTGGGTCCTCTACCTTTAGTTTCATTTTGCCCCTGTCTGCCCCCCAGAAAACCTCATGGCAATCGCTTCTTGTTCCACACAGAGGAGTGTGAAGAAGGCCAGAGGCTTGGGAAAGAATGCACTTACTTTTATTTATATATATATATACATATATATATATATATATATATATATATATATATATATATATATTGATTTTTTAAAATTGATTTTTTACAGAGAGGAAGAGAGAGGGATAGAGAGTTAGAAACGAAGAATGCACTTACTCTTAAGGCCTTATCTTTTCCTTTCCTTTCCATTGTTCAAAGTAAAAAAAAAAAAAAAAAAATGCTGTCACCCTTTCAAAAATGCTGACTTCCTATAAGAAGACCTAAGAAGGTCTTTCTTGGACTTTTGAGGTGTGGCCTGCTTGCTCAGAAATCCTGCCACTCCTTAATACTCAGAACAAGAGGAACCTGAAGTAGTCTGAGGAGCACTCTGGGGTGGGTCCCACCTCAGCCTTTGGCAGTGACTGCTGCTGTTCACCGTGGGCTCGGAGAGTGGGCTCAAGCCGCCATAGCAAATGGACATTTCCTCCTCACAGTTCTGGAGGCCGGAAGTGCAAGATCAAGGTGTCAGCAGGGCTTGTTTCTCCTGGAGCTCTCTCCTTGGCTTGCCCAAGTCACCTCCCTGTGTCCTCACACGGTCTCTTCTCTGTGCACAGCCCACCTGGTACCTCTTCCTCCTCATATAAGGGCACCAATCCTGTTGGATTAGTGCCCCACCCTCATGACTTCATGACCTCACTTAACCTTAATTACCTCCTTCTAGGCCCCTTCCCAGAGTAGATCTTCAACTTAGGAATTTGGGGTGGGCACATTTCAATCTGTGACAGGAGGGATGAACAAACACGTGACAGAATGACGAATTCAGCTGCCAGGAGTCACGTTGACTATCTTCCGATGCTGCTGGGATCACAACAATGGGCAGTGAGGGCGCCGGTGACATTTGGAGAGTAGGGGACCTCACAGACAAATTAAGGAAACAAACACGCTGTTGGCCAAGCATAGCACATCTGTGGGCTGAGGACTATCAGGTTTCAACCCCTGTTGAAGAATTCTGGCAACTTTCAAAACTGGGTGACAGCTGCCCGAACTGGCATTCATGGCCCAGGGGTTGGCTTGTTTTGTTTTTGCTGGGTGATGAGAATTCCATTTGCTATGGGATGGAGGGAGGAGAGGAGCTGATGCTTAGAACGCATCCAGTTCCCTTGGATGTACACGTAGGGACAAGAGGTAGACTACACATGACTCTTAATGCCCTTAAAACCTTACTTCTGCCTCCTCTTGTCCAGAGACAGAAGAAAAAGAACCCATTTCTACAGCCTGAACCAAAACCTAAGTGTGTACTGGTGGCCAGCGAACTGGACAAATTGTTAACATGCTGGATAGAGGGTACCGAATCCTTACAGAAGGCAGGCAGGTTTCATGGCACCAGCCATTGGGACCAGCCGGCAGTGACTGCCCGCAGGATTCTGAGTTTAGATGGAACACACACAAGCTGGAATCCCGTTACTGAGCCATTCCATTATGGATGGTGGAGAGCGAGAGGGCACTGCAGCCCCAGGACATGGAAGCACCCAGGGGAACCGACTCCCAGACAATCCTTCCCTCCCAGGTGCCACTAACGGACACCTACTCTGCGGGGCTCTGTGAGGCCAATAAACAGACAAGGAACCCGTTCCTCGGGCAGAGAAGAAAATGAAGATCTTGTGAAATACAGAGAGCACTTCCACTTCTGATGAAACCCAAGAAACGGGTTTATTCCTCTTTATTGCTCAGGAGGTTGGGGGTTAGTATTTTGTGGTTTGTCTTAAACTAATTATCTCTGTAATTTTTACTGAATCTGTAATAAGCTTATTGATTTTTTTCCTCCTCTTAAAATAGGCAATATTCCATGGGAGAAAGGCCAACCTTTCTTGGCACGACCTCTTTTTTTTTTCTTTCTTTCTGGAGATTATTAATTTCTTTTTAATAGACCTCATACTGCAAAATCAAATTTTTATATCACAAAGGGATTTACATTTATCTTGAGCTGCACACTTTTCGTCGTCTATCAAACTCCGTTTAAGTTTCTAATTGAAATAATTTTTCAAGTGTTGAGCAATAAAGGGGCAATAAGTGATGTATTTGAATTATTTAACCAGCTGATTCATTATTAATTCGGTTTTGTTCCTTGCTGCACAGGGAGGCCACACTGATGCCTTTGATTCTCGAATCTTTCCTGTCATTAGGCAACGGCTGAAGGGGCTGTTCTTTCCAGCCCGCTTGCATGCAGCGGGCTCCGGGCACCCGGGCAACACCAGTGGGAATCACAGTGAGCCTTAACGCATGAGCTTTGTTTTGCAACAGGCAGCGCCCAAAGCAGAGAGTGGTGAACCCAGCGTGCCTACTCTTAGTCAAACTAAAAAAAGAAACTACCCACCTGATAGGACGGGCCATCGCACTAAGAAAGACCTTGTCCCTCAGCATTTAAGCGCTCATCCATGCCTTGGTCTGAATTCTTCCTTCCATTCACTAAGACTGATAGATCTTCAACGTGGATGATGTGATGGATCCTCCACTAGTTTATGCGATTGGCTGGTTTGCAGATTTCTGAAACCCTCTGACCAGCATCTCTATCGTGTAGTCCCTTTCACAGCACAAATGTGCATAGAGTATCAGCCTCCCACTCAACAGTCAGCCTTCTAAAGAAACCTCCAGCTGACGCATGCTCACACTGGCATGTGAGAGGGGCTGCGTTAGCACTTCTGCATGCTGGCTACGCTTCACAAAAGGACAAGAACAAAGGGCCATCAATTGGAAAAGGATGGACCTGCATCCACGTACTGTCCTCACCCCTCAGACGTCAGAGGGGGAAGAACCGTGTATTGCAACTACCATGCCATTCCGGTAGAACTTTCCGGCACTTGCTCTAGCCACCAAAGGTCGTCCTTTGATGGAGCAGCTGCCGCCTCATTGCTGGCTGTGCTGACCTCTTGATCACAACCCAATGGCCTGTTTGTTGAACAAATAAACATTAGGGCCTACTAGTCCTCATTAGGGGCTGTGAGCATGTGAAATAAAATGACACACTGTGCTACTTGCCCAGCGTAGCTCAGTGGTTGAGCATTGACCTATGAACCAGGAAGTCATGATTCGATTCCCAGTCAGGGCACATGTTGAGCTTATGGGCTTGATCCCCAGTGTGGGGCATGTAGGAGGCAGCCGATCAATGATTCTCTCTCATCACTTCAATCTCTCTCTCCCACTTTATTCCTCTCTGAAATCAATAAAAAATATATTTTTAAATGACACGTGTGCTTATCTTTACTCTCCTGCTCCAAGATCCCTTCATTGGCTTATCACTTTTTGTTGAGTGACACTGACCAGTAACCATACAGTAAACACCACTGCTTCCCTAGTATAAGTTATCATCACAATTAGAAGAAGAATAGAGCCCTTACCCAGTGCTCCATGGATGAGAACTCAAGGTCAGGGTTTCTTCTCCACATGATCCTAAAACCCAGAGGCAGTGAGCCTGAACACCCAAGTAGTAATGGAAATGAGTATTGACCTTTCAAGATGGTGGGTGATAGAGGCAGAAGAGCTACCCACAAGTCTGAGACACCTTCTCCCTAATGAAATCGAAGGTTCGAAAAGCTGGTTTATGAATAAATTCATGATGTGTGATGTTTCCCTAATGTCTGTTAAGAACCATTTCAAAATGAAGTCATCAAAATGACTGCAAAATATATACTTCTGATTCCAACAGCCGGATGTGCGTGTGTGTGTGTGTGTGTGTGTGTGTGTGTGTGTGTGCATGTGCGCGCAATTCATTACCAGTATTTCGAGCATAGCCTCTCTACGAACATTTGTTCAGGATTGTTTTTGCACAATGGTTTGGAACATCAGCAGAGAAAGAGCTAAGTGAGAAATTCTAGAAGCCCAGACTTTTCTTCAGCTTGTTTTTCTTCCCTGCCTTATTAAAAAAAAATCATTCTTTTTCTTTAAATTTTAATACAATTGCAAGGATTTTTTTTAACTTATAAGTTTATGTTGTTAAGAGTAGGGACATCACTCTAATGTGGAAAATGAAAGCTATATGCCAAGGATTTTCTTTCATGATCACATGGGGGTAAAGAAAGCCTTCATTGTGTGCAAATTGTCTTTCATAGGTATTTAATTCACTATGTAAGTATGATATCAATTATATATTTTTTTAATTCAGCCAAGAGCTACTAAAAGATGAGATTACATGGTCAAACAATCAAATTAGTGAAAAGGGGAGATTTGGTCTCAAAAATATGCTAAAGGGAAAAAAAACTACTATTAAAATAGAATGACCAAAGTAGTAGGTTAAGGATTAGAAATATTGCTGCCCCAACTTATCTAAAAGAAGAGCTGGTTAAGTTCTGACACACAACCAGAATTGAAGAAAATCAAAGCATAGAGAACTGAAATCACACAGACACACCCAAAGAGAAAAAGTAAAATAGAATACATGAAATCCTATATAATAAAGGCCTAATATGCTAAGTGTCTGGTCGTCCAGTCAGCCATTCAACCAAGCAAAGTATAATACGCTAATGATATGCTAAGGCTGCTCAACTGCTTGCTATGATGTACACTGACCACCAGGGGGAAGACCCTCCAACCCATATGTGAGCTTGCTGCTGAGATCTGGCCAATCAGGATTGAGTGAAATGGGCCGGACATGCCATGGAGCCCTCCCGCGGTCCCTCCCCAGCTGGCCAATCTCCCGCGTCCCTCCTCAGCCTAGATGGTGCACTGGTGGGGTCCCTGGACCTGTCCTGCACCCTCTCGCACCTAGGACCCCTTGGGGGATGTCAGAGAGCCAGTTTCAGCCTGATCCCACAGGCCAGGCTAAGGGCCCCATTTGTGTAAGAATTTGTGCATCAGGCCTCTAGTTAAATAATATTTATATATCAAAAAAGCTTACCATAAGCAAAATTACAATACAAACAATGACCTTCAAAATTTTACATATCTGTTTTAAAAAATAATTCTAACACACAACAACAAAAGGCTTGCAAACCTATTTTTCAAATAACATACAAAAAAAAAGAAATGGGCAAAGCAAATAAACAGGCAACAACAATAAAATTCCAGGGATAATCTAAATTCACAACAGTAGGGGGACTAGCTGAGTCTATTGTGGAAAATACATATAATAAAATATAATACTATGGAAGTACTAAAAAAAAAAGCACCTAATTTTGAATATATGAAAAAAATCCCAAAATATTAATATATATAGATTTGTATAGAAAACTTGTATCTATCTCCACATTGCAACAGTTTTTCTTCACTTTGCTTGTGTGCTTCAAATATTTTACAAATTCTACATATTCGGTATATATTGTTTTTCAATTAGAAAAAAAAAAGATAATCAGCATTGTAAAAATTTTTAAAGAATTTAAAACTGGAACAATTTAGATCAAAGACTTCAGCATAAATAAGGGGGAAAATTCTTCCCAATCCTATAAAATGATAGCCTGAACACTTGAAATATTTTACTTCTAAGAGTAAACTGGCAAATTTTGGACAAATGTCATTACCCTACACTGACATTCTTAGATATCAGCAGCTATGCCTGTAGCAGAAGACAATGTTGAGTCATCCATGTAAGCACATAGCTTGGACCCAAAGAAAAATACAATTTCTTCAATTGTATCTGCACTGAACATCTGCTGAATTCTAGAGTGAGTGGGGCTGATGGGACCAGGGTGCTGGGGCTTTCCATTGGAAAGTGCCTCCTCACTGACTCTGAATCCGCGTTGCCAGTGGGCTAAGATGCGAGCTAGCACATCAACTCAAGCCTACTGCCTGCATCAACTCCCATTATCCAGGAAAATCATTCCTGTAACTTTATCAGGGTAACTGATCAAACACAAGAAAAATAATCCTACAGTGTGAGTTTCTGGTTGGCACTGTAACAAATAAATGCAAATATGATGGCTAAAAAGAACACAAATGTATTCTCTTAACAGTTATGGAGGGCAGACGTCCACGATCAGTTTCATGAGGCTAAAGTCAAGGGGTGGGCAGACCAGTGTGACCTCAAGAGGCTCCAGGAAAGAATCTGTTTCCTTGCCTTGTCTAACTTCTTGAGGCTGCTTGTCTTCCTTGGCTTTGACCCCTCCCTCACAGCATTCCATCCGCTGGTTTCATCATCCCATCATCCCATCATCCCATCTTCTATCCCTCTCCTCTCCTATTCCCTCTTAGCAGGATGCCTGTGATTACTCTAAGCCTACTAGACCAGTGATCATCAAACTCATTCGTCAACAGAGCCAAATACCAACAGGACAAGAAAGCAAAATTTCTTTGGAGAGCCACATGTTTTAAACTTAAACTTCTTCTAATGCCACTTCTTCAAAATAGACTCACCCAGGCCATGGTGTTTTGTGGAAGAGCCACACTCAAGGGGTCAAAGAGCCGCAAGTGGCTTACAAGCCACAGTTTGTCGACCATGGTACTAGATCATTCAAGAAAATCTCCCCATATCCAGAATATTAATTTAAACACAAGTGCAATCTCTCTTTGTCCATATCAGATAATAACCACAGGTTCCAGGAGTTAGGACATTAGGACATGAACACCCTGGGAGAGGAAGGGGGGGAGTTGGCAATATGATTCGGCCTACCACAACTACCAGTCTGCTACGCAAGGCCCAACCTACAAAATTCTCCACAGAGCAGCCATTTGGCACATTTTTGTTGATATTTTAGAATCATGACAAACTATGATTCTCTTCAGAAATATGAGCCTGGAAGAAAGGCAGATCAGTGGGTTTCTAGGAGGAAAAGGAATACTCATTCTCAAATTTCTTGTTCTTTCCCCAAGTCTTGGATGAGTGCCGCACAGCAGAAAACTCACATGTTTTTAAAAACAATTATGGCACTTCTGCCATATGGTGGATACAGATGTGAGCAGAGGCATTTGCTCTGCTAGTACAAATACAAGTGACGGCTTTGACTTCCCTATGGCCTCCCTTTTCCCAGGGAGCAGAGAAAGAATGAGAACACCACCTGCCACCTGAGCACCCCTGTGCCACCCCTCACCCCCGCCCCCAAGCCTGAGACTCCAACAAAGGACAACTGAAGCCATCAATGGAGGTTACTGAAATCTGTTAAATAAAAATATCAAACCTTTAGGTTTTTCAATGTGGGAGGACCAGCATACAGAGGATGATCACTCCTGACAATTGCCATACCCACTAGTAGATGATCTCAGGCCTTCAACCTTTCCCTTCTCTTTCTCCTCACAGTTCATCACCCATAAAGGTGACGTCTCCATGTTTCCACGATCAACAAACCTCTTGTTGTTTGCTGAGTAACTAGTGACTAGAATATATATACACTTAAGTATTGGACTCCAACGTGGACAGACTAGCAAGGAAGGGGGAGGGGCAGGAGGAGAGAGGATGGGGAAAAGCCACTTTTGTGCCCCTACCTGGACCCTTGAGTGTTGTTAAGGAAAACTGCACAACTGGGAAGACTGTGTCCCAACCGATGCATGATCAGAGATGGTTAGAGGAGTGAAGCCAGTTATTAATTGCCCTGGTTTACTTCCTCCTGGCTCTGCTTAGCTTGCTGCATCCGTCAACCACAGGACATCCCTCCTGTCACAGTGACCCTCTCCTCTGGGAACCACCCCACCACCCTTTCACCCCACCAGGCTAAGGGCAGAGACAAGTCAGGAATTGCAGGACTCAGGGCCCGGCACCATCCTCTGCGCTCTCCTGACACCCAGCCTACACCTTTGTAATGGTTCCTTTGTTAAACGCTTGATCTTTTCTAGCCAGATTGGACCATCTGTGTCCTGTTGGGGTTGGGGTTATGCCTGGAGTACCCTCATCCTCCACACTCCAGTCCTGCAACCCTTCCTCAGATCCTTAAGTGGGCCATGATTTATATCCCTGGAGTCCTTGTCACACCTGAGGCTGGCCCTGATGCCCTGAATGACACACGGGCTGCATGAAGTCACCCACTGTGTGCTCCTAAGGAGCCATCAATGTAGCCGCTGATGCACTCCCAATGCTGCTGGGACAAACTTCTCATGGGGCAGGGACCATGTGGGTGGCACCCTATTCCCGCAGTGCCTGGTACCCTTCAGGTGCTCAGTAAGTATGTGTTAACCATAAGCTCATTTCTCCGAGTTTCCCTGGTGAGCATCCGATGATACTTAAGGTTTCACTTGAGCATTTGTGCTATAAACGTAGAGTTGCTACACTGATAGCTTTGGATGACCTTGGGTAAACAGTGACATCATTTATTTCCAAATCCTAGAGGTATTCACAACGCGTCCTTTATCTGGACAGTGATGAGGTCTAAAAAATGTATAAGTGCTGCACAATATGCGCAATGCGTTTGAGGGCAGGATTCCCATTAGTTTCATCATCCTAAGGAATCAGTCTTGAATAGCAGCCCCAAGGTAATACATAATGAAAAGGGTTATAAATATTTGATCAGTGGTTTCTTATTATTGAACTCTGTTGCTGACGGACCACCTAACCAGAGGGTGTCCAATTCCTTCACTTGAAGAGAAACATCTATGTCCTATAAACCTTGGTCCGAGCACGGGTCCTCATACCGGCTTTGTACCACTGACTCCTGGGCCTTTGGTTGGCTACCTAGCCAGGCCTGTCCTTGGCTTCTTGATTCCCCCTAACTGTTATCCACCAAACTGCAGGTCCTCTTGCCCTCACACCACTCTGGGACCTACCTCCTACCCATTCCCTGGACTTCCTCACTCCTAAGAAGTGGCCACAATATAGCCAGCATACCTCAAACAGAGATGTGAAAGTATACCTCGATAGAGATGTGAAACATAAAACTGGGGAAGTGGTTCATCAACTGGACCTCGTGATCAGTCTCCCCCTGCCACAGACTAGAGTTAGCTGGCACGTGCCTGTGTCCCCATCAATCTTCATGCTCCGTGTCAGCTGGCATTTTCATCTTGTATGTAGAGCAGAGTTCGTCCCCCCCCACCCAGCATGATCATTCAAGAATTATTTGTTGAATTGAACTCTAGTGGAGGCGGTAAAAAGACATTTTCTGGACATTAAAATAATTCTTTAAAAGAAGGTTTCACCAAACCCTCCCCCCTAAAATGCTCCTTTATAAGCAGCTGACAAGCAGTGCAGGAACACTGAGATGATTTGGGTTTGAGAAGCAGACATGACATTTAGCTAAAGACCCAACAAGTCAGTCTTTGGAGAAAAAAGAGGGCAGCCATCTGTCCCCTGCTCCAGTGCACAGTGCCAATGGCTGCTGGCCCCGCCGCGGAAACTGCCCGAGTGCGGCCACATGGCTAAGCTCAGGGACCGAGGAGGCAGCTGAAGCTGCTTTCCACTTGAGAGGAACGTAAGTCGTTTTCTCTCTGGAGTCTGGCGGAAGGGGCACGGCACTTAGTAGATCAAAAGAGAAGCCCTGGCCAGCTTTGCTCAGTGGTTAGGGCGTCACCCCGAGGTCCAAAGGGTGGGGAGTTTGATTCCCAGTCAAGGGCACTTATCTGGGTTGCAGGTCCCCCAGCCAGCGCATGCAGGAGGCAGGCAACCAATTAATGTGTTTCTCTCACATCCCTGTTGCTCTCTCTTCCCCACCTCTCCCTCTTCCACTCTCTCTAGAAATCAGTGGGGAAAAGTGTCCTTGTGTGAGGACTAAGAGAGAGAGAGAGAGAGAGAGAGAGAGAGAGAGAGAGAGAGAAAGAGAGAGAGAGATTGATTGATTCACTAGAAGTTCTTCTGGGCCTTGAAAGCCCAACCATTCCTCCTGATGGGAAGCTATTCAAATCAGGAGCCCGGGTGGGTGGGCAGAGCTGGGCTTTGGGGTCTGCGTGATCTGGGTTTGGCTCCAGACCCATCAGTTATTTGCTGCTCCAGCTCTAACTCCCTTGCACAACTGGAATAATAATAGCATCTTCTACTCAGGGTCATCGCAGGTGTGAAATGAGAGGCTGGACCATGACTGGTGTAGGAAATACTCAGCTCGGTGCTGTGGAGTCCCCGGGAAAGAACACGCCATCAAGTTACATGGCAACACCCCGGGGCAGCCAGGCAACAGACAAAACCAGAGGCTCCATGCGCCCGTGGTCGGGATTTCCAAAGTCCTTCCCAGGGAGCATCTGCCAGCGAGGAGGGGCCTCCGATGTCATCACTTTCGTGCCACAGCCCGCAGACTCGAGGAGGAAGAAGCAGAGCAGCTATGGCCCACAAAACACACACTGACTTTTGGGGGATATTATGTAGTTACCGGAACCCCCAAATTAGCATGTGAGGTTCTGCATTTTATTTTTTTTTGTCTTTGTTAATCCTTACCCGAGTATATTTTTCCCATTGGTTTTTATAATGGAAGGGAGGAAGAGAGGCAGAGTGAGAGGAACATTGATGTGATGGAGGCGCATCAATTGGTTACCTTCTGCACATGTCCTGACCAGGGATTGAGCCTGCAACTGAAGTATGTGCTCTTGGCTGGAATAGGATCTGGGACCCTTCAGTCCTTGGGCTGACACTCTATCCACTGAGTCAAACTGGGTAGGGCAGAGGTTTCATATTTAAAAGAGTCATCATTTCAAGTGAACATTTCTTTCTTTATTCTTGACCCTTCAAGAAAAAATCCTAACTACTCTCAGTCAAGGGTCTGATACCTAAGAAATGATCCCTGAATTTGAGTTGCCTTAATTATTACCACAATTTCACCAATATGAATCATAAAGAAAGTATAGTATAAAGAAATTTCAATTCTACCCAAAGATGGGCCTGTACCCTCTCACAGTCCAGGAGCACTCAGGGGATGTCCGACTGACGGCTTAGGACCATTCCTGCAATCTGGCCTCCCTATGCGGGAGACAACCAGCAGGCCAATTGGGGATGGCACCGGCTGGCCCTGTCCCCGATTGTCCTTCTGCCACCACCGTAGGTTGCTGCCACTCCTTACTCCCCCTTGATCACCATCCCCTTGCTCTGTCCACTGGCACCCGCCTTGGTTGGCCTGGTGCCGCCCACTCGCCAGCCCCACACCCCACCAACCTGTCGCTCCACTGTTCCGTCGATTTGCACATTATACTTTTATTATATAGGATTACTATTTCTGCTAGCAGAAGAGCTGAGACCAAAATGACATCAATGGGGCAGAGCAGGGGGAGCGGGACATTTATGTCTCTTGTAAGGTGGAGGCCAGGTATAGATGGTCCACTGGAAACTGGGTGAGGCAGTTTACTGGAAGCCAAAGGCTGTTAATCATGACACCTATATTGAGAACAACAGGACAATCATCGGGAGGGGCAAGAGTTCCAAGCAGAGCTTAAGGGAGCACAAGAAAGTGCCTAACAAGATGGGGGAAGATAGCCAAGGAGGGGCAGGAAGCAGTATAATTGAAAATGTATGACAAATAGATGACATCCAGAAATCCCTGGCTTACAACCCCACACCCTGCCTCACCCCCCAGCCATTCTTAACAAGAAACAGACCTTTCACTTTCACTGCAGGTACTCAGGTCAAAGAGTACAACCAGTGTGTGCAAGAGGGTGGGAGTCGGCCCAGCCTGCCCAGGTGACCTCAGTGCTCACATCCTCAACTGCCTCATACTGTCTTGTAACACATGGACAACCACCTCTGTCATCCCAGCTTTCACACACAATCGCACCCAGCACTGCCCCAACACCAGATCCCACTTTTACCCATACCCTATGGCAGTGTTTCCCAAACTTTTGACATATGTGTACCCCTTCTATAATTTTCGTAACACTGAGTACCCCTCGTAAAAAAAATGGATGTATTTTAATAATCAAAATATATTTATTTTTTATTTTTTGGTATATACACAAAATAATAATAAACGAAAAATAAAATTATTCATAATAAAAGATAAATAAAAGTTATATTATAAATAACATTTATTTGCACACCGGTCCATCTCACACCTCACAAGACTGTCTTGACTTGACTCATGAGAACGTAGAATTAGGTGCAGCTAAGCACGGTGCAGTGCATATCCCCACCAAACTCCAGTGCAACGTGTACCTCCACCAAACTCTTCCCATACCCCTGGGGGTGCGTGTACCACACTTTGGGAAACACTGCTCTATAGCATAGCAATTTCCGGGGGACAGAAAGAAAAGATGGAATTTGTTTTGGACTCTGCTTTAGAAGTGACTTGAAGAGTTCCAAGCAGCTATGTCTAGACAATTGAATACACAGGTGTGAGACTGGAAGTAGAGCTGGAAATGGTAAGTCATGGGCATTCATTTTATCATCCAGGAAAAGAGTGGAGAATAAAGGCAAAGGTGAGCCTGGGGTTGAGCATTAGTGAATTCTAACACTTAATGGCTATGCATGAGCTGGCAAAGATTGAGATAGCAACTAAAAAAACATAGGAGAGCCCTAACCGATTTGGCTCAGTGGATAGAGCATCATC
This sequence comes from Vespertilio murinus, assembly GCA_963924515.1. Classification (NCBI taxonomy): domain Eukaryota; kingdom Metazoa; phylum Chordata; class Mammalia; order Chiroptera; family Vespertilionidae; genus Vespertilio; species Vespertilio murinus. The sequence continues at coordinate 196,458,728 of OZ004706.1, read as the reverse complement.
CTGTGGACTCAAGAGTCCCAGGTTCGATTCCAGTCATGGGTATGTACCTTGGTTGCAGGCACATCCCCAGTAAGGGGTGTGCAAGAGCTAGCTGGTAGATGTTTCTCTCTCATCGATGTTTCTAACTATCTCTCTCTCCTCCTCTCTTTAAAAATCAATAAAATATGTTTAAAAAAAATAGAAGACAGCAGGGGAGTGAAGTAAGTTGGAAGTCAAAGAAAGAGATTGTTTTGATGAGAAAGGAGTGGTCACTCAAAAATGAAGATTGAAAATTGTTTATGAATTTGGCGATATGGAAGCCATCGGTGGCCTTGGAATAAAGCGTTTTAGTAAAGGGAAGGGCTGACTGGGAGATGAGTGAATATAAGGTGAAGACAAAAGGTCAGTGAGTGCAGACATGCCTTTAGTGACATTTGGCTTTGGAGTATGAAGAGAGAGATAAGAGGATAATAGAGAGTGAAGTAAACAAGAAAGAGCTCATGCGCATGAAAATGCAGACAAGCACATACTAAATGGCATAACAGAGAGGATGGAAACAGCAGAAATGAAATACCGCTCCATTCTACAAAAGGCTGGGGGATGAGTTGTTGACATGGGACTCACGTCTCTTTGCCCTTAAGGGTTGGGCAAGAGAACAAAAACCAATGAGACTAAACATAGACATTAATCTAAGTAACTGGCATATGAAGACAGGGAGATGGGGTAGGGCTGACTCACTGAATCTTCTGGTCACTTGCAATTTTCCAATGATCACAGAGACACAGTTGAAAGTCACTGCCTCAGCCAAGCAACCACACAGTACCCAAGAGGAAGCAGAAAGCCAAGGCAATAATAAGCATGTGTGACCAGAATGTCACTGGAGCGTGCTGATAAACAGCTTTATTTGTGCCCCCAAAAGCAGGCTGGGTGTGCCAACTGAGCAATTCTCACACACATGAAGGACCACAGAACCACGTGGGCTCTCCAGCTGTGTATACATCCCGTGGCTCTTCTCAGAACTTTGCAGGAAACTTTTTCAGTGTTTAACCTCAGGATAAAATACTTGAAGCTGTACTAATGCTGTCATCGGAGTTTTCAGAACAATCAGTGTGGGAACCCCACCTCACTAGAGAAAGGACCAAAGTTAGAAATGCTGAAAGCTCTCCTGAAAAGATGCCCTATGAAAAAAAAGAAACATTGCTCTTTCTCAGTTACAGCTAACGGCTAGTTTTAGAGCTCACATAAAGGAGTGCAGTGATGAGGAAGGGAGCTGCTTGGCTCTATTGTGTGGTACTAAAGGCTGAGCAGCAACACTGACAAATAAATAGCTCATTGACATGGAGAGATTTTCGTCAATCTTGGGGTAGAGAGAGAGAGAGGAAAATGGATATGAGGAAAGAACAAGATGAGATGTTGACCTGTAGATATGATTGACTGACTAGAACCACATCCTCACTGCTCCGCAGGCAGAAGTAAAGCATGGGGACTGTCTATAAGAAGCTAGGCAATCCAGTGAACAGGAGGTAGACCAGATAGCTAAAATGTCCATGTGCTTCACACACTGAATTTCGATTATTTAGTGGCCAAAGAGAATACTGTGAAGGCCTATTTAGCTCATATTCTTATTAGTGAAAAATAGCATTCCATAAGGCGATTGCAAGACTTAAATTCGTGATGACAATTTAGAAGTTCAAATCAACACAAATAAAAATTGGCACTTAAGAAGGGCCCCATATAAAATATCCCTCATATGACTCGCTCTGCTTCTGAAGGAAAAGGCTCAAATGCTACAACAACTCTGTGATGGGGGCAGGCAGTTACACTGACAGTTTTCAGATTGAGTGGAGAATAAAAACAAACACCATCTTCAGTCCTAACGTTTCTGTTGACGCCATTTTGTTTCTTTCCAGTTGCAAAGACAAAAGGCAATCTTAAAGCAACCACAGTCTAAACTGTGTTTGTATACCATGAGGTGCCTATCATTTGGCAATTTTCTCGGGACTTAGGAATGGTCAGACTTACCATAAATAAGTCTATTTTCCCTTAAATGAAACTCATTTGTTTCAACCAGCAGGCTCCAGTCCTGGCGCCCACAACCTGGGCTGACACAGATAATGCCTCAGAGGCAAGATGCTCCCCTCACAGAGGCCCAAAACCCTACTCAGTGAATCTGATCAAATGCAGGTCCCTCCACCTCCCAGGCGAAAGCTGGCTCTGACCTCTGCTGGAAAAATCCAAAGGCAAATGTTTCCAATGTCAATCAAATTTCTTCCACTTCATGAACGCCCACGTCTTCTAGGACAGCTGCGATGGTGCATGTTTTGCAAATGAGATCCTCACAAGGTGGTAACAATAGCACGTGATGGTCACGGGGATATGCATTCTTCATCAAAGTGTTTTCGCATGCACCTGGTCCATTTGATCTGATGTTCACATAACTTTGTGAGGCGTCCATGATTTCAGGGAATTGGATTAACGGTACTGGTCCTGACTCAGAAGATCTGAGTCCATGTTGGGCAATGTTCTCCGCCTTCCTGTGACCCAGTTTGCCCGTCTGCAAAGGGCAGGCCCTTTAAAGGATTGCTGTGAGAGTCAAGTGTGATCGTCAAAGGTCTTAGCACAGAGCCTGGCATATGCGGCTCAGTGGGCTGGAGCTGGCACTCTTGTATCTGCTGTCATCACCACCACCACCAATGAGGCGCGTGGCTGAGCGCCAGTAAGATCCCAAAGTTAGAAACTCAACCAGAAATAGAAGACGCTGCTCTTGACACCAATTCATTGCTTCTTCCAACCCACCATGGGAGCAACTTAAAAAGCAGCCAAAGGAAGTAAAGGGTGGCTCTTGGGTCAAACGTGTATTTTAAATAAATGGAAGCCGAAGAGAGCGGGCTGTGTGGCTTGAAGCCTGGGTGAAGGCTTGTGGCTTGCCCTTGGCTCTTGGTGAGGAATTCAAGATTTCAAGCTGCTGGCAGCCCTTCCTGCCTCCCAAATTTAAAAATGGGGAGAGGGGAGGGCGGAATGGGGTGATCACCTCCACCAAGAGCTGCAATGGCAGGAAAGAACCTTGGTCCCCATTCCTCATGCTCCCAGGACCAAGGTCCGAACCCCGAGGATAGCCTTTTGCTATTTTGTAAGCAACACAACATGATTGGCTTCAGAACAAATCCGTTTTCTGGAGATGATATGCCTCCGATCTGGAGAACATACACCTGCATTCATTTTTCAAATACTCAAGTATTTCTGAGGGTTCGAACACACCAAATGTTCCAGGAGGTAGTCTGGAGGCCCCCTCAGGAAGAACATTCCAGATCTCCACCTCCTTTCCAGCTGTGTTCCTCTCTGAGCTTCCCTGTTGTACCTGAGGCTGAACATGGGGGGTGGGGAAGTTGAGTGGGGGGTGAATTTCACAGCGTTTACAGTCACTGCACTCACCTTCTCGAGAGGTAGGGACTGAAAGCTCTCCGAACTGAAGAGTGGGTTTTCCTTATTTAAAGAGATGCAGCCAGTTAGATTTTTTTTTCCTGGTGCCAACAATTAGGAATACACACTTCCTGTTTCTAAGCAATTTCAAGTTTAATTAGGATCCTTTAAGCCCCATTTGTCTTAACAATTTGACAGCTCTGGCTTCCCCTTCCACACCCACACTTTGCCTTTTTCACACTGTTCCCCGTTTGTAGTGCTTCGCTCGGTGTAAATGCCAGGAGGGGAGGGAAGCAAGCAGAGTGCGGATCGCGTGGTTCTTCTCTGAGCACCGTGCACAAGGCACCTTGAGGAAGAGTCTCAGTAAGACACGCCTGTTTGAGGGGCTTCCGTGGGATGAAGAAGGTGACGTCACAGGAAGACTGTGCAGGAGAGCGCCCTGTGTGTCCATTCAAATTAGTTTCGCCATCCACAACAAGTGCTTGAGAAGCAGGAGAGCGGGCGCGATGCATAATGCATCGTGTCAGGATGCATAATAATGAGGCCTGCTCCCCGCCACTCAGCTCCCCAGACTTCAGAATCTCCCTGAGTGAGCACTTTGTTCTAAAGGCTTTGACAAAAATGCCATTTAGGGACTTTCAAATGTGCAGGGAGGCAATCTGTCATCATTTATATATGAGAGGGGAAGAGAGAGGAGGGCTGCACGTTCCTCTTCCTCACCTCCCGGCCTCCCGGTGGCGAAGGCTCCCAGGGCCCCCCCTGGAAATGTGCAGGCAGAACCCTCCCCCGGGGGGTGCATGGCCTCTCCCTACAACAAACAAGAAACTCTCAGGAGACATTTATTCCTTGCTCACGCAAGAGCAGAATGATGCACTCTTGGAGTTGGAACAGCCAACGTGAAGTGAAGGTTTGGAAATAAATTCCCAACTTTTGTATCATTTCTCCAATTCCCACCAAGAGGGAGATTGAAGGTGGGATGGCATTAAAGACATTCTTTATTCTATGCCCGGCTGGCATGGCTCAGTGGTTGAGCACTGACCCTATGAACCAGGAGGTCACAATTAGATCCCTGGTCAGGGCGCATCCCCAGGTGGTGGGTTAGATCTCTGGTGTGGGACTTTCAGGAGGCAGCCAATCAATGATCCTCTCTCACCATTAATGTTTCTAGCTCTCTCTCCTTCTCTGAAATCAATAAAAAATATTTTTTAAGAAAGCATTCCTTATTCTAAAACATCGTTTTTAGAGCATATGATAAAGTCTAAGATAACGCTATATTTATACAACAACTAAAAACCCCTGGGAAAAGGAATAAATGTTCAAAAAAGAAAACAGATGACATTTGGAATGGACATTGGTACTTTAAAATGATCATTTTACAAAAATCACTTTTTTATATTTAAAGTAAAATTGAGATCTAAAGTCCACATGTGCTACTCCTCCTTGAAATAGGAAGAGGCCAGAATTTGGGTGGAGTACGCCCTACACAGTGCACTGTTCCTCAGCCACTCATTCCACGCTGAGCTCTGTGTAGGCTGGGGTCTGTACGGTAGCCCGGGGCTCCTACCCAAGGACCCTAAATGGGGATAACAGAACAGCAAGTCCCTAAAAGCTGATGGTTCTAGGACAGTGGTTGGCAAACTCATTAGTCAACAGAGCCAAATATCAACAGTACAACGACTGAAATTTCTTTTGAGAGCCACATTTTTTAAACTGAAACTTCTTCTAACACCACTTCTTCAAAATAGACTTGCCCAGGCCGTGGCATTTTGTGGAAGAACCACATTCAAGGGGCCAAAGAGCCACATGTGGCTCACGAGCTGCAGTTTGCTGACCACAGTTCTAGGACTAGTAAGAAAGGGTTAATGTCAATGATTTAATGAGTGAATGACTAATGGAGTTCAAAAGGCAGATTCAAGTAACCAGAAAAATGGTCTTTCCGCTAATTTAACATTTTGCCATAATTGAACACAGACTGCCTTGAGCCACAGCACTTGGCTGGGCTGCAACCAGGGACGGGCACTCTCTGACCCTGAGTTATCTCTCCCAGGTGACAGGGTGGTCCTCCTCAGTAGAACATCTTCTTGGGCTTTCAGCGATGACACCCAGTTCTGGGAGAAAAAGGTCGGGATCAAACCTCAATGGCTGTGCGTACACGTTTTCAATCGCAGCCATATTTAGCAAGAGATGATGGTTGGCTAGATTCTTAGGACAGATCACGTAATACAGCATCATGTATTGATCTTCTCTGGCCTACACTTTCCTTTCCAATTTCTTCTATCCTTCCCATTCATGTGTTTGGAATCCCGTACACTGTCTAGAGCTGGGAGGCAGGTAAGCTTGGGTGGAATCCCAGCTCGGTCCCAAATCATATTGTGTCTTCTGAAAGCAGTCAATTTGCATCTTTGATTCTCCCATCCCTCTTGTCTCTTAAACAAAATGTTGACAGGTGACTGCCCAAGTCCCTTCCATCTCTAACTATCCATTTTTCTAGGACTCTGAGGCCTTAAATCTGGGAAAGCAGGATGACATGGTCACGAACGGGATGAGGTGGAAAGATGAATATTTGTGGAGGAAGATAGGTGTTGAGACACATAAGTGAAGGCCTCTTCCATGTGACCAGAAATTTAAAAGTTTTTGAGCAAAATAATGAGAGCCATAAATGTATATTGAGGGAAAAACCACAACAATATCTTAGAGTTAAAGTCCATAGACATGAAAACAGATGAAGAATGGAAAAGCAAGAGGGAGGGTCTTTGAAAAAAAATTTTTTATTGATTTCTTACAGAGAGGAAGAGAGAGGGACAGAGAGTTAGAAACATCGATGAGAGAGAATCATCGATCAGCTGCCTCTTGCACACCCCCTACTGGGGACGTGCCTGCAACCAAGGTACGTGTCCTTGACCGGAATCGAACCCGGGACCTTTCAGTCTGCAGGCCGATGCTCTATCCACTGAGCCAAACCGGCTTCAGCTGATTTCTTCTTCTTTCCGTTTGGAGGCCTTGGTGGTAGCTCAAACCTGAATGCCACATGGAGCAGTGCACTGGAGGATTGTTTGTCGCTGCTTCAGTGAGCCACGTGCGGCGGCAGCACTGGAGGCTGTTTGTTTTGTTAGCTGGAGCTGGATTGTGGTTTACAAAAAGATGTTTCAAGGGATTCAAATAAACGAAGGAATTCCATCCAAAATTAAATAAATAATGCTTCATGTAAGGACACAGATAGTGTGTGTGGACAAGTGTGGAAGGGAAGGAGAGAAAGGAAGAGAGAAAGAAGATGGAAAAATATAAATACAAACATGAGACAAGTAATGTGGCCTATGAACTGCGTTGTGCATTAGTTTGAGGTTGGAGTGATCCTAAGTCCACTTTTACTGATTTTAGGAGCAGAGAAACTTTGGAAACTCACAACAGGGAATGCATGATTTGACATGTTTTTTAACCACATCGGAGATTTCTATGAAGCACAGCATATGAATAAAAAAAAAATAGCGGTGCTTGGGAGATGACATTGTATAGTGGTGCACTCAAGGTGAGTTTAGTTAACACCGAATGGCAAAAATGAGAAGACTTCATAGCTGTGGTTCCCCCTGCCTTTTCTGGTTCAGACCAAAGGGAACCAAAATCTACCTCAATTATCCATAAAATGATAGTTGGTGATTGCTACAGTGGAACCTTACCTCAAGCTCCCTGTCCATTTTAAATTTTTGTATGCTTCCCTCTCAAGAGAAATGTGAAAACTGGAAGGAATTAGAATTGCTGGTTACGTGTTTGTTCAAGTGGATTCATCTTTCAGGGTGTGCCCTCTGACCAGGGCAAACCGTGGTCCAGTTCTCAGCATCTCTGGCTCACGCTGTGGTAACTGAACTGCGGAGTGGCATTTCTGAGGAGCTCCAACACCCTGACCCTGGTTTCATTCTGTCACACAGTTTGCATGCAGGCAAATGCCACAGTCAAAAAAAAATATAGTATGGGCGGTAATCAAGCATATTAAGGCCACAAACCTATCCACACCTTTGCTCACAGTAAGTCCACACAGGGAGGTGCCCTCATGGGGTAAGAGAGACCCGACTTTGCAAGTAGGCGAGTTTAGAGTATCCCCACTGATCTGCCTCTGGACCCTGTCCCTCACCTGTCCATGCCACACCCACCACCATCCTCAGGCAGCTGTCTCCTCCCTGCTCCTGGGGTGGGGGGGGGGGGAGGGTCGCCCTTCCACCAGCGCTCCACTCTGCAAACCTGCCTGTGCATCGCAGCCAAAACACAGCACTGATGCTCATGTGACTGTGAAATTATGACACTGACACATAAACCTCAAATTTGATTTGAGATTTTAATTCCAAGGCCTCCACATTCTGCCGTCGCTTGCTCCCATGCTTAGAGGCACTTTGGGCAATGACCCTGCATAGAAAATCAGTGGAGCTACACGGTCCCCCCTCCACGTGCGGGGACACCTCTGCTTTTCACCTTTCTGCCACTCTCCGCTGTCCACTCAAAAACACTCTCATCCTGAAACTTCCTTCCAGCCCCACTCCAATCCGCTAATCAGAAGCGGGTCTGCCTCTGTCAACAGTCCAGAACCTCCTCTGCTCATCCAACAGGGCACCCACCTCCTGCCCAACCTTTCTGGGGTTGTGAGCTTGTCCACTCTTTGCTGTGGCTTTGCTGTGACTTTAAATAAAAGAGAGAATGCTCTTATTTCCTCAGTACTCTTCAGTACACTGACTTGCCCTCACTTAGTCAGTCAACAAGTGTTTATGAAGCAACAGAACCTACATGTCAGGCCCTTTCTAGGATCTGGGAATCGGTGATGGACAACGCAAAGTCCCTCCTCTGGGAGTTTACCATGTAGTGCCCATAGTAGGTGCTCAATAAACATTTGCTCTAATGTTCTTGAACCAAACATCTTCGTTTTCCCCGGGGCGTATATAATATCTTTATAATTATATAGATATTCACATTTTTAATTAAGGAATTTTTATTGTTATGCCTCTGGGAATGGGTCAGAGTTGAAATGTCTAGGGAATAATGTTTGTTGACCTTTCAATCAATATGCATGTCCAAATCTTCCACATGAAGAAAACTCCTGCAGGAAGTCAAGGTAGGATCATCCAAACTCTTTAAGAAGCACGTCCCCTGGATACTTTTGTAAAACAAATCAGCTGCAGTAATGAGATCGGGACTTATATTAACAAAATCGGTGTGTGTCCTTTTTCATAAAAGCCTCAACTGATAAAGAATTCACATTCAATTTCGGTCTCCAATTACCACTCTCAAAAAAACATCTTTATCTAATATTTTGGCCGTGAGAAGACTGACAGTCAGTTCAGGACAAATGAAACCTTCTGAAATGTACTTCAAGACAGGTACGCAATTTGAACTTGGGGGTTAGTAAAGATCCCACAATGCAATATGAAAGTAACATACATGTCACCCCTCCTCCAGTTTCACTCTGAAGCACACTCACTGTAGGTCATCATATCGCGAAACAGCCCAACAGCTGAAAAGGACTCACTGTCTCTTACTTACCTAACAGAGCTCAAGCAAGTGAATGGGGGTTGACAAGGAAAAGTAAATGAATTTTTCCACGTACACACTGATTCATAAAAATTGATATTTCATTTTCTCCACACAATTCTTTATTGTTCAGCTTGAAAGCAAATGTAACATAATCATTCTCAGAATGGTGAAGACACGTGGCTTTGTTTGAAAGACCTGGCGACGCTCGATGTGAAGAAAGCGAAGTCCTGAATCACAGCTCCCCTGTGACCACGCCCATGGTCATGGTCTCCAAACCCTATCTCATTTCCTGGGAAACTGACTTTCAAAGAACTTACTCCCTGGCAGGATGAGGATGAAGGGAGACCACAGAGGCCAGTGGGTGTGTACACAGGCATGGGGGAGGCTCAGTTCTGCCATCTGACAGCTGGGTGATGGACAGCACCCCCTCTAACCCCCATTATCCACAATGGTGATCACAGTGATGGCAACCTGTAGCTCTGAGCACTATAGAAGGTAGCGTCTCATGACTAGCAACTGATAGTGTCAACCATTATTATTGACATTATCATCACCATCCTAACTAATAAAAGAGTAATATGTAAATTGACTATCACTCTAACACACAAGATGGTTGCCCCCATGTGGACACAAGATGGCCACCACAAAATGGCCAGCAGGGGAAGGCAGTTGGGAGGGACCAGGCCTGCAAGGGAGAGCAGTTGGGGGCAATCAATCCTGTAGGGGAGGGCAGTTAGGGGGGAACCCAGACCTGAAGGGAAAGGCATTAGGGGTGACCAGGCTGGCAAAGGAGGGAAGTTGGGGGCAAACAGGCTGGCAGGGGAGCAGTTAGACATCAATCAGGCTGGCAGGGATTGGTTAGGGGGTGATCAGGAAGGCAGGCAGGCGAGCAGTTGGGATCCAGCAGTCCTGGATTGTGAGAGGGACATCCGCTGGGGTTGGGCCTAAACGGACAGTTGGACATCCCTCAAGGGGTCCCAGATTGGAGAGGGTGCAGGCTGGGCTGAGGGACACCCCCCACCCCATGCATGAATTTCGTGCACGGGGCCTCTAGTTATTATAATGATCATCACTAGTGTGTGTAACACAGAAAATGAGGGCCTTAACTGCCCCTTAAATGTGAGTCTCCTTTCACTCTCCTTCGTGTTGTATTTGGGAAGAATACAGGCAGGATTGCTTTCTTTAAAGAAAAATAAGAGATTTTAATCTGTTCAAATGCTAGTGGGGGGAAGTGAAAATCTAAGTGGATATTTTCTCTCTCTACCGTCATTAGTCCTGGTGGTCCAGGAGTTCTGAGGAGCGGTATATGGGACCAGGGGCATGCTGTTTCATGTGTGGCCTATTCTTAAATGAAAGATGCTATAAGCTCCAGGGAGATCAAACCAAGTGCACATTCTGATATTACACACACACACACACACACACACACACACACACACATACACACACACACAGCCTGGCTGGTATTGCTCAGTGGTTGGGCAACAACCCCATGCAACAACCAAGAGGTCACCTGTTTGACTCCCAGATTGTGGGCAAAATCCCAAGTAGGAGACATGCAAGAAGCAGCTGATCCATGCTTCTCTCTCATTGACGTTTCTCTCTCTCTCTCTCCCTCTCCTTCCCTCTCTTAAAAAATAGTCAAAAAAAAACAAACCTATATGTATTCTAATTACATTATTTCTGGTAACCAGAATACTCCATTCTGCTAGTATAGAGTGAAAAAGTGACAGGGCGTATAGAAAAGTCCAAAAGTTGCTAAGGAAATCAAACTACAACACGGACATGGTAACCTCGTGGCTCAGAGCAGAACCCCATCCAGAGCAGCTCTGCCTCTCCCACGTCCTTTCCCACACGCTCTCAGCTTCCTTATGTCAGGAAGCACTTCATAAGCATTTCAACTCAACGAACCTCCAAGTCACCCACATGGACTCCCCTGGCGTGAAAAAGCAAACTTGTAAATGAAAAGAGTGGTGAACACCAGCACTTTGCACCACTATCCAAACCCCCAAACAAATAGACACAGATGGTGGAATACTTTTTAAGAAAACACACACTTGAAAGAAACACAGGGAGACCTGCCCATGACCCCCCACGGACACAAGAAGCTCATGTTCCTGTGACAATGGGAGGTGGAAGGGATGCAAACAGGGAGGTCCCTCCCTCTGGGGGGGGGGCTTGGGGGACTAGAGAGCACTGGCCTCCTCCTCACCAGACCCCCCCTCCTGCCATTCTCTGCATCTAATGACATGAAATAATCAGGGCTTTCTAAGCTGGGTTCCATGTTTCCTAGAGGCCTCTGCAGTCCAGCCCTGGCCTTGGAGAACAGGCTATAAAATCATCCTTTTCCCAGGCATCAGAGGCCTTGCAACGTTTTTGAAACAGAAACCTACGTCTTTGGGGGGGGGGGAGGTCCCCAGCCCAGCCTACACCTTCTCCAATCTGGGACCCCTTGGGGGTTGTCTGACTGCTGGTTTAGGCCCTGTGGGATCGGGCCTAAACCAGCAGTTGGATATCCCTCTCACAATCCAGGACTGCTGGCTCTCAACGACTTGCCTGCCAGCCAGCCTGATCACCCCTTAACCACTCCCCTGCCAGCCTGATAGACGCCTAACTGCTCCCCTGCCAGCCTGATTATCCCCACTGCCCTTCCCTGCCAGCTCAGTCACCCTCAACTGCCCTCCCCTGCCAGTCTGGTCGCCCCTAACTGCTCTCCCCTGCTGGCTTGGGTCCCCAACCCCTCCTAACTGTCATCCCCTGCTGGTCCAGTTGCCCTCAACTGCCTTCCCCTGCCAGCCTAGTCACCCCCAACTGCCCTCCCCTGCCAGCTTGGCTTCCCCTAACTGCCCTCCCTCGCTGGTCTAATCACCCACAACTACCGTATTTGCCGGCATATAAGACGATTTTTTGGCCCTGAAAAATATGCCTCCAAGTGGGGGGTAGTCTTATATGGCGAGTATATAACAAACTCTGTATTTTTAGTGGAAATGTTAGGGGGTCGTCTTATACGCCCAGTTGTCTTATACACCGGCAAATACGTATTTTTCAGGGCCAAAAAATCGTCTTATACGCCGGCAAATACGGTACTCTCCCCTGCCGGCCATCTTGTGGTGGCCATGTTTGACCACAACACAAGGGGATGTCCATCTTGTGCGAGGTCATGAGGGTCAATTTGCATAGTACCTCTTTATTACATAGGATTATTATTAGGATAATCTGATCAAACCCTAATTAGCATCATCACTTGAGGGGGAAATGGCTGGAGGACCCAGGAAGACCTTGATGCTCGTGTTCTTAGTGGCTGATGGAAAAAGGGCCAGAGATTTGTTTTGTGTGTTTTTTAATTCATGGGAAAAAGTAGAGTTTCACCAATGGCAAGCATCACTAGCTATGATTTCTGTAGCCAAAGAACTGATGACGGAGATTTAGAACATCTTCCTTTTGCTGTCTCTCCAGGATCAACCTAGCATCCATAGGAAAGCACAAACTGGTATTATGTTGTAGCCACTAGTCTCTAAGTTATTTTTTTAACATATTTTATTGAATTTTTACAGAGAGGAAGAGAGAGGGATAGAGAGTTAGAAACATCGATGAGAGAGAATTATCGATCAGCTGCCTCTTGCACACTCCCTACTGGGGATGTGCCCGCAACCAAGGTACATGCCCTTGACCGGAATCGAACCTGGGACCTTTCAGTCCGCAGGCCGATGCTCCAGCCACTGGAGCCAAACCGGTTTCGGCAAGTCTCTAAGTTATTTAACGTAGGGCTTCTGAACCTCTGAGCACTACTGACATTTTGGACCAAAAAAAGTATCTGTCCCAGGGCCATTCTGCGCATGTCAGGGTGTTTAGCTGCCTCCCTGGGCTCCACCCACTGGGTGCCAGCAGCAGCCCCTCCTTCCCAGAACGCCGCGGAGAACTAATGTGTTTCCATGCATTGCCCCGTGTGCCCTGCAGGGTGAAACCCCCCCTGGTTAGAATCACGGATGTAACTGAAAATGCAACTTATCAGGAGCATACCCCTTTTTTTACTTATTTTTCTTTTAAAATATATGTGTTTTTTATTTACTTTAGAGAGAGAGGAAAGAAGAGGGAAGGAGAGATAGAAACATCAGTGATGAAAGAGAATCATTGATGGGCTGCCTCCTGCATGTGCCTACTGGGGACCGAGCCTGCCACCCGGGCAGAGGCCCTGACCTGGAATCGAACCATGACCTTCTGGTTCACAGATCAACCTTCAACCCCTGAGCCACACTGGCTGGGCAAAGGCATACCCTTTTTTAAACGATCAGATTATACAAGGAGGGAGGAGGGAGCCTTTTTATCCACCTGCCAAAAATAATAAGCCCAAAATAAGCCCCATGGAGTGTACCTTGAATCTCCTGGCAATTTACAGCTTTATAATGACCTATAACACCTATGCTTTTTCTGCACTTCAGAAAAAAAATATGATTCTATGCCAGACTCTCCCCCGGCAAAGACCTCTAGAGAAACACAGCGGATCCTGGGGGCGGGGCACCTCTGAAGGGTCACCTCCAGCTGAAAAAACACGTCTGTCCCCTGCTCCCAGACTTCCGTGTGCCCGAGCCGCTGAGAGACGGCACAATGTCCCTCCCCCTGCCCACGTGACAGCAAACCACCTGTGACTGAGGAAATCAGTACCGCAGGCAGGAGGGGTCAGACCCCAGGGAATCGCCCTATCTTCCCCCACCCTCACTGTGCGCGGCTAAGCTCTGACTTTTGCTCCCAGTTTCCAGGGAGGGAGAGAGAAAGGTGGCGATGATGGTGAGGGAATAGAGACAACCCCTCCATCTCAGGCAAACGCGACTGTGGCACAATAGTGATCCGTACAGGGAGGGCCCCAGCTGTGGGTCAGACGGCACCTACTGACAGGTGTTCTTTTTTTGTTAGTATATTTTTAATATTTTTTTTTACTGATTTCAGAGAGAAAGGGAGAGGGAGAGAGATCCAAACATCAATGATGAGAGAGAATCATTGATTGGCTGCCTCCTGCACGCCCCCCCCCCCCCCCGATGGAGCCCACAATCCTGGCATGTGCCCTTGACTGGAATCAAACCCAGGACCCTTCAGTCCGCAGGCTGTCACGCTATCCACTGAGCCAAACCGGCTAGGGCTGACGTTCATTCTTACGGAGGGATGTCAGAAACCTCAGGGAAGAATACTCCACTCTCGTTAAGGCAGGTAATGCACGTTTTCTATGGGTCAGGACGATTGGATCCAATAACAAACCTGGGTCACACGATCTCCCCTCTGCATTTTTCCTAAGGACCGTGTTTAACTGTCATTGTTAGTCCTGGGCCTGCCACAGGTGATTGGGTGTGGGGATGGGAGTAACCAGGCCTTTTCCCCGAGGAGGAGGTGAAGTTTGGCAGCCTCAGCTGGGAATCACCAGAGAACAGTCTCTACAGCGCCATGCCGGTTGGGAAAACTCCAAATCAGAAAGGGATCTATTTTATTTTATATTTTTGTTTATTATTTTAAAGTATATTTTATTGATTTTTTTTTTTTTTTTTACAGAGAGGAAGAGAGAGGGATAGATAGTTAGAAACATCGATGAGAGAAACATCGACCAGCTGCCTCCTGCACACCCCCTTCTGGGGATGTGCCCGCAACCAAGGTACATGCCCTTGACCAGAATGGAACCCGAGACCCTTCAGTCCGCAGGCCGATGCTCTATCCACTGAGCCAGACCGGTTTTGGCATAAAGGAGTCTATTTTAAACTGACGTCTTCTTCTGAGAACTCCCCCGGCACAGCACGTGCCTTCTCAGCGCGGCGCCCCGCCCCCCTTTAGAGGAACGTGGGTGTGGGAGCCCCCGGTGGCGAAGAACCTGCGCTGCCCTCATTCCGGGAGCTATGAGTAAGCAGAAATTAAGTCTCTCCAGCCTACAAGGCCTTTCATGCAGCCTTCTGCTAAAGCTGAGAATCAAAACAGCCTCTCTGAAAGATAATTTCTATCCTGAATCACAATAAAGCCGCCAAGGCATTATAACATCAAACTTGTTTAAGATGCCTAGGAGGGAGAGTTATTTTTAATATGATCTAAAATGGGATCTCAGGACACAAAATGATATTTTTAAAGGTTCTGAATTTAGGCTTCTCTCCAGCACCACATTCAAGTCTATTTTAGCTCGAAAAATCAAGGGCACGGTGGTTTGAGAGGATTGTTCTGCCACTAATAACTGTCCTCAATTTTCCCACCTATGTGACAAGGCCTAAGATGCATACGTGTCCTTATCCGCCATGTCCTCTGTCTATGACAACTGAGGGAACACGCTTCTGACGATAAATACAGGCAACATGGGGTCATTTACCTAACAGAAGGGAGCAGAGGCCAAGAAAACCCCAATGAGCACATGATGCCCAGCCCCGTGCTTTGGGCTGCGGAAGAAGCGTGTGTGTCCGGAGACCTCAGCGCTGGTCTGTGTCATGTTCCTGCGCCTGCATCAAAGCAAAACCTCAGCTGCGAACAGACCCCTCCCCGTCCTGTCTCCTTCAGCCCTCGCTCATCTCAGCTGTTCAGGGCTGTAACGCAAACACACACGCCCCTGCCGACCTCTCGCACGGAGCCATGTGGTCACACTGGAGTGACCCAGCTGCGTCCGCGCAAGAAAAAGCAATGGAACCCAGTCCACAGGCAAAGCACATGCTAGCAGCCAACCTGAATATCAACTATGCTAAGACAATTTTTTAAAAAAATATACAGAGACGAAGGGAGAGAGAGGGATAGATAGAAACATCGATGAGAGAGAAACATCCATCAGCTGCCTCTTGCACACCCCCTACTAAGGATGTGCCCGCAACCAAGGTACGTGCCCTTGACTGGAATCGAACCCGGGACCTCTCAGTCCGCAGGCAGATGCTCTATTCACTGAGCCAAACCGGTTTCGGCTAAGACAATTTTTAAAATGGCGCACACACACATACATACATATACACACACATGTATATTTATATATGTAGATGCCAATATGCAGAGATGGTACATAGATGCATAAATCATCCTCACTCTACTAGCATCCAAATTCAAAGTGCCCCAGGAGGGACCCCGCCTCCTTCCACTCAGGGTCTCCCCTGTTAGCAGCCCCCCAATGCCACTCTCCCCAAATCTATCCAATCCTGGGCCTGCGTCCCCCAATATTCCCTGTTCAAGAGCAAGTCCTCCAACAGTGCCCTGGGCTCCACGTGAAGCTTGATTGGGTTGCCTTTCTCGCGGTGCCTGACCTTCTGCCTCACACGGGAGCGGGGCGGCCCTTCCCAAGTGGATGGTTCTCCAGAGTGAGCGATGGGCCACCTGGATTGGAATGACAACGCAGATTCCCAGGCCGTGCATACCCGCGGCTGCTGCACCACACTGGGTGGTGGCCAGACCTGGGAAACCAGCTAACAGACTACATGAACCCCAGGTGAGCCTGTGCACACTCGAGCTGCGCGGCCCTGTGGGGAGGGGAAAGGATGGCAAAGATCCAGATCAGAACGGGACCCGAGGAGCTCCTCAGACCACCGCCTGTTCCCCGAACCAAGCCGGCATCGGAGGCTTCAGGGGGAGGCTCATGAGGGAAAGGCCCTAGGAAGCTTCCATGTCTTCTTCCTCTCTGACCCAGCCCACCTGGGCGTTGAGGCCTCCGGTCCTCCCCTGGGCAGGTCCTTGACCTAGAACGGGGCTCACGGCGTCCACACACAGCCTGCACCTGTGTCCGAGGCAGCCTGCACCCTCCTTCTCCCCGCATTTTCCTGCTCTCCTCACAGCGGGGGTTGGGGGCAGTCCTTCCTCTAGATTCCTGATTTCTCATCACCTTTATGTCCACTGCCTCCGAGCCCCTGATCCGGCAGAAGCCCACCCCCTCAGCCCCGGGGCGATGGGGCTGCAGGGTGGGAGGGAGACGGGGGAGTCCCCTGTGACCATGAATAGCAAAGGGGGGTGTAGTTAGTGATGTGAGCTCCCCCACGGCACAGACAAACTGACCACTGGCCCCAGTAAGTACCCGAAGCAAACACCAAGGTCACGTCTAGGTCAAACGTGACCTAGGAACCCAGGCGTCTCCATAAACACCCAGCAAGCCTCCTGTAAGGCAGCAGCCCCCAGAGATCGGTTCTGGTGAGGCCTCGTCCACATGGCACAGTCTGGTAATCAACCATCCCACCCACCCCTCTCTGCTGGCACGCCAAGGTCCCAGACTGCCACGGCCGGCGGGCTTGGGCTTTGCCAACCTGAATAATTTATGCAAGGACCCTGTTCCTTAGAGAGCGTTTCCCATTCCTCACAGATCTCCTCTTACTGGCCGGCAGACCGGACGCCTGCCCTTTGCAGAGGCCGGCCATGCCCGGGTGACGCGGTCTCCGTGGCGCTGAGTGGCCTGCGGAGCCCAGTGCCGTGGGGCCCGCAGCCCGTGTCTGAAACCTCCCCCGTCACATCGCAGGGCGTTGTTATTTCCACCCCGGCGGCTACAAATCGGTTATTAAAAACGCCCTGCCGCCGCAACGGAGAGGTAAACACGGTAATTGTGCAGACCGGGGCTTGGGGTGTCCCGGGTCCCCTGGGATCCCGAGATCAAACCCAGCCCCGAGGGGAACCGGTGCACCTGCACCCACGCCCGCTAACGAGGGAGGGGGTGACTCACGGGCTCCCACAATGCAGCTCGGGGCCTCCGTGGGAATCAAAACGGGGATGAGACATAAAGACCCAGGATTCCGGCGCTTCTAACGACCTCCAGGCTTCTCTGGTGCCGTATGACTCGGTAGGAGAGACTCCCCCATCGCCCTGAGGAGGGGCAGTGAGTGAAGCGCCCGCCCGGGAGAGAAACCGAAGCTGTACTGGGAACTGGGAGCAGGAGCAGCAGTGAGCGTCTCCGCTGCCATCAGCCGTTCCCAACGCCACGGCCCTTGGCTGTGCGACACGGTCCACCTCCGCCAGCATCCGTCCGCCTAGGCGGCCCTGCACCTGGCTGACCCCAGCGTCACATGCCATCCTGATGTCCCGTGAGGATGCAGAAGGCACGGGGGGGGGGGAGGGTGAGGGGAGGGTTGGTTCAATTCCAGTCAAGGGCATGTGCCTGGGTTGCGGGCACATCCCCAGTAGGGGGTGTGCAGGAGGCAGCTGATCAATATTTCTCTGTCATCGATGTTTCTAACTCTCTATCCCTCTCTCTTCCTCTCTGTAAAAAATAAATAAAATATATATATATATATTTTTTTTTTTTAAAAAAAAGAATTGCTTAGATTCTGCGTAAGACCCGCTAAAAAGCTGAATCCTGGATCCTCGTTTTCATAGTCAAAGAGGCAAGGCTCCCTGAAGGGGCATCGGGAATTCGATGGTTCGGCTCTCTCCCCACCTCCTCACCCCGCCCGCCCATTTCACAGACGGTTTTTGGGAAGACAGAGGCAAATGCTCCCCCAACGTCAGGTTCAGGGGGCAGGACAGGACAGGACAGGACAGGCAGGACAGGACCTGGCTTTGGTCCGATTTCCAACCCGAAAGCCAGAGGACTGTCAGGCAGATTCAGGGACCGCGCTCCCTAGAAAACACAGCCCACTTGGAACTAATGAAACCAAAATGCTCCACGGAAGAGAGGCGGCCTCCGGGCCTTGGGGTCTCAGGAGGAGGAGGATTTTATCTTCAGGAGCAAGTGTGTCTTCTTTCCTTCGTCCAGTCACATGTGTGTCCACCAGACAGCCCGCGGCCGCCGCACCTGCCCCATGTGAGTGACCCGGGAGAAGAGCATAAGCCACGATTGAGATGCCAGAATGCAGCATCTCGTTAACACAGAGAAACCTGGGACCGTGGCCAAGACCCTAAATTTGAACGCCTCTAAAAGTAACCACTCCACTGTAAGCAAGCATGCATGGGAAATAAACATCTGTAATTCAACATCTGACCATCTCCTCAGGCACGTTGCCAGCAACGTGTACATTGGCTCCCCGCCCCCTGCCACGCGAGTCTAACATGGACTTACACCCTGAAAGCATTTCTAGAAGGTTCTGCAGCGTCAACGTGATTTCTCAATATTTCAGCAAAGGTCGCTCTGCTTTTCTGTTTTTGTTTTTCTGCCCCCAGAATTCTGTACGGTGCCGGGAGGTTAGGGGAAGCCGGCATTGAGTATGGAGGTGAGGTCTCGAGTTTCCAATCCTTCCTTCCCTCTCCAGCAGCCACATGGAAAACCGGCTTTCTATAAATAGGGCTGCTCGGTCGCCCTCAAGTCTTACTGTCTTCCGAGTGAAAATAACTGACATAGGGATGCAGGCAAGATACATCAACCTCTCTGTATAGTAGCCTCTTCCATTCTTCTTAGCACATCATTGATCTTGTCAACACCATTCATCCCCTCTCCACTAAACCAAGGTATATATAGTATGTACATACATATATACATACATACATACATACATACATATATACCCCAGGGGATTTAAAGACCCCAAATTAACACAATTCAATGTTTGTTTTTTAAAATCTTAAGTATTGATCTTCATTGAACAAATACAGATCTCCAAAAATCAAAATACTGTAAGCTATAAGACACCTCATTGATTCTTATATTTGAATAGAAATCAAAATTTTAATGATGAGAGTGTATTCCTTTCATGTTACTTTGATGTAGAAGCCAACTTTTACATTTGGTTCAGCTGCAGAATAAGAAAATAAGATAGTCCTAACCGGTTTGGCTCAGTGGGTAGAGCATCGACCTGCGGACTCAAGGGTCCCAGGTTCGATTCCAGTCAAGGGCATGTACCTTGGTTGCGGGCACATCCCCAGTGGGGAGTGTGCAGGAGGCAGCTGATCGATGTTTCTCTCTCATCGATCTTTCTGACTCTCTGTCCCTCTCCCTTCCTCTCTGTAAAAAAATCAATACAATATATATATTTAAAAAAAAAATAAGATCATGATGAGAAACTCATAAATCCATAGAAAATCGTGTGTGGTATTATTTTAAAAGATGATTAATGCCTAGGAGTTGAGCTTTGTTTTGATGTCCTGGGTAGCTCTTTGATGGAGAAATGAATTCCCAGGAACCCCTAGGAAAAACCTTGCGTGTCCGTTTGATGCGTCTGGCTGTTTTTCAGAACTGACAGCACATACATGTAGGAGAGGGTTTTGAACCCACCACAGGGCAGGACACACATGGGAGCAAGGGGTCCGGGGCATTTGTAAGCTTCTTTCTGTGACATGTGAGCCACGCCATGCGGGAAGAGGCCTGGAGCCATCCTGTCACGTGAGGTGATGGCGATGAGGTCCCAGCACATATTCCAAACATGAGTCCCTTTCGGAGAAGAGAAGGAAACGCCCGGAAGCATGTCTAGAAGACAATCGCCTCTGCAGCCATGACGGGATGGCAGGGACCAGGGAGGGCGGTACATCTCTTACAACGTTAGTGAGAGAGGCTGGGCAGGGAGGGAGGAGATGGAGGCCGGAGAGAGAGGAGGGGAGGGGCTGGAGGAGGGGAAAGCTCTCTGCATCCTTTGGTCCTGCTCCCCTAGCCATGAGCATGGATGTCCGCCTCCTTGGTGCATGCGTTCTGCACATGCGTGTGTAAGAACACACTCGGGCCTCCCAGGAGCCTGGCCTGCGCCCCTTCCTCTCCAGGGAGGGAGGCAGCCACCAACCAAGTTAAGCACTGAAGAAGCAGAGCCACACACTGCGTGGGCACCGCCACGGGCACTGTGCAAGGCCTCACCAAAGAGCTCAGTGCACATTCCGTTCTGGGGAGCAGGCCTCTGACCCGGCCCTGCCCAGCACCCTGGTCAGAGCTACCCAACCCCGGACCCAGCACCAGGCTGTGTGCGCCTGCCTCCTGGTGCTGCCCCCGTGGTGGCGGTGTGCCACCTGCAGAAGGCGCCTCTGGGCCTGCACCCTGAGGACTGAGGGCTGCACTGTGGGTACATGCCAGACTGCTGGAATCCCACGTCCCCGCTGCCTTAGCTTAACCCATAAAGGAGGCGGCGAGCTAAATGCAACTTGGAATTTCCTCTCATTTGCAAAACATGGGGGGGAAGGAATATAAACATAGTGGGAGGAGGAGCAGGAAGCAAACAGATGCAAATGTCTGTGCTCAGCTCTCTGGAGCACAAAGAGTTAATGCCCAGGCTCCCCCCCCCTGGGGGGGGGGAAGGTGCTGCCCAATGTCCCTGGGGTAGGGAGGGGGCTCCCCGTCCCCTCACCCCACCCCAGAGGCCCCAGGGCAGCCAGGAGGAGCCTCCCCATCCCCATCCCCACCCCCATCCCCATCCCCATCCCCATCTCCATGGCGGGAGAAGCCAGCAGTGCCTCCTGGAATGACATTGGAAGGTCAGCCAATCCGGCTCGGCTGCTGCTGGAGCTGCCACCTCCAGAGAGACACACAGGCCGCCCGGGGCTCCCCTGCAGCGTGACAGGGGGTGCGGCTCACCACCCCACCCCCCACCCACCCCCGGACATCTCTGCCTTCCTATGGACCCTCCAGATTTCAAAATGTGGCTTTGAGCACAAGCCCTTCTTTGTAAAACTGGAAACAAAGAGAGCTGGACCCTGCCCGCCCTCCGCCGGAGCCTTTGCACCCACTCCTGCCGGGTGAATCCCCTGACACGGCGTCTGGGCGCCGTGAACTTGAGAAATCAAGTCCAGGGAGACGGCCTCTGGCCGCCCTACAGCCTCTCCCCTTGGAGGGGCCGCAGCCGGCGCTGCCGATGCCGCAGCAGCTGCTGAGGTCTGCCGCCCACTAGTGTCCTGAGGCAGGGACGCAACTGCCATGCAGGTAGCACCCTTCCTGGCCCGCCCCCGGCCCTGCAGGCCCAGGCCCCGTCTGCACGCACTGCCCAGGGCCCCTCCTGCCCCGCCCGGTGCGCCAGACACACCGGGAAACAAGAAAATGGGGGAGTGTGTGTGTGTGTGTGTGTGTGTGTGTGTGTGTATCTCTGAGAACGCTGCTGCCCAGCCCGGTGCTAAACGTGTCATGGCCCTCCCTGCCTGTTAATTATGAATGAGGCCCCGCATACTCTCACCACAGGATCCGCGTCCTTGAGTGGAATCTGGATGCCCTGGGTGTGTAGACGCACCCACCCACCGAGAAATCCACCCTTTTATTTTGCAGCCTCCTGCAGTGGCCGGAGGTCTCTCTTCCTAACATTACCTTTTCTGTCTCCCTGTCCCCCTCCCCCCACACCCCTCCTCCCCCCCGGCTGGCGTGCACACTGCACCAAGTCTCTTCAGGAAATCCTCCCCGCGCCTCACCCCGGACGCAGCAACCTTAACGCACTTGGACAGCTACGTGCAGGCCCAGGAATCAGGGGCTTCCGTGAGCATTCTCCCGTCCATAATTATTTTCCCCTCGGCGTGCTGGTTCCGGGGAGTCACCCACGCCGCTCTGCTGTGAGCTGTGGTCGCGCCAGAGCGGCATCCAGGAGAGCGCCCCGGGGTGGGGGCGCCGGCTGGCATTTGCTAAAGGTCTGCCTGGCATTTTTGCTCTGCCACGGAGGACATTTTGTAGGGGCGTGCCGCTTGAGAGACCTGGACATTCGAAATGGACCCTGGAATTCTGGGGCAGAACTGGAATCTGCTTAATAAAACCAGGTGGGGGGAGGGGGAGGAAGAGGGGAGCGGGGGCGGGGGGGAGAGCCCTGAAGGGACCGGCCTGACACCACTGGCTTACATACATGTGCACGAATTAAAGGGAAACCATCGGAAAGCCCCGAGAGTGCATTTGCACCCACAAAGGTCTGCTTCTCCATTTCGATAAAACCCCAAGTGGATGGCATGTGAGTCCTTGCTGAGATGCACAGGTGACGCCTGGGGGGGTCTGGCCCCCCTAATGCCCCCCCACTCTCTCTGACAACCCCCCCTCTCTCTCCCATCGCTGCACACCCCAATGTCCACAGGCTCCCTGCAAACAGCAACACAGCTGAGCCCCCGATTCCAGGGCTCAGAAAAAGGCGCCATCAGGGCCACGCGTGTACATGCCGCGGAGATGCAGGGATGCTGCCAGAGATGCATCCTGTGCCATAAACCTGCTGACCAGCCACGCTCCCGTCCCCGGAGGCCCGCCCGCGCTTTCAGCAAGAGCCCTCGCCTGGAATGTGCCCGCTGGGGTTAAAACCAGGAGAGGCTGTGACCACACACAGGCAGCGTGTGACTCTGTCCGGAGGAGGCGCGGAGGGACGTGTGTGGACGCGGCTCTGCACACACACGGACCCAGTCAGCGGACGTCTCCCGCGAGCGCTGCCGGCACATTGCAGAGCGCGCCGGCCGGGTGCCTTAGCCGTGCCGGCGGCACCTGCACCGGTGAGGTCATTCACCGGAGGCTTTCACCCACCGCGCACTGCTCTCTGGCTTCCCGCCTTCCCCCGAGCCCTGCCTGCAGCCTGCCCAGCAGCCACGCTTCCGAAACAAATCTGCATCCCACTCCCTGCGTGGGGAAAACGCCGCTGTCTAATGTTCACAGGCAGATGCCTCTTACCTTGCCAGCACCCCACATGTCACACTGCACACTGCCTTACAACCCCACATGTCACACTGCACACTCCCTTACAACCCCACATGTCACACTGCACACTCCCTTACAACCCCACATGTCACACTGCACACTGCCTTACAACCCCACATGTCACACTGCACACTCCCTTACAACCCCACATGTCACAGTGCACACTCCCTTACAACCCCACATGTCACAGTGCACACTCCCTTACAACCCCACATGTCACACTGCACACTCCCTTACAGACAGCTAGGTTTTCCTCATGGCAGGCCTTTTGATGTCTGTGGCCCAGCAGTAACCAGTTTGGGAATTAGAACTCATGGATCTTTTATCAAGCACATTCAGAGAAATTTTTTTCAAAATCAAGGGAGACTGAAATATAACAGTTGTTGAAAAAATATATCTATTTCTCTGTGGTTCCCCGCCCCCCAAGTCTCCTTCAGAGAGGAAGGCATCTTTCCTTTCCCGTTTCTGACATACGGTCCTGTGAGCCGGCAGCATTCGGACGGGGCTCATTTTACTGTGGATGTGGCTGGATATGACATGGCCCTTCGCACCGTACTGCACTGAACACTGAGCATCACTCACTGAAAAAGCTCTTTAAGGCTGGTTTCCCCTCAGGAGGAAAGCGCTCAATGCTCCTCAGTCAGTGGTTCTCTGTGTTTTGTTTTTCCGTGCTTGGTCATGTAAAGAGAGGGCCATTTTCATGTGAGAGAGGCAGGCCTGGCAGGTGGGCTCAGAACATGCTACACGGCAACGTCAACCACTCATTTGCGTGTGCAGTCTAGACCTCATGTTGTGGAATCTGCCTGCATTCACTACTGTATGAACCAGGGTGGTTATCAACGTCTTGGAAAAGGACTAAGAAGATAAAGCTCCCAGAACTCAGTGTTCTGCACACTCAGATGCTTTGCATATATTTTCCATCCGGTAGAACACTCGAGGTTTTATACAATTTTCTCAATGTACAATTCTTTTCATGATCACTTCGGTACAACAACCGATTCAAATATTTATAGCCTCTCTGTCTCAGAGGCTGTCTCAGAAAGCCTTCCATGCTATTTCTGTCACACGTAGCTGTGGAACTGTCAAACTGAGGGAGCTGAGGGGCCGAGGGGCATAACCATCGTACCCGCACCAGCTCCCCCGTCCTCCCGAGCCACACCCCCCAGTAGGACGGGGGTTCTGTCTCACCCCGGAACCCTGGTCTCCCCCAGGAGTCCCAAGACCACCGCCCGGTGGGGGAGACAGGCCCTCATGGCTCGGTGGCACCGGACACGTATGTGAGCCTGCCTACGTGCCCTCCGCGTGGCAGGGGCCGCGTGGCAGGGAGGGCCTGGCGCACCACCACCCCCCAGCCCCGGGGGAGCTCGTGGCAGGTGCGTTCCCAGGAGGCTGCAGAGGCGTGCGGTGCCCTCTGGGAACGATGGGTGTCATGTCAGAACTTGTTGCCATCCTTCCCTGCCGGGAAACCTCGGAATGAAAGTTTTGAACACTTCGCTTTAGGTTATATTAGAGAGCAAAGTGGCATCTTAATGTGGATTTCAGGAGAGCTCTCTACCTTCCCTGTCATCCCTTTTTTTTTTTTTTTTAAACAGGGTTCATGCGTTTCTTGGGGCCTGTGGGTGTGTTGTTGCTTTAAGAGCTCTCCACACAGGCCAGGAACACGTACTAACACACAGCTGCCCTGTGCGCCCCCCGGGAAATGCTCAGTCCCCCCTCCGCTTCTGGTCTTTTCTCACAAGGGCAACAAGATTTCCTCTCTCCCTCCCTCCCTCTCTCTCTCTCTCCCTCTCCTTCTCTCCCTCCTTCCTTTTCTCCCCCCCCCTTCCCCCTCCTTCTCTCCCGGCCCTGCCTCCCTCCCCTCCTGGGTAGGGGATTCTGCTTAATGCTTTAATTTGAACTGTCAGCAAGTCATCTGTTCTATGCAGATCTGGGTTCCAGATCTGAACCAGGAACTGACGTTGCCGCCCCCGCCCCCGCCCCCCCAATCCCAGGCAAAGCCACACGATGACAATCCCCTCCCGTGTGTGCCCACATGCGAGGGAGCCATTCATACATGTAAGCCCAGACGTGCGTGGGGGCAGGCAGGCGGCCGCCACGAAGGTGCAGTCCCACTTGCTAACCGGCGGCGGGGTCTGGCTCAGAGCAATGGCTGTTCCCACGCCCAGGAAGAAAAGAGGGGGTGCTGGGTGGGCACCCCCCCACCCTGCTTTTTTCATGTGTGCCGCCGCCGCACATACATACAGGTGTTTTTTAAAAAGCTGGTCCCCGTTTCAGATGATGTAATGCTTATGAGTGCATATTTTTTTTTCCTCTGTAAACGCCTGCCTGCCTGCGAGGACAGTGGAGGACCAAGAGGGTGGGGGCGGGGCGGAAGGGCAGATCTCCCTGACAGCCTCGGCCGCTGCAGGGGGGGGATGAGGGGGGACCCACAGGGGGCAGGGGGGCAACTGGAACCCAATGAAAGGGCAGTTTTAAATGCCCATCCAGCTTTGCACCTGAAGGCAGATGCGCCTAACGGGCCCCGCACCTGCCCGCGCCAGGCCCGCCGCGTCCCCCGGGGGCTGGGCTGGGTCAGCGCGCCCCTCCGCCGGGCTGGCTGGGGAGGAGGCGGCCACCTAGTCCCTCCCGGAGTTGTCACTTTGCTGGGCAAGCTCCTCTCCATGGCCAGACAGCAGTATCCCCCTCCTCTCCTCCCAAGGAAATTAAAAAAATAATAATAAAATAAAAAAATAAAAGCATGATCGTGTAAGCAAGCCAAGATGGGGAAACCGGGCGAGACCTCCCCATGCATGCATCCAGCGCCCCCCGCTCCCATCCATCCATCCATCCGCGGGAGACGAAACGACCCCAAACGGCAGGGCTCACCATTCGCGAAGCTCTGGAACAAGGAGAGGGCCAGTATCCACATGCCCCTGCTGCTGCCCGGCCTCCCGCGAGCGCCGCGCCGGCCTCGCCCCCCGCGCTCCGCCCGGCTCCGCTCGCTCGCCACCTGCCCGGGGGCCGCCGCCCGCCCAACGCCGCCGCCGCCGAGCCGCCTGGGCGCGCGGCGCGGCCGGGCTCCGGGGCGAGGGCTCCGCGCGGCGCCGCGCTCCGTCCGGCACACCTGCTCCCGGGCGCCGCGGCCCAGGCGGGCGGCCGGGCTGCGCCCAGGTGCCCTCGGCTCAGGGGCCCGCCGGCCGCCGGTCGGCAGGTGCGCAGAGCCGCCCGCGCGGCCGTGAGCTCATCCCGGGCTCCGCGCGCCCCGGCTGCTGCTGCGCGGCCAGCGGCCTCCGGTGCGGTGCGCGCCGGCCTCAGCCTCCTCCTCCGCAGCCCGGCCGCCGGCGGGCGGGCAGGCGCATCTTCCCTCTCCCGCGGCCCGGGGCGCAGTGGTCCCTGCGCACCTGCCCTGCCTGCCTGCCTGCCTGCCTGCGGGGCGCGCGGGCCGGGGCGGGCGGGCCGGGGCGGGCGGCGGGCGGCGGGCGGCGGGCGGGGACCCCTCCCCTGCCTCTGGCCGCCGGGGCGCTCTGCAGTCTTAAAGCGGCCGCCGAGGAGTGGAGGAGGCGGGCTGGAGGCAGGAGCGGCGAGGGCGCAGCCACCGCACCCTCACGCAGTCATCGGGGTGCATGTCTTGGAGGCTTAAATGGTCCTCGCTCGCTCGGCGGCAGCCTATTATTTTTAGTTCTCTGCTCGCTCGCCTCGCCGGCTGCGCGGAAGACGCGGCCCGGGCGGGGGACGGCTCCAGAAGGGCTTGTCAGCCTAAGCGGAGGAGAGACCGGGAGAGGATGGCAGCGCGGATAAAATGTGCGCGGGCTGCCTGCAGATGTCCGATGTGCCCGTCCTAAAAGCCACCACCACCAGCTCGTGGGCCGGGAGGGGGGGGGGGATGCTTCCGAATCCTGGCTGCTCCTATACAGATCCCGATGGCTAATGTTTAATTGTGTCAGATACACTGTCAACGACACACGTAGGCAATTCTAATTTTGCTCTCTGAATGGTGCAAACACACACACACACACACAAAAAAAAAACCCACAGAGTGAAATTGCTGATAATTTGAATAATTCCAAACATCTGGCCCCTCCTACATCACTGTGAAATAAGCCAGTATGATCACACTTCCTGGGTGTTCTGTAAGGCTCTTGAAGTCATAATCATATTCAAATGCAGGCTTTAAACGGGGCATACATCCTTACAGTCCTCACTTTGCAAAATAATGACGACCCCCCCCAGCCCCAAGGGCCGGGTTGCACCCCAATTTACAACCCAAGGCAGCCTGCCCAGAGGCAGGGCGAAGGCCTGAGGAGGAGCGTCTGTGGGGGAGGGAGGCCTCCTGGGAAATGGGTGAGCCCCCTGGGCACTGCCAGGCCCCAGGTGCCCCTCCAGGCACAAAGTGGGGAGGATACACACCTCCGGCGGCTCACACCTAACAGGCAAAGCCCGTGGTGAGGCAGCCACAAAATGGTGCTTTACCCGGCGTGGGCACAAGATGGCCAGGCCCTGTGCACGAGGCAGGGCCAGCGGAGCCCGCGCTGCTGCGTGCTCGCCATCACTGCAGCTGCAGGTGGTCACGTGCCGCTGCCCACTCAGGACCTCCGCCCAGCCCAGCTCTGCTCCGCGGCACACGCCTGTGTCCTCTGGCTCTGCAGGCGAGCCGTGCTCACAGTCCTTCCCACATGCAGGCCCGGAAGGCAGGGGGCGGGTGACCTCTGTCCCTGCATCCAGCTCCCTCACACATGCATCCGATCCACAAACTCTTCACCGCACGCCAGCCATTCACGAGGCTCCGCTCCACCCTCATTGTTGGCACTCAAGCCCCGGTCCAGGCAAACCTGCGTCTGAGCACAGCCTGGCCACATACCCGCCCGGGCCCGGGGCATGGGACTGAGCCTCCTTATCCTCATGCTCAGAGAGGAGGTGACCAAGGCACGAACGCGGAATGGGTGTGAAGATCTGGTGGCAATTCTGGCGGGCACTGCCACGATGATGGCTATGACTGTCCCAGGTTGGGAGCAGGGCCCACTATATAACCTGGATCCGGGGCAAAATAAAAGCGAGGGGCTTCTTTTCCAAAGAGAAAGGCACGCCATGAAAGGTACTAAAATATCAGAGCTACCCCCTTCTCCACCTGCCACGGTGTTTTTATTTGCCATTGGATGCCATGCTGCCTTGGGCATAAGAATCCTCACTGGCTTCCGCACGTGACTCAGAGCAGCACCAGTGACCCGCATCGACCACCCTCTGCTGGTCCCAGGTGCTGGGTCCCCGGCCAGGATTGGGGGGGGGGCAGTCAATCTCCCTTCCCACAGACCACGGCCCCCGTGGGTACTGGGTGAGGGAAGAGCCTCAGGGTTGCAGTCCCTGAGCTGGGAAGCGCATACTTGGACCGCAGGTGGGGGAGAGGCTGGCCCTGCTCGGCACTCTGGAGGAATATGCCATGAGAAGGCCGCGCCGAGGCAGGGGCAGTGGCTGCCAGACCCCACCCTCCTATGGCACCCAGATGCAGGAGCACGTGTCCTGCGTGCATGCGAGGCCCCAGCAGGGAGGCAGGGGTGGTCACAGAGCCAGGCCTTCTCTTCCAACGTGACCCTATGGACAAGCACCCTACTGAACAGCAGCAGTGATTGCAGAATGGGGGGGGAGGGGGGGGCAGAGCTGGTCAGGGCCCAGGGCACCATGGAGGGGGGAGTGGCCAGCCAGGAAGGCATCCCAGGAAATGGTAGCAGATGAGATGGTTTGGAAGATGTAAATACAGGAATAACATTACTTTTTTTTTAAATAACATTACTTTTTAAAATTAATAAAAATCTCAAGATGGCCACTACAGAGCATTTAACCCCAAATGTTAAGTCCTTTGTGTGGGGGGGCAGGGGGGTGTCTCAGTGTAAGTACACGGGTCCCACCCTCCCTGGTTGTCTGTCAAATTCACCTGCCACAGACGGGATTGGTTCGTTATCTAGAATCGGCTCCATAGAGCAGAAAACTCTTTTCACAAATATTTTTTAGAAAATAGTTTCTATAAGCACAGTTCTCATGAAGCGGTCAGCTCCAGGCTCAGACACTGCATCTCTCCAGGTCAAGAAGCTGTCCCTGGAGCCTGGCACGGTGCCTGGCACAGGAGCCACATCCCTGGCACGGACCAGATTTCCAGTGCCCGTGGGAAGCGGCCCATGCTCCAGGGTGAGCACTCTCCCAGTGCGGTAGAAATCTAGAGGAGATTGTACTCACCCTCGGAGAAGTCCTTCCGAGGCAACGGCCATTGAGCCGAGGCTCCGGGTCCATGGGAAAACTGATCCAAAGCAGGGGAGTTCTGCTCAGAGCCAGAGGACATCGGGAAAAGCCAGGTTTTATAAACTGTGTTCAGGCTTAACGTGTGCTAGTTTGAAACCTCCTCCAGAGGTACCCATGTGAGATATGAAGGCCACGCTAGGTTGGTAGTTAAGGGGATGCTTGTCTTAGGTGGCTACCCCCACCACCAGTGTCTTGTGAGTTTATGTAGAGACCTTAATGGGGTTCAGGCACATATAGGGTCCAGATGACCTCAGCAACACCTACTCTCTCCAAGTGTCATCCTTGAAGCAGCTCCTTGTGCTGAAAGGAGGGATTGGGGGGGGGGCAGGAAGGAGCCTCCAATTTCCCCTCTAGGCCCCAGAGTCAATCTGCAGTCTGGTCCTCTTGATGGCCTTCTCCAATAATGCAGTTCTTTTTTTTTTTTTTTAATATATTTTATTGACTTTTACAGAGAGGAAGAGAGAAGGATAGAGAGCCAGAAACATCAATGAGAAACATTACTCAGCTGCCTCCTGCACACCCCCTACCGGGGATGTGCCCGCAACCAATGTACATGCCCTTGTCCAGAATCAAACCTGGGACTTTTCAGTCCGCAGGCCGACGCTCTATCCACTGAGCCAACGCGGTCAGGGCAATAATGCAGTTCTTTCTGGTGTTCCTAACAGTTCCATCTGGCCTCCTGAAGACCAGTCTTTGGCCTGAAAGCTTTCCATGTGGCATTGCCTCTCTTGTCTGACTACTGTCAGCTCTTCTGGATGAAGAGACGCAAAGTCAGAGAGACCACTTTTGTGTCCACCTGAATGACACCAAATAAGAAACGACTCACGTGGCGAGCAGCATCCACCAATCACATTGTCTGTTACGCCTCTGCCTGTTGTTGGAGGACCAGGAGAGCGTGTCTGGGTGGTGGCGGTGGAGCTGTGTTCTAAAAGTGGGGGGAGGAGGCACGTAGACAGGATGCACGTGGAGGTATTTAGGGTGGGAAGGTCAGCAGTGGCCACAGTTCACGTGTAGTTAATTCTGACTCAGAAGGTAAGCAGTTGCCAGTGTTAACGTCCTCGGGCTGCCGAAATGAGTCCCACAAACAAGATGACTTAAAACAACAGAAACGCTCGGCCTCGTGGTGCTGGAGGACAGCAGTCCCAGTCAGGGGGTTGGCAGGGCTAGCCTTCTGAGACACGTCGGACAGGATCCTTCCTCTCCCAGCTGCGGGCGGTGCCAGAGGGCCTCAGCCCTGCTTAGCTTATGGAGGCATCGCTCCAGTCTTCACCTGCCCTTTCCTTGTGTGTGTCTGTCTCCTCTCTCCGTATAAGGGCGGCGGCCATATTCAACGAGGCACTCACCGTGACCTAGGAAGACCTCATCTTAACTGATTCCATCTGCAACTTGCAATGAGCCCCACCTCTACCTACAATCACATTCTGAGATCCCATATCGGGACCCCGAGATGCCTCAAGTCAAAGGCAAGAGGCCTGGGAAGGCTTTCCTGAGAGAAAGGGACGTGGCCTTGGATGAGGACCTTGGGTCTTGCCCCACCTCTCCCTTCCACCAGAGGCCCATTCGTGGTGCATGTGCCCGGAGAAGCTCAGACCTTATCCGGGAGTCTCAGGTTCTTTCCTTGGGAATGAATCAACTAGACCGTTCCTCTTATCTTAAGTGATTGTTGAGATGATCCTATGATATATGGGATCTGGCTTTGGTAAAGATTACACAGAGAACAATTGTGTCATCATTACTGTCCCCAACTGGACCCGTAGAAATATCTTCAGTAAATCTATCACTAGACAAAGCCGCATTCTGGCCGCTGGTGCTTTGATTAAGTTGAAACCGGGCACTATGATGCCTCTGAACTGCGAAGGGCAGCGACCACCAAGGTGGCAGCAATGGCCCATCCATTTCTTCCTCCCGTGATCTGGTGGGGACCTCGCACACAGATCTGGAGCATTCCTGCTGCCTTCACATTCCTGTGACATTCCTGGGAGCCTGGAGATGAGTAAGTATGGACCAGGAAGGGCACTGGAGGCCTCTGGGCTGTTGGAAATGTTCTCTGTCCAGATCTGGGTGGAAGCTTCAAGGACACACACACACACACATACACAAAGCTCACCAAGCTGTACACTTAAAATTAGTGTACTTTACACACTTTATTGTATGTAAAGAGATGACTAGCCGAAACTGGTTTGGCTCAATGGATAGAGTGTCGGTCTGTGGACTGAAGGGTCCCAGGTTTGATTCCGGTCAAGGGCATGTACATTGGTTGTGGGCACATCCCCGGTGGGGGGGGGGGTGTGCAAGAGGCAGCTAGTTGATGATTCCTTCTCATCGACGTTTCTAACTCTCTATCCTTCTCCCTTCCTCTCTGTAAAAAATCAATAAAATATATATTTTTAAAAAATAAAAAATAAAAAGATGACTAAAACACAGTCCCCACTAGTCTCAAAATGTAGCAGGGTATTCAGATAATGGGTGCAATAACTGGGTAAGATAAGCTCTACAATCAGGAGGTGGCACATCTAGGCCTGCTAGCTGGGGCATGTGTAAGAGTGCGTGTGTGTGTGTGTGTGTGTGTGTGTGGGGGGGGGGGGGGCACGGCAGAAAATGAGACAGACATAGAAGACCAGTGCAAGGAGGTGTCTGGACTTTATCCTGAAGGCAAGAGGAAACCACTGGTGTGTGGCAAGGAGGCAATGACAGGATCAGATTTATGTTTGGGAACCTTCCCTGATAAGGACCCGGTAACGCATGGCCTGGGGGTTGAGAAGGACACAGGAAAACCATTAGAAAATTAGCCCGGGCCCAGACGGACAATGATTGAGACCTGCTGAAAGCCATGGCTCGGGATGAAGACGCTTCGCTCGTATCCTATAATATTGGGAGACATTTAAAAGGTGAGATGATAAGAACTTTGAAATACTACTGAG
>OZ004706.1:196348654-196421154 GCA_963924515.1 Vespertilio murinus | reverse complement strand
CGAAGTCCCCTAGCAAGCCTGACAAGGTCACAGTATGAGGGAGAACTTCCTGAGTCCAAGTGTGAACCCAAGATGTCAACCTTCCTGTCTCCTTCTCTCCTGGCCTTTCTGGTCCTGCCTGGTGAAACCTGGTCCCACGTTAAGGGGAACCCACTTTCCTCCACAGGCACGGGTTAAGAGCTGTCTCCCCTGTTGCTTGTCACTCCTCCACGTCACCCCCACCTCCTGGAGCCCTGGACCTGAGAGTTAAGCTTCACTGTGGACCTCCCCCCACACTGAGTGTGTAGCAGATGGGAGCCTGTTTTGACTTTTTCTCAGTATGAAATCCCTCAGCCAAGGACATGCACCGCTCCCCCCCCACTCCCTCCGAGGGCTGAGTCCCTGGGGACAGGAGCCCAAACCAGAGGCAGTGACAGGAGAAAGAGTCCCGTTTCCAGGGCTTACCTGGCGGAAGCTCTTGCAGAGGAGACCAGCTTGGGGGCACGGGAGGAAGGCGGTTGGCTCCAGGAGAAAGGGCAGGGAGCCCTCAGGCAGAGACTGTGGCAGGAGAAGCTGGAGGGAGAGGCCAGGCTCAAGTTCCCTGGGAATCTTGCCCGAGGGAGGTCAGGCCCACAACCCCATCGCTTCCAGAGTTCATGGCCTTGAAGAAACATAGCAGGCATGAGGATAGCTAAGAGCAGGTCCTCACAGCCAAGGAAGGCCCAAGGGAGCCACCGAGCACAGCTCCGAGTCCACACAACGGGAGACGATGTCTTTCTCCAGACCAATTTCCACATGATTTTGTCCAATTTTAAGAAAACTTTTGAAGAATGGCTCTTAAACTGTGTAAAGTATTTTCAATTCTTTATTACCATTCTGTAGGAACATAAATGGACATTACTCCAGCAGGAATGGGCACAATGCAATTAACAAATAAACAATCTTTGCTTGTCAGAAGTATTACTAGCTTTTGCAATCTATGGCAAAGGTAGCCTGTTCCATCCCAACCAATCCTTTCTGAAGAAGATGGGAGACCTCAGCCTGGGATCTGTCACTAGCACATCTAGTTTGGCTGATAAGGACTTACTGAGCTTCTGCTATGGGCTAGGACTGGGGCACGTGAGTTACACTAGTGAGCGAATAGCAACCACTTGGCCCATGGGACATACAGTCAGCAAGCATTACACTCATCAGGTGGAAATTACACTCACTCTGGCTTGCTTCTGAGAGCACCTTATTAAATCCTAACTCATTTGTGTCCTGATGTTGACTTCAAGAGTTCTCTTCTCCAGAGAAACCAAGATGGCGGTGTAGGTAAACAACTGGTCTGCCACCTCGCACAACAATTTAAAAATTAAAACTAATATAAAGGACATTTATCACTCAAAACCACAGGAAGGCTGGCTGAAAGAGAAAGGAGCACAAGCGCTGAAAAGCTGAGGAGCCAAGGAGCCTAGGTACAGAGGCACGCGAATTGGGCGTGGGGCTTTTTTCAACCCAAAGGAAAACAAACTCCCTATCACTTTGAAATCCAGTTTCTGGGGTCAAGTGGGGGACCCAGACGCTTATGGGGAGAAGCTGGTCTGTCGGCCAACGGGTCCGAAAGTAAGGGTGACTCTCTTGAAGAGGTGTGCGCAGCAATCATTGTTTACTGCTGGGGACTTGGAAACGTGGAAGGGCAGGGAAGGCTGAGGCAGCCATCACTGTTAGCCACGCCCCAACCTAGTAATGTCCTTAGACCCTCCCCCACCTTGAGGCCCCGCCCCACCCTGAGGTCCTGCCCTGAGGCCCTGCCCACACATTCTACAGATCCGCCCAGGCACCACACAGCTGCTTTTGCATATAAATGGCCTATATTGTGGCAGCTTAACTATATAAACTGCAGCTCCAGCAACAAAACTGCCAAGTCCCAAGCAAACAAGAGAAAACTGTAGCTCTTATGGTAGCTCCTGCAGGGTGGCCTCAGACAGTAGCTGAATCCCATTGGAGATGCAAAATCCAGTGTTCCTAGTGGTCAATTTCAACCACTCACCCATAAGTGACACATTTGGGAGATGGACTCAGTGAGCACCGAAGCCCCACTGAAACAAAACGTGATTCCAGCGCAGCAGTTCTTCCTTTATAGACACAGCGGATCCTCACAGACAGTTAGCCTGGAGATCAATTCCTCCCAGTGTACCAACAGCAATCAAGGCTTAATTATACCAAGACTTTGCACTCAGCCCACAAAGGGATATACCAAAAGCAACCATCTCGAGTGATTGGGGAAGCTGAGCTACTGGCCCTTATAGGTCACCAACCACACAAAGCGACTCCATCAACACAGGAAGGCAGACAAAATGAAGCAACACAGAAGCATGACACGAATGGAAGAGATGGAGGAAAGTAAACTACTGGAAGACACAGAGTTCAGAATCACATATATAAGATTACTCAAGAATCTTCTAAAAACCTTTGAGAAAATTGATGAGACCTCCAAGAAGCTTGGTGAGACCTTCAAGGACCTTAATGAGAATACCAAAAAAATGGAAAAGGACCAGTCAGAAATTAAGCATATAATATCTGAAATAAAGAATATATAGAAACTCAACTATAGATCAATGTACCCCAAGAATCAAACCAAAGATCCAGATATAAGGAAGAAAAAAATCACCCAACCAGAGAGGCAGAAAGAAAGACTACTCCAAAAGTGTGAGGATAATGTAAGGAGCCTCTGGGATGGCTTAAAACATACCAACATCCGGATTTTTGGGATGCCAGAAGAGAGCGAGCAGGATATTGAAGGCCTACTGAAAGAAATAATGACAGAAAACTTTCCCTACCTGGTAAAAGAAATAGACTCACAATTTCAG
Organism: Vespertilio murinus; assembly: GCA_963924515.1. Classification (NCBI taxonomy): domain Eukaryota; kingdom Metazoa; phylum Chordata; class Mammalia; order Chiroptera; family Vespertilionidae; genus Vespertilio; species Vespertilio murinus. The sequence goes on along the minus strand of OZ004706.1, from coordinate 196,418,323 downwards.
GAAGCGCACAGAACCCCAAACAAGAGGAATCCAAAGAGAAACAAACCAAGACACATCATAATTAAAATGCCAAGGGCAAAAGACAAAGAAAATCTTACAAGCAGCAAGAGAAAAACAGCTAGTTACCTACAAGGGAGTACTGATACGACTGTCAGCTGATTTCTCAGCAGAAACTATGCAGGCCAGAAGGGAGTGGCAAGAAATATTCAAAATGATGAACAAGAGCCTACAACCTAAAATAAAAATAGGGAAAAAAAGAGCCTACAACCAAGATTACTCTACCCAGCAAAGCTATCATTCAGAACTGAAGGTCAGATAAAGAGCTTCACAGACAAGAAAAAGTTAAAGGAGTTCATCAACACCAAACCAGTATTACATGAAATGCTGAAGGGTATTCTTTAAGAAGAGGAAGAAGAAGAAAAAGGTAAAAGTAAAAATTATGAATAACAAGAAGACATCAAATACATACCTACCAACAAGTGAATCTAAAAATCAAGTGAATAAAAAATCTGAAGAACAAAATGAACTGGTGAACATAATAGAATCAGGGACATAGAAAGGGATTGGACTAACTATTCTCAGGGGGAAGGAGGTCTGAGGGGTGCGGGAAGAGATTGGACAAAAACCTTACACCTATGGATGAAGACAGGGGTAGGGGTAAGGACACAGGGTGGAGTTGGGAATCAGGTGGAGGGGAACTGTGGGGGAGGAGGGGGGAAAGAGAACACCTGTAATAATCTGAACAATAAAGATTTATTATTTTTTAAAAACTTCTCTTCTCAAGCAATTTACAATCATGGAAAATATCAGAGATATATATTTATGCAAAAAATAGAAGCTGGCAGATTGTCATTCAATTGATGTTTGCAGTAGCAATTAAAGTAAAAAAAAAAATTTAAAAAAAAGCAAATATCCACTATTTAGGGCCAGGTAAATAAATAATGGTGCTAGGTAGTGGAAAACTATACAACCTTTAAAAAGATGAAGCAGCTTTAGCATCCATATGTCAAGAGCTCCAGAATGTTCTGGAGTGAAAGAGAAGAGAAAACAGTGGGTACTATAGGCTCAGTGGCCAGATTATGATGATCTCTGCACGCATAATAATCTGACCACACAGTGCGTGTGTGAGTGTGTGTGCCCAGTGCATGAATTTGTGCAAGAGTGGGGTCCAGCCAGCCTGGCCAGGGGGAGGGGCCATGGGCGGTTGGCCAGCCTGCCTGCTGGTTGAACTCCTGGTCCAGGGGACAATTTGCATATTAGCTTTTTATTATAGGATATACACTGAGTAGCCAGATTATTATGCGTTCCTAGATCATAATAATCTGGCCACTCATTGTCTGTTCCCACTTACATAATAAAATGCATATGCATTTTCCCATTTATACACGCATACACATCTCCTGGAGGAGGGGGAGGGAGCAATTGTCCATATTTGCATCTCCAAAAGGGGACTGCAATAGGACATGAAGAGAATACTTAAGTTCATGAAATAGTCTTTCCTATCAAGTAGATGTTTTCTTATTACTTTTATTTCATTTTACTATGCATATGTGTACTTTTTCAGTTACAAGTCATTAGCATAAAGAGATATCAATGAGCTTTAAGTTTTTACCTATAGTTTTGTCCAATATGTCAGAACTCTATGAACCAATATATCAGAACCAATACGGCAGCTACTAGCCACATGTAGCCGTTTACATTTAAAGTGAATAAATTAAACTAAAATAAAAACTTAGTCCCTCCGTGGTTCTGGCCATGTATCGAGTGCTCAGCAGTCAGCTGGGCTGCTGGCAAGGATATTGACAGTACAGATATCGAATGCTTTTGTCATTGCAGATAGTTTTAGTGGACAGGGCTGAATACTCTTCTCAAATCTGGAGCCAGAAAATTTTCTCTGAAATATCCAAGCCCTTGCTCTTCACAGTAGAGTTAATGCAGAAGAAAAAATACAGGACAGATTTTGCATTATCGAACAAGACAGGCATTTTCTTCAACATAACTTACATCTCTCCCTCCCGCACCCTCTCTAACCACCAGGAAAGTGAGATGCCTTAACCTTTTACAGTGCTGTGGTTGTAGGCTCGAAGGTTCCTTGCATATGTTTTACATATTACAATGTCTGGGAACTTTTGCCCATGGCAACCTAAATTATTCAGTATTCATTGATGCTATTTATAAGCCTAGAGTAATAAAAAAAATAAGTAACAAGCCAAAAGTCATCTGATTTTTCTCATTATCGGAGCAATACTGGTACGTCAAGATCCCTCATCCTCTAACTTGTGTAGGTTTCCGAGGTCCCTCCCGACTCTGAGAAGCCACAAGCATGGTTCCAGCTGAGAGGTACCCGTAAGCCTGGGTAACTCCGGATGCCTACGGGATGTTATCGGCGCATTTGGCTCCATGAACCACAGAGAACCAGTGAGTCAGTTAGTGGTTGTCCACCATCCATTTCTACTCTGAAATTTTCATTTGTGTTTCTTAATCAGACTATTCGGAGTTCAAGTCTTCCCTAGCCACTCAACCTGGGGTCTTGGCCAGTCCAATGCCCAGGAAAGAACTCTTAAGACTCGAAAGTCTTCTTCCAATGAGAGAGAGGTAAATGCGGAATTAGGTCTTATCCTTGTCCTTCAGAAAGGTGCGAAAATAGCTGATGCTAACGTTCCCTCCTCCGTGTCCAGAGCTGCCTTTGTCCCAGCTACCGAAACCTCAGGTCAGCATCTGGCTGAAGAGCTGCCCTCCGGAGAACTCCGGGCAGGGGACACGTGCGTCTCCTTGGTTTATAATAGTATCTGCAACCCTGAGCCCCACACCCAGCCATCTGTTAGACCGGGGGTTTCCATAATCAAGCCCTAGAGGAAGGAGTGTGCGTGAATACAAATGTTCTTCCAGTCAACTTCTTTTTTTTTTCCTATACTCGGGACTTCCTAGAAGAAACTGCAGTGACCTGTCTGAGAGGAGAGAACCCAGCACCTGCAGAGGAACTGCAAAGCCGTGTGCTTACCTGCAAGCAGATATTCCAAATGACCTTCTGGTTGCCGAGAGAGGAATACATCTCCTGTCGCTGACCACTCTGATTTGCAGACTTTTATAGCAGCAACCTGATCTGAACTCAGCAGGCAGAAGTGAGACCTAGATGGGCCTGGCCCAGCTCGCACAGAACACCCTGTCCCAGGCCCCGCAGGTCATGGGGAGAGCCTCGCGACAGGCCGGTGGCGGCAGGATGCGGTGAAATAGCGTGTTTCTGCTCCTCCCTGTCGCTGAAGCTGGAAAGACCCAGCAGGTGTGATCTCGTGATGATCTGTCTTAATTGAGAAGAGGTGAAGGTGTGAAACATGACGGGGCCCATGGTATTTTGCTCTTTGCCTACCGAAGTGGCTCTGAATACAAATTAAATAAGTATTGACAACCTCACGTTTGTCAACCATTATCCAATCCGTTCCGATGGGTAATTTTTAAGTAAACATAGCAATGGTTCCTTACTATGGTGCTCATTCTTCGTACATGAGTCTTCCCAAAACAAATTGGTCTTATATGGGACACATTTTATGTGAACAAAAGATACTTCTCCAAATAAAGATTAATGATATCAACTGTAGAGTCAGACAGGTGAGGGCTAGTTTGTCCCTCCAGTTACTGGCAATGGACCTTAAGCAGCTCACTCCCAAGGCCTCAGTTTCCTCACCTGCAGTCTGGGAATATTAACAGAACACCTCTGAGGTTAAACAAAGCGCCAACTCTGCCCATAGCTGTGCTGGCCCAGCCGAAATGCTCACATGGTAATCATTTTGCAATGTATTCATATGTCAAATCATCACATTGTGCACCTTAAACTTATCCAATGTTATATGTCAATTCTACCAATAAAACTTGGGTGGGAGACTTACTACAAAGCTACAGTTATCAAGATAGTGTGGTACTGCATAAGGCCAGACGCATAAACCAATGGAACAGAATTGGGAGTTCAGAAATAAACCCCTGTATTTATGGTGCATTGATTCTCAAAAAGGGAGCTAAGGCAATTCAAGGGAGAAAGGATAATCTTTTCAAAACAAAGCGCTAAGACAATTCAATATTCAAAAGCAAAAGAATAAAAATTGGATCCTTTCCTTATATCATACACAAAAAAAATTGTGACTCAAACTTAATCATAGACTTAAATGTATGAGCTACAACTATAAAACTCTTAGGAGTAAATGTCTGTGACCTTGTTTTAGTCAAAGACTTACCAAAAGCACAAGAGATAAAAGAAAAAAAGTGTATATTATTAGGCTTCATCAAAATTAAAAAGCTTTTGTGCTCCAAATGATTTCATCAAGAAAGTAAAAACACAATCCATAGACCGGGAGAATATTTCCAAATGCTATATCTAGACTATATAAAGGGACTTATATCCAGAATATATAAAGAACTCTTACAACATAATAATTAAAAAGTAAATAACCCAATTTGAAAATAGGCTCTAATTAGACATCTTTCCAAAGAAGATATGCAAATGATCAATAACACATGAAAAAATATCCAACATCATTAGTTATCATAGAAATTCAAATAAAAACCTCAATGAGATACTGCTTAACAAAGTATTAGGAAGAGACAATCACAAATGTTGGCAAGGATTTAAAGTAATTGAAACCCTCATTTAGTGTTGCTGGAGATAAAAAATGATACAGCCACTTTGCAAAATAGTTTGGCAAGTCCTTAAAAAATTAAACATGGAGTTAATATATGACCCAGCAATTCTAGAGAATCTCCTCAACTGAAATGAAACTGATGATTACATAAAATATTGTACATGAATGTTTTAGAAGTGTTATTCATACTACTCAAAAAGCGGAAACAACTCAAATGTACATCAACTGATAAATAAAATGTGTTATATCCATATAATGAAATATTATTTATATATATGCCCACCGACCAAATGGTGAAATGACCAGAACAAGTTGACCAGTCGCTATGATGCACACTGACCACCAGGGGGCAGACACTCAATGCAGAAGCTTCCCCCTGGTAGTCAGTGTGCTCCCACAGCAGGAGCAGCCACTCAGAGGGCGGGTCCACATCCGCTTTGCTGACCAGGATGAGTAACACTCTTACAATGGGCCAATCCCCACAGACCATGCCCTCCATGCACTGGGCCTCTAGTTCACCTATAAAAAGGAATAAAATATTGATGCGTGCTGCAATGTGGATAATTCTTAAAAACAGTATGCTGTGTGGAAACAGTCAGTTACAAAGGACAACATGTTATATGATTTCATTTATATAAAACTAGGGGCCCAGTGCATGAATCCATGCACCTTAAAAGGAACTGTGGGCCACGAGGCTGCAGTGGGCACAAGGGTGGTCTTGGCCCATCCTCCATGCCCCGTCCCATCTACTGGCAGCCCCGCTTCTGCCGCCACCACTCCCATATGCTAACGGTGCTGGCCCCACTTGTCCCCACTGACAATGCAGAGTGATTGGGACCAGCACCAGCAGCAGATGTGAGCGGGGCCGGTGCCATCAGTGAGTGCAAGTGGCAGCTGCTGCCCTTTCACTTATATGTATTGAAACTTTTTGTGCTATTTTTTCATATCAATTCATATTATTACTATTTTTTAAAACAATTTCTTCGTGATTTCTTCCTCAGGACTTCAACTATCCTTTTGTTCTCTTATTTTTCTCTTTCGTAGCTGCCATGTTCTCTGGAAGCTTGTTTAGACCAAGTTTAGACCAAGTCATGGCCTTTTGGGCTTCCTCCACATGAACAGGAGGTCACTGCTGGAACAATGAGAATTCTCTGTGGGGGAGGGGGCAGGCATCAGGGTTTTAGAGACGCTCAGATGGGGCGTGGCCGGAACCAGGCTGGGAACCACTGCTCTCATCGCTGGTGGGTGTTCTGAGTCTGTGGCTTGCCCACACTGTCCTCGCATTCCCTAACTTTTTAAAGGAAATGTTTTCTGACTTCTTTGTGAATCATTCCCTGAAGGTCTAGAAACGCACACTATATTGTAGAAGCAAAGGGATTGGCAGCTAGCCATAGAGAGCTGGACACCGGCTCCCCTCAGAACCTTCCTCAAACGGCAGTAAAGAAATCGAGTCCAAAAGGACTAAGAATGGGAGGGAAGCCTAGGTGGGGTGGCTCAGTGGTTGAGTGTCAACTTATGAACCAGGAGGTCACGGTTCGATTCCAGGTCAGGGCACATGCTTGATCCCCAGTAGGGAGAGTGCAGGAGGCAGCCAGTCAATGATTGTCTCTCATCGTTGATGCTACATCTCTCTCTGAGCCCTCTCCCTTCCCTCTCTGAAATCAATAACAATTTGTTTGTTTGTTTGTTTGTTTGTTTGTTTTAAAAGAACGGGAGGAGAGACAACCACAGGCAAGAGAGAGAGATGCCCACGCATTTTGAAAAGCCACAGAAGGGATGGCTGTGTGCTGACTGGATGGGGAGAAGCTGGAAGCTTTGCTGGTGGGAAGGGGTCTGTGGAAGCAAGGTGACCGGGTGTAGGACCCTGGGCTGACTGAGGAGCCTGGAGGCACCAGGTACCTTGAAGGGGCATCTTCCAGAGCAGGGGTATCCAGACACCCCTTCCCCAGACAGCCTGAAGTGGCTTCTCCCATATCCCAGCAGGGGCGTCGGCCTCTGTCACCAGGAACCCCTGTCACTCCCGACAGAAGGAATTCAGCTAAAATCCAGGAGGCTCCCTCCCCTCGCTCAGGCTCCAGAAGACAGGCAGCCAAACCTACACCAGCCCCGCCTCCAGCCTCCTCTCCCTCTGTGAGGCTGCGGCCTGCACTTTGGGGAAGTGACCTTCACCGGAGAAAAGACCCACAGGTGCTGGCGGGGGGCTCCCCAGTGGAAAAGCCAGGTCTCCAACGAGTGACTCTGGAGACAGGCCCACTCACTAACAAGCCCCCCCCTCCCACCCCACACGCATGGCAATGGCGTGTAGAGTTTCCTATCACATTTGGATGCTGCAAAACCGGTTTGGCTCAGTGGATAGAGCATCGGCCTATAGACTGAAGGGTACCAGGTTTGATTCCGGTCAAGGACATGTACCTTTGTTGCGGGCACATCCCCAGTAAGGGGTGTGGAAGAGGCAGCTGATCGATGATTCTCTTTCATCAATGTTTCTAACTCTCTATCCCTCTCTCTTCCTCTCTGTAAAAAATCAATAAAATATATACTTTTAAAAAGAGTTTAAAAAAAAAACAAAAAAACACACATTTGTATGCTCTCTCTGAATATAAGTATACAGTCAAGGATTAACAGACTTTTTAGGAAAGTCCCAACCTAAGCAGAAGGAAACTAAAACTAAAAATAAAAATCTTACGATTAATGACCCCAGAGAAATAACCAAAACATTTTCAACCATGAAACAAGAATCTCATGCTATAAAAGGATTCCTAAGAGAGCAAGAATGAGCTCTTGAAAATGAAAAATACAATAGCAACCAATTTTTAAATCCGTATGATTGAAAGGTGAAGTTGTCAGGAAGTTTCCCAAGGAGTAGAACAATAACACAAATAGGGGTGGGAAGTAGGAGGCAAAAAAATAATAATTAGAAAATGAATCCCTGAAATCCAATATCTGAATTATAGGAGTTTCAGTTGGGGGTGGGGGTGGAGAAACGGCTATAGAGAGAAAAATGTTATCAACGAAATTATTCAAGGAAGTTTCCCAGAACTGGAGGAATGAAAAGGCACACTGAACACACAGAACAAAAATGGATAAATTAACTAATTAATTAAAATCTCCATGCACTTCGTTATGACCAGTAGAGATCAGGAGAACACCCTAAGACAGGGGTGGACAAACTTTTTGACTCGAGGGCCACAATGGGTTCTTAAACTGGACCGGAGGGCCAGAACAAAAGCAACCTGACCATGCTGGCACTCTCATCTTGGGCTGCTGGTGAAGAAGCGGAGGGGAGAGCAAGAGAACCCTCTGCTCTTTCGGCTCTGTGGGCCAGATAGAACAGCCGAACGGGCCGGATCTGGCCCATGGGCCGTAGTTTGTCCACGGCTGCCCCAAGAGTTTCCGAAAAACTCCCACTCTCAAGGCTCAGGGTCCGGAAGGGCCTCGTGGTTTCCAGTAGCGATCTCAATGCAGAGGAACAAGGTCTGAAATCCTGAGGGGAAATCTCCAGCCTGCCCTAATCTCATCGTGTAGGGGTAGAATAAAGATAAGCGAGATCTCTAAAGTGCTCCTTCCCTGGAATCCTTTCTCAAAAAGGATTCTACTGGAAGACTTCCCCGAAGCTAGGGAGTGGAGCGTGAAAGAGAAGGGCACTCACTCCCCATGACTTCCCCCTGGGAAGAAGGGACTCCTGAGGGAGAAAGGCAAAGGGCATCCCCAGAAGGATTGGGAAGGGAGGCAGGAGACAGGACCAGTCAGCCATTGGCAAATGCAGCTGGTTCCTTGTTAGATCAGGGCACAGAGAGCTCCAAGAGGGAAGTTTCCAAGAAAAATAAACTAAGAGATTATCTGATGTTTCTGAAAGAATGGAAAGAAGGAGAGTTCTGTTGGAATGGCAAAGACTAACGAATGGTAGTTATGTAGAAATCAAGGTAAATGGAAGACACGAAACACTTATTACCTTCAGGAATAGCAAGACATAATGTAATACCTTAATCAATAAAGAAATTAAAAAACAAAAGAATATGTACAGGAAAGGAAATGTAGCCCGGCTGGTGAGGGTCATTGGTTGAGCATCAACCTATGAACCAGGAGGTCGCGGTTCGATATTCCTGTCAGGACACATGCCTGGGCTGAATCATCAGTAGGGGGCGTGCAGGAGGCAGAGATCAGTGATTCTCTCTCATCACTGATGTTTCTATCTCTCTTCCTCTCCCTTCCTTCTGAAGTCAATAAAAAATATTTTTTTTAAAAAAAGAAAGGAAATGTAATTGTAGGACTTTGGACTCAACTGTGACTAATATTTATGCAGTGATTGAGGAAATACTACAACTGAACTGACCAAAGTCCTTACACAAGTACGTTGGGCAGAGCTGGGAGGGACAGTGTCTTCTGGTGGGAGGAAGGGGTGTGTGAGCACTGAAGTCACAATATAAGAAGGTTTTTGAGAAATATGGAAGTAAATACTGGGGGTTAGAGAGGAATAATGCTTAAAACTCTGAACGTAGCTTCTGGGAAGTGCAAGTTGAGAGTGGGGAGGGGTGGAGTAATGTATCCCCTCCCTCCCCTTTTCTGAAGTCTAGGAATGCTATAATAAAATGGTCTTTTTTTGGGGTGGGGGGGAATGGTGTTTAAAATAATTTAGTCAATGGTGTCAATGCTAGGTGGCATTCTTCTGGGGCTAATGAGTGACCAGGGTGAGCTTGCCTGTCCCTGAGGTCTGGCCACATGGTCCAGGCAAGCCCTTTGTGCGGTCAGGCTCCATCTGGTGGCAGATGCGTGCACAGGACTCCCCAGTGACAGGTATGGTTCCTGGGATTCCTAGGAAAGTGGCCCCAATTCCTGAATTCCCCTGGTAACCTTTGACCTGAGGAAAGTGAACTGGGAGAATAGGGGGCACAGGAGACTCGTCCCTTTTCTTCCCACCTTTTGGTTTGGGGTCCCTGCCATTGCCCCGCCTAGTCTCAGCCTCCTCCCCTGGGCGGAGAATCAGGGCTGACCACCAATCCTGTTACATCTGGGTTTTCTAAGATCACTGTGGATTGCCAGCACGTAATAGGAGGACGACTGTCTTAACTTTAAACTAGTCAGAGTACCTGCGTAACTTTTAGATAATAATATAAATAATAAAATACTGCCGAAACCGATTTGGCTCATTGGATAGAGCATTGGCCTGTGGACTGAAGGGTCCCAGGTTCGATTCCAGTCAAGGGCATGTGCCTTGGTTGCGGGCACATCCCCAGTAGGGGGTGTGCAAGAGGCAGCTGGACGATGACTCTCTCTCATCGATGTTTCCAACTCTCTATCCCTCTCTCTTCCTCTCTGTAAAAAATCAATAAAATATATCTTTAAAATAAATAAATAAATAATAAAATACTGACGGGCCAAGAGCATCAGAGGCCAGGAGCAATGAGTGGGTATCTGAGGAAAAAGAATCACCTGCTTACCTCAACCTCCCCATCGACCTCCTCGCGCAGGGTAGAGGCTTTACCTTCCAGGAATCTTTTCCTGCGTTCCTTTCCTAATTTCTAGCAGGTTTCAGCTAAATTTTCTCATTTTTTTTAATGGTGGCAACATATTTCTTTAACAGCCCCAAGGCAAGCTGCACAACTTTTTGTGTGTATAATCAGTTCAGTGCTTACCAAATCTTCCTCCACAGGGAAAGAAAAACTCCATTCTGTCCTTTTAATATCCCATAGGTCATGGTCGGCAAACTCATTCATCAACAGAGCCAAATATCAACAGGACAACGATTGACATTTCTTTGGAGAGCCAAATTTTTTTTTTAATAAATCTTTATTGTTCATATTATTACAAATGTTCCTCATTCCCCCCCCCCCTCCATTGCTCCCCTACACCAAGTTTCCATTCAATTCTCTGCCCTTTCCCCATCCCCCATTGTCCTCATCCATAGGTGCAGTTTATGTTCAGTCTCTTCCCGCCCCGCCCCACGCCCCATTTCCCTGAGAATCATCAGTCCACTCCCCTTCCATACCTCTGATTCTATTATATTCACCCGTTAATATTGTTCATCATGATTTTTACTTCCCTTGGTTGTTAGACTCACTTGTTGATAGTTACGTATTTGTTCATACTTTTTATCTTTATTTTCTTCCTCCTCCTAAAGAACCCCTTTTAGCAATTCATACAATTCTGGCTTGGCAGTGATGAATTCCTTTAGCTTAAATTTATTTGTGAAGCTCTTTATCTGGCCTTCGATTCTGAGTGATAGCTTTGCTGGGTAGAGTATTTTTGGCTGTAGGTTCTTGTTATTCATCACCTTGAATATTTCTTGCCATTCCCGTCTGGCCTGCATGGTTTCTGTTGAGAAATCAGCTGACAGTCGTATGGGTGCCCCTTTATAGGTAACTACCTGCTTTTGTCTTGCTGCTTTTAATATTCTCTCTTTGTCTTTAGCTCTTGGAATTTTAATTATGATGTGTCTTGGTGTGGTTCTTTTTGGATTCCTTTTGTTTGGGGTTCTGTGTGCTTCCTGGACGTGTAGGTCTATTTCTTTCACCAGGTGGGGGAAGTTTTCTGTCACTATTTCTTTCAATATGTTTTCGGTATCTTGCTCTCTGTCATCTTCTGGGATGCCCATAATTCTGATGTTGGTTTGCTTGAAGTTGTCCCAGAGGTTTCTTACATTATCTTCAACTTTCTGGATTCTCTTGTCTTCTTGCTCCTGTGGAGGAGTGTCCTCTGGCTCTTTGTGTTCCAAATCTTGGACTTGATTCTTGCAATCTTCCAATCTGTTTTTAGGACTCTGTATAATATTATTTATTTCAGAGATTGTATTCTTTATTTCTAGTTGACCCTTCATTATTTCTTGTTGATCCCTTATCATATCCTCATAGGTCTCATTTATTTTATCGGCCTTTTCTAAGAGATTGTTGAACAACCTTATAAGCGTGGCTTTGAACTCTATATCCAGTCGCTTTTTGTCCTCCATTTCTTTCGTTTGTGATCTGTTTCCTTGTTTCGGCATTTTCGCTGCTTCCCTGCGTTGGTAGGTTGGGAGGATCAGCTGTGTCTATGCCAGGAGACAACCTTATTCCACTAGACTTGGAAACCTGCAAAAGCCTCTCTGAGTTCAGCTTGGATGGGGCAGAGTTTCAGGGTGGAGCCTACAGCCTTGGCTTCCGGTTATCCCCGCCCTCTGAGGTTCCTGAGTCTCAGTGTACCTCAGTGTCCTTTGGTATTCGCTGCAAGCACCTCTGGGAGAAAGGCACTCTAGAGTTTCGCCCGCTACCAGACAGTGTAGTCTTTCCCCCAACAAGCCCACAACTGGGGTTCAGGGCAGTTGGAAGTGGGGTTAAGAACAGTCCGGAGCTTATGTCTCCTTCCCGCTAGGGCAATCTCGCGGCCCAAACAACAGTCTGTCCTCTGTGCGCACAATGTGCGCGACTCAGGGGCTCTGCTTTTCGCCGCCCCCCTGAGCTTCTGTCTTACAGCCCAGATTCCCTCTGTATGAGGCTGGAGCCCGAGGGTCTTGCCCAGGACTGGGGTTCAGTGCAGTCAGAACTGGGGCTCAGCACAGTCCTGAGCTTTTGAGACCTTCCCGCTGGGGCAACACAGCAGCTCAGTGAACAGTCCCTCCTCTGCGCGCAATGTGCGCGACTCCGGGGCTCTGCCTTTCGCCTCCGCTCTGCTGAGCTTCCGCCTTACAGCCCAGATTCCCTCTGTATGAGCCTGGGACCCCCGGGGTCTCGCCCAGAACTGGGGTTCAGTGCAGTCGGAGTTGGGGTTCAGCACAGTCCGGAGCTTTTATCTCCTTCCCGCTGGGGAACGCCAGCCAGGCACTCAGCCGCCCTCCTCTCCGGCTCTGTCCTCTCCGCACGCGCGCACCGTGCCTCCGTACCTTAGGCTTTTACAGCTCCTCTGGTTTTCCTTCTGGTTTTCTCTTTCCTTCTAGTTGTGGAATTCCCAGTCAGTCAACTTTCCTGTAGTTCTGGATAGTGTCCACTCTATATTTTAGTTGTATTTTTTGAAATTGTTGAGTGCGGCTGCAGTTAGGCTTTTACCTCTGCCGCCATCTTGTTGTCTCCTCGAGCCAAATTTTTTAAACTTAAACTTCTTCTAAAGCCACTTCTTCAAATTAGACTTACCCAGGCCGTGGTATTTTGTGGAAGAGCCACACTCAAGGGGCCAAAGAGCTGCATGTGGCTCTCGAGCCGCAGTTTGCCAACCACGGCCCGAGCTCATTATTGCTATCATTTGCATTCATTTGTTCAGTGAAATTGTACAAGAGGCATCATTGTCCTTAAAGTGGATGCTCGTGTCTAGGGCTGGTTTTTCTCCCAACAATGTAGAGCAAGCGTGTCAAACTCCCAGCTCACGGGCCACATGCCGAGTTTATTTGGCCCATGTTCGCCTTTGAGGGTGACATGCTTGATGTAGAGCAACATCAGAGTCACTGTACACATCACAGTTAGAGTTCGTAAAGTAAATAAAATACTGTGACTAATGGGAATCGTTCCTTTTAAATCAAGACTAAGGGTTGTGGGGCATTTGGAAATTTCACAAGGCCTGAAACTCATGCAGATTTGGCCGCCATGTTTCCGTGACGTGGACATTAGTCACAGGGAGGTCTCAGTTACAGCCAGAAGGAGCTGCATGTGTCACCTACGTACGCACCTATGGGTATGAAAGCAGAACTCCATGGGAAAGGAACAAGAACTTAGTTCTGAGAGAAGGGGAACAAGAAGGAAGCAGCGTCCCAGGAGAAGGATCCAGAATGTCAGGCAGGGCTCTCAAAGTCAGACTCACCAGCTTCACCTGTTTGCTCGGCAATGTGGTCATCATTCTGGGCATCAATTTTCAAAGTGGAGAGTGTTTTAAAAGGCTAACAGAGTTCTAGTTCAAAGAACGCTGGATAATCAGCTTGTTACGGTGAACACATACAAGTGCTTTCTAAAGCCAAGTCGGAAGATGTTGGTGTATCATAATACAAATTTAGCATCCTACCTAAAAGTTTTAAAGGGATAGATTTATGACTCTCTATTTCCACATCTGAAAATATTTTAAAGTATTCATATTTGGACATGTTATTAATTGTATGTAACTTTATTTTAAATGATTTAATAACATATTTTAGCCCAGCTGGTGTTGCTCAGTGGTTGAATGTCAACCTATGAACCAGGAGGTCACAGTTTGATTCCTGGCTGGGGCACATGCCCGGGTTGTGGGCTTGATCCCCAGTGTGGGGCCTGCAAGAGGCAGCGGATCCACGATTAGCTCTCATCATTGATGTTTCTCTCTCTCTCTCTCTCTCTCTCTCTCTCTCTCTCTCTCTCCTGCTCCCCTCATCTCTGAAGAAAAAATATTTTTAAAAAAAAGATATTTTAGGCTCCTGAGTTATATAATATTAACACCTAAGATTTTTACCCTGTGCCCACCTAAGTTGATTATGGAAGTCATCTTATAACTTATCCATTCACAAGTAATTACAATCTTAACCATCTCCTTTAAAACGTGTGCTTTATGTGGCAGGCGCCTGAACCTTCTCCCATTCTGAGGGAGGTCTCCTGCCCCCATGGCTCCTTTGCTTCCCATGCACAGCTCAAATTGGGACCCAGGTAACAGACAGAGACGTGGCTGACAGCAGCTGCCCTCTCACTGCAACAAGATTTGTTTGAGAGGTCTTGTACCCATGGTGTGGGCAAGTGGGTTTTTAATATCCGAGTCCAACCTAGTAGCAGGAATGCTCAGGCCCTTCTCAAGAAGGCAAATAATCAACTCCACTAATACACACATAGTAAATAAGATTGTTGCTAGAGTGTTGAGTCTGACAGATGAATAGTAGCCAATTTCTCAGAGGAAATTAATGTGGCTAATGGAAATAAATAAATATTCTAGAAAAACTGATTGTACTGTACAAAAAGCTGTTCCTAAAGTGTTAAAAAAAATTCTTATTGGCAGAGCATCTCATGGTAAAATTGCACAACATGTTATGAACCTAAAGCAGTCATAATGTAGCGCAACTAATTAAAATGTAAAAGCTATCAAGACTACATTATAAAATTTCCAAAAGTCTCCTATTATTTAAAGTAAAAAAGGGGGTGACAGTGGAAGAATATCATGTAAGGAAAAATATCCTGAGAATAATTTACATCTAAAAAATTTGTACTTTAGAAAATTAACCTTCATTCAAAACGCTAACAGCTAGACACCCATGAAAATACATGCATGGTGTCAAAACAAGCCAGAGGAAAATTATTTGGGGAGAAAAAATGAAAAAGAATCCCAAGTCAAATTTAAAGAAAATATCCCTTTATTAACTTTTGGTCGAGAATATGTTTGTATATTTTCAGAAAACAACTCCGAGACCATCTGGAATCCAGTAACAGAGAGGAATAGACAGAAGTGCTCCAGCCATGAAGACAGAAGAGACGCAATTCAGATATGGAAGATGCTGACGATGCCTCACCATACCAGCAGACAGCAGCTGTGTGTTGCTGAAGGATGCCCAGGACCAAACCAGAGACGGTCGGATCTGCATTACCACCATTGGTCCACCAACCAGATCTGAAATATCATGGCTGACATGCACACATAAGGAACTATTTGACATTGAAATTGGGACTCAAAAGAACTGTTGGCCCAGAAAGGAACTCACTACAGACTGGTTCATTTGCCTCTCAGCATAATCATTATGGCTTGTCACAGTTTAGGTTCTTACAAGGGTATTTCTTGGATCACCTGATCTCACACATCTAGAGGAAATAATGAACAACTTAAACCGATGAACAAAAACAAACCCAGAGAAAGAGAAGCAGTGATCAAACTCTCAGGCCTGGTGGGAAAGTATGGGAGAGTGGGGGTAAGAGGAAGAGATCAACCAAAGGACTTGTGTGCATGCATATGGGCCTAGCCAGTGGCCATGGACAACAGAGGGTTGGAGGCATATGTAGGGAGGGGTTTGGGATGGGAATGGGGGGATAAGGACAATTATGTGATACCATAATCAATCAATCAGTCAGCCAGTCAATAAAATAAAACATGTGTTTTAGTGTTCTATTGTCCCAACTGAGAGTCCGGAACCATCACTGTGCACCTTCCTCAGGATCCCACTCAGTGCGGGTCACTGGCTGGGTCCCCCTTTCAGGGGCCTGTCTCTGTAAGGCAGGAGGAAGGGGGTTGTGTACAGAATGGAAAACAGCTTCTATGTGATTTGGGAGCAAAGTGCACCAAAACCCATAAACCACAAAATAATGTATATCCCACCGCAAGTGTGCAGTGTTGTGGCGTTCTGTCCCACTCCATCCCGCCTGCTTGTTACTGATGCCCTTATCGCAAGGAAACACATCGCGTGCTCCCTGGATTGTCTAACAGATCTTTACGTTTGGAAATGACTTCTAAGCTGCCACCTCTGCTTGCAAATTTATGTCAAAGGGGAAGGGGAATGGAATCGGGCTGTCATCCGTGTGCTCCATCTTCACCGATGTAACTCCTCCGCCAAATCCAGCGTGGTGGGACGGGCAGGATGGGGGGACACCGGTGCTTGCTGGCCACACCCTGCGGCTGTAGGTAGAGGCAGAGAGGGCACTGTTTCGATGTTGCTTGAAAACTTTGTCAGTGGCCTGGGTCAGAATTTGGAGTCACCGGTGCGTCTTTAGTTGACTTAGTAACAATTTGTTGAGGTTCACTCTCTCTCGGGACATTTTGCCCACAGACACGAGCCTTTTATCTTCTTGGCAGGCACTTGGATTCAAAGACAGGGTGTCCCCGAAAATGTATACGCACTTTGAGCAATTGTGAATTCCAGTGGGCTAAATCTGAAAAGAAATGGGCATCCATCGAGTTAGCAGCTGTTCAGTGTGTGTACGTTTCTTGGGACGCCCTCTCTAAAGGCTGAATAAAAACCAAACGTAGGGCAGTATCTTGAAGCTGGTATTTAGTGTTCCGCTTCATTCTTTCATGCCATCTTCCATATTTCATTTTTTTTTAAAAAAAGCTCCACTAAATGCTATTTTATATCGTGTGTCTTGTAAATTTCATTGATAAGCATTTTAGAACTTTCGTGTCGCTGCTGTGCTTACGGGTTGCAGCCATGTTCCATGGGACAAAATAATGTGACTTCCAGCATTAATCTGATTTGCTTTTAGAAGGAGTACGGTACTGTGGGGTGGGGGAGGAACTTGCAACATGATGATGATGATGATGATGATGATGATGATGATGAGGTGCGAATTGTAAGGGCAAACAGATATGCAAATAATTGTAATCCTAAAGATAGTGCAAGGAAAGGCGGGCACTGCAGGTGAGAACACCTGGGTGCTAGGGGCGTCTGTATGGTAGCAGAACCCGGTTGTCCAGCTGCTGGGCTGGCCCCAATGGCCGCCAACCTTCAGATGACAAAAAGCTCACGGCCCGTTTGGGCTCTTAGTGGTTGCAAGGGCTCACTTAGCACACTCTCTTATTTTCATTACAAGCATCAGAATTTCTGGGGCAGGGATTCTCACTTGTGCCACCCTCCTGGGAGACTGAGTGTGGGATGATTGGCTTTCCACTATCGTCATTTCACATCCCTCTCCGCCCCCCACAATGAATCATGGCTCCTGAAGGGATTCTTGATGCTACAGTTCTGCCTTTTCACCCTGGTCCCTTCCCATGTCGAGGAGTAAAATACCCCCGAATGCCCTTCAGAGGAAATCAGCATCCGAGTTGAGCAGTAACAGTACCTCAGACTTGGTTCTTTACCAAATATCGCAATTAGCGGCGGCTTCCCTGGCATATTAATGAGTCCTTAGCTACACACCAGTATCTCACTGGGTGCCCATCCAATGGCTTCCAGAGAAGGGAGTTCACTGCCCCAGCAAGTGGCCCGCATTCCAGGAAGGGGAATCAGTCAACACAATTTCCAGCTGCCTCTGTCCGACCTAACCGTGTCACCCCGATGGCATGTGTGTGTTTTTGGGTCTTGTGACCTGGCGTCAGGCAAACCCGTCACTGCTCTAAGCCTCCATTTTCTTGTCTCTGAAATGGAGATAGCACCACTGAAGTGCAGAAGACACAGCTAAACACACAGACAAATATAACTCTAACTTGTCACGTGGTCCCGGCAGGCTGCAGGCTGCTGGGAGGTGTACATTGGGGGGCCCGGCCAGGGCAGGGGGTGGGGAACACAGTGACTGGAAGGGTTGGATGCCAGACAGAAGAGCACGGTGGGGTAAACGTCAACCATGGAAGCCAGCAAGCCCCCCCCCCCCGAAAAAAGTACAATTCTGAGAAGTCAACACTGTGCTGGCCCCGAACCCCAAGACTGGCAGCCGCTTTCCTCCCCTGCCAAACCCTGGCCCCTGGTCAGGGAGCTGTCCGCCCGGCGTGGGAGTCACTGCGGCTCGCGCTTGCCCCACTGACTCCAGCAGAAGCACGTCAGAGAGCTGAGCGCTCGTTTCCCCGTGAATGATGGCTGTGAAGCTTTTGGGTTTTACCCAAATCTGTGTTTCTCCACAGTACATTTGTTCCCAAGATTGGAGCGGGTTCCCAGGGAGTGCTTGTGGAGACGGCGGAGGGAGGAGGCCAGATTGCCGTCTCCCCGAGCCGGTCCCCCTGGGAGGCCCTCGTTTATCTCCTGCCAACGGGGCCCGCGCCGGGCCTTGCCAGGCTGCCCGGGCCTTGCCATGCTCAGGGCAGCAGACCACTCACCGGTCACCAACCCTGGAAACCGAGGGGGCGATGGAAGCCACACCCCAACGAGTGCCTGTGCCGAGGGGCAGAGCCTGGCCTGAGAGTGGTCACCGGGACTCCTCACGGGTGACTGTCCGAGTGTGTCCTTCTTCCCAGGGCCATACAGGGCTGTGTCCCAGCATTCTGCTGTATAATGTTGAACAAGACAGGAAATGTTGACTATAAAAAAGAGGCAAAGTGGTGAGGGAAGAGTCGGGATTCCTACGGTCAATCCGTATTTCTGGCTGAGTGCTGGGTGCTGGAGTGTGCACCTCATTGCCATCGTTGTCGGTCCCATTGGACCTCTGCCTCGTTTCTGATAACTTCGCTGCCATTCCTAAATGTTTGCCCCACTCCGGCCACCCTCTCTCTTTGGCATCTCCACGCAGGCCTTCCTTTCGGACAGGTGGGCGCAATGGCACCCTGACAGTGCTTGGTCTCCAAGCCCGGTCTCCATGTTTTTGCATAATTTCGGGGTGGGGGGGGGAATATTAGTGAGGAGGATGAGGAGCGATCATTATGCCTCTGTTGTTTACATAGCTTTGCATATTAGCTGCTGCTTATGGGTTACCCACACAACAATCGTGTGATGCTGCCACTAATGCCACCTGCTTCAGAAATGGGGGTTCAAGCCGAAACCGGTTTGGCTCAGTGGATAGAGCATCGGCCTGCGGACTGAAAGGTCCCGGGTTCGATTCCGGTCAAGGGCATGTACCTTGGTTGCGGGCACATTCCCAGTAGGGGGTGTGCAAGAGGCAGCTGATCGATGTTTCTCTCTATCCCTCTCTCTTACTCTCTGTAAAAAATCAATAAAATATAAATTTTAAAAAAAAAGAAATGGGGGTTCAAGGCCGAGATGTAAGCTGGTGCAGGCAGGACACCAGGGACACTTGCAATCTCTGGTCAAAGAAGTGAGTACTTTTTTGGCATGGGGCCTTGCGACACTTGCTTTATTTCTTTCCAAATGAAATATGTAATTGTCGAAACTAAGTCGTGACGCTCTGTGCCCCGAGGACAGGTTCCTGGTTGAAGGCCCGGACGATGAGAGAGAGTCCGAGGGAGAAGCTTATAGGGATCCCATAACCATCACCAGAAAGCACGTCTCCTCGTGTCTGCCCGGGGCTGGGGTTTCCGCCGCTGAGTGAGCAGCCGTTGGGAACCTAGCTCATCTAGAGAAGAACATCAGCCCGCCGGGCACTTGCCAGCAGTGCAAAAAATTTATCTTCAGAGACTTATAAAGAAACAAGGGGGGGCTGACTGCGTGGCTCAGGGGTTGAGCACCAACCTATGAACCAGAGGTCACGATTGGATTCCCTGTCAGGGCACAGGCCCGGGGTTGTGGGCTCCATCCCCAGTGCGGGGCGTGCAGGAGGCAGCCGATCAATGATTCTCTCTCATCACTGATGTCTCATTCTCTTCCCTTCTCTTCCTCTCTGAAATCAATAAAAATACATTTTTTAATAAAAAGAAATAAGGGGATGCTCGGCGAGTGGAAGGGTCTGTGGAAACATGTCAGACACACACAGCCGATTTCGAGGAGATGAGTGTGTGCTTTATTGGACGTTCAGGAGGAAGGCTGACACAGAGAATTGCAAGGATGGTGGCACCTGGGGGCAAGGGTGGGCATGCAGAGGTACCTAACAGCCTGGCAGGCAGCCCGGGGATCAGGCTGTGCGTATGGAGGAGGTGAGGGGCGGCTATGACGGAGGGTGTGTATCAGACAGTGCCCGGGTGCAGAACGGAAAGCCATGCCAGGTGGCAGGCAGCGTTGGGGAAGGTGGCACCTGCTTGGGCATTGTCTCGAGGTAGTAGTCGCCAACCGGTGGTCCGTGGAGCGCTGGTGGTTTGTGAGGTCGGAAAGGTTGGCGACCACTGGTGTAGAGTACAGACAAGTAGGTCCTCTTACTTACCCAATGAAACACTGAAGGTGCGGGACATACACAGGCCTTGCAGTGAGTGTGTTTACACCAAGAACAGCAAGTAAGAGCCAGCTTGTGTCCTGAAGGAAAAATCCTACCAAAAGCTTAAAAAAAAAAAGGAAGATCCTTGGTCTGTTAGCTCAGAAGGATCTGTTAGATCTCAGGGATCGGGCTCATGGGCTGTTAGCTTGACTTCAGCGAGTCCTTTGACAAAGACTGACATTCTTTTTAATATATATATATATATATATATATATATATATATATATATAATCAATTTTCTACAGAGAAGAAGGAAGAGGGATAGAGAGTCAGAGACATCGATGAGAGAGAAACATCTATTAGCTACCTCCTACACACCCCCTACTGGGGATGTTCTTGCAACCAAGGTATATGCCTTTAACCTGGGACCTTTTAGTCCACAGGCTGACGCCTTATCCACTGAGGCAAACCGGTTTCGGCAAGACTGACATTCTTGTGAGCACAGAGGAGAGCTGTGAGGAGACGGAACGCAGGAGGGAGGGAGCATCGCTGGCTGGACAACGGCTTGCGGAATGCTGACTGATGGGTTGCTATAGCGACCGATGGGTTCTCTGCTGGCATGTTAAAGAACCACGGTCTGACTTCTGCTGCTCATATTTTATCAACAAGTTGGATGAGGACCACGTGCTCAGCAGCCATTCATGTGACACTAGGTGGACTCTACGCTGAGCGCACAATCAAGCTCCCCAAGCACTGTTACCATGGGGACAGAGGTTCAGCGGGGGGAGGCGAGGAAGCTCCGGAGGCGGCTGGGGAGTGACTTCAGGTCACTGAGCTGTTCCCTAAAATGGCTAAAGTGGCATGTGTTTTCTTCACCGAGGCAACAAAAAATGTTAATGTTGCTGCAGATGAAATAGATAGGTTTTTCATCTATCAGTTCTACTTAGTGGAGGAACTCAAAGCCCAAGCACAGTGCGTCTCACCTCTCGCTGTATCGTGAGAGATGTTAATGATAAGCTGTCAGTTCACTCGTGATGGGTTTTGAAACAAGAGCACATGTAGAGGGGGTGTGAGGGAGGTTTCGTCTGGTGTTATGTTGGTGTCAGAGGCACCTGGGAGGAGGGAGCTTTAAGACTTCATTTCACTATAAATATCACATTCAAGAAAGAACCCAATATTAAAAGCAATTATGATTGACCACTTAATTACAAAAAAATGATTTTAACAGATAAATGATACAAGTAAGTCATGTAGAGTCTGTATACATGTTTGACAACATTGACGGCCTATGCTGAATATGTTTAATTTTATATTATATTTGAATCTGTGTCGTTAAGTTGATATAACCGCTTTTAAGAAAATGTCACCTCGTTATCTGTTTACAGGGTCATGGAACTAAGTCCAGTGTGCCCTAGTTCTGCTACAGTGAAAAAGGAAGTGGGGGTCACTTGAAAAAACTTAATACAAATATTAATAGAATTGAGGAACTTGTGAAATTAGATAAATGACCAAAATCCAAATGGTTTTTTCAATTATCTGAATTGGGATAAATCCTCCACCGTACTCAATATTTCAATTGATCTCCACTTAGCTATTAATGGATACAAAAAAATTGAGAAATGTCACCGAGGAAATCAAAGAAATACCTGGAAATAAAAGAACTAGGGAGGAGACAGATATGGCTGGAGTGAGCTATAGAGTCAGAGACCTTGGGTTTGTACCTTAATGTCCCCCTCTGTCAAATGCCCTCAACACCTATGGGATGGAGTATTGTGAGAAGGAAATTAAGCAATGCCTGCAATGCTAATGACCCTATTGCTTAGAGGCTGATTGGTGGGATGAAGGAAGTACCCCCCCATTAGGATTAGTAGCGGGAATGCCTTCAACCTTTTCTCAAAGGTCTCTTGGGCGAGTTCAATGAGAGGACCTTCCCCTCTTTCTCTCTGTATATATGTGTGCACATTCAGACAGGCAGACACACACACACACACACACACACACACACACACACACCCTATTGATTCTGTTTCTCTAGAGAACTCTCACTAGTATATCCACCTTTGCTTCTATACCATCAGTGCAAATGTCAACACAGTGAAAAAGACAAATGGCATCTTCATATTATATGAAGAAAATCATGAAGATAATATGACAACATGACAGTACTTCCGGTAACAAACTTCCCAGAGGTTCATGCCCACCCCTGGAGAGTCGTATCCAAACCCTTTTCCTCCTGACATCTCTACGATACAATCTCCTGCCTATACATGAGGCACATCCATGGATCCATCCCAGACCTGAATAGCAGAAGAGCCTAAAGTCTGGGAGCAGACACTGGGTCGCACCGATGGCCCCCGAGAGAAGGATTCCTGGGAGAAGCCATCCCTGAGCCTCGTTCGGCTCAGCAGTGTCCTCCTGACACCATCTCCCCAGGGTGCTCTTGGTTCGGAAGTTTTCCTGCTGATTCCATCTGCATTTCTGTTCCTGCTCTTAGGTATAGGAGTTGTGCATATTTTATTACTATAAACTATGGGAAATTGGACCATAAAACAGCATGGGAACAAAACAGGACATGTTCTTTACGCCCCTCCTGTCTCCTCAAGACTCAGTGTGTGTGGGATGAAGCCTCGTGGTGCTGGGAAGAGGCTGGCCAGGTACTCCTCCCACTCGCTGAGACCTGGGGAGGCCCTGGGCCACAGCCAGGCAACCTCAGGAAACAGGAGGCAGGGGGGCATTCCACAGTTGGTGGCCAAGCAGTCTCCTTGCCTGGGGGCCCGTTAGCACTGAAGTTATTGAGTGAAGCAGCCATCTGGCAGTTGGCTAAGAGAAGCAACTCCTACCACTGTAGACAGACTAGCGAATAGCAGGCCCTTCCACAATCAGTTCCAATTATCTCAAGTGGGGGCACGGTTTCTCAATTTCTAATGTTCAGGAGTTGTTTGGATGTCAGTAGACATGCAAAAAGATAAACATGTTTCTTGCTTTGGGGATTTGAAGAGTGTTTCGCATTATTACTCTTTTCCGTCTTTGCCTTAACCTCCCTCTAGCGCCTGGTTGACCAGCTGTCCCATGGGGGTGTGAGAAAGGGGATTCATTTATGCTCATTGGGAAATAAAGATTTAAAATGCCTGGAGGCAGGTCTGTGACTGTCCTTGCCTGACACCCAGATGGTGAGTTCCGACAAGAGCCTGGTGCCAGAAGGGTGAGAGTCCCTGTCCCCCGACCCCTCAATCCACCCTGTGGATTTCCTCTGAGAATTGTAATTAACATGCTCAGCTATAGGTTGGGAGCTTGCTTGCACCTTAACTGATCCTTTCTACATACATGGCACAGGATAACATGGAATCTGAGGAGCAACATCTAGGGTTGATCTTGGACTTGGGTGCAACTGCTGGTGGGCAGCCCTGCTCATCACCAAGGGTGCAGTCACCTCAGGACAGCCCTGCCCACTAGAGGTGCCATTTTTCTGGAAAGCATTGGTGCGCTTTTATTCCTATGTTGTCCTTGAGCTCAGGGCAGCCACCGTACATGCCCTTTCACACTGGGAGGCTCTGAAAGGTAACAGACAGACTAGCCATAGAAGTCAAGTTCAAATGCAAAGAGTCTATGACCCATCTCTGGAGGGGAAAGTCTCCCTTTCAAATGTGGTGGTTGGGGAGTGGACAAAAATTTCCACCCGTCCTGGGAATCAGGTGTTCCCAAGTGTGTCGTTCGTTAGGGGTGTTCTGTGAAAACAGAAGCCAGGCTGTGCAGGGAAGAGGGAAGGCAACAGGACTGCCATCACGAAGGCAGGGAGGAGAGGCTGGGTGCTGCTGGAGGTCATCCCCGTGGGAGGCCAGGGAGCACCGAGTGGATCTCACTGAGAAAGACACTGTGGGGAAGGGACAGCAGTGGAGGGCTGACCAAGACCGGGAGGAAGGATGTTGCTGGACCTGGATCTGCCAGACTGCTTGTATAAAAACTATGAGGAATATCATCCCTGTGGTGGGAGTGTTCAAAAATTAGGAGAAATTCATTCATTCTGCATTCACATTGACAAAATCTGAAATTCCCAATTTAAACCGCCGTATTGGACGTGTCAGGGTACCAGGGGTTACACAGCACCTGCAGCCTGAAATCTTCGTGCTCCTCCAGGAGAATCTGGCTCTGCGTTTCCTTTTAATTATGGAGAATCCCAGATGCTCCACATATAAAGAGATGAACGTGTGCTTCAGGGGACAGGGCCTGGGCCGTGTTAGCTCTGATTTGCAGTCTGAGTTCTTGATTTAAACAGAGTTGGTTGTTGTCGAATGTCAAAGAGCCCACCAGCCTTGTAAGAAGGACACAGGGGATGGGCTAGAAGGCACTGAGTATGTCTGGGCCGACATCACAGTCCAGAGCTTGATTGTAAGACCCTGTGACCTGGTGGTCATGCAAATAATGGGTGTGCGCACAGACAGACGAGAGCCTTCAGAGAGTAACTCAAAGTCAAGGCAAAGGCCCAGAATACTTTATGCTGTTTTATCTATATTATGATATAACAATGATAAAACTTAATCCTATATAATAAATGGCTAATATGCAAATAGACTGAATAGGGAACAACCAAACAACCAGTCGCTATGGTGTGTGCTGACCACCAGGGGGCGTGTGGGTGTCCGCTGCGGCAGGATAGTGGAAGTGAACAGGGGCACCAGACCAAAGTGGGGTACTGGCCGCTGTCATCAGGGCGAGCCTCTGATGGGTACTGAAAATTCTTTGCTCTTGCAGGCCATGGTCCTTCCCCGCACTGGCGCTGGCTCCACCCACACCCACTGCTGGGGCTGGAGCTGCCACTCACATTCGCTGCTAGTGCCCAGCGCCAGCCCCAATCACTGGTGGTTGGGACAACATTTCTACTCTGCGAAGGGGGGCTGAGAAACACAGGGCCAGAGGGGCCCCACTGAAACCTAGGCTTCCATCAGCTTCAATCACAACAGTGCTGCCACAGCCCAACCACGTGGATTCAGCGAATGAAAGGACAGTACCATTCATTCCAGAAAGAGAAGTCAACATCTTGAAATGCTTTCCTCTTCATCTGCACAACTAAAGAATAAGACCTAACGGATGTTTATTTCTCTGGGAACACCAAAAACACAGGAACAAGTTTCCCGGACAGAGGGGGAACATCAGCAGCATCAGAGTGGGCACTTCAGCCCCTGGTTTTTGGATTGACTGTATGTGCCACCCCCCAAATTCACACATTGAAGCCCTAACCCCCAGTGTCACTGTATTTGGAGAGGAGGTCTCAAAGGAAGTAGTGAAGGCTAAATGAAGTCAAAGGGCGGGCCCTGATTCATTGGGATGAGTGTTTTTATAAGAAGGGAGCCCGCTCTCTTGCTCACTGCATGCACAGGCACTGACAAAAGGCCTGGCGAGGATTTGGTGAGAAGGTGGCCGTCCACAAGCCAGGAAGAGAGTCCTCACTGGAAAACGCACTGGTCAGCACCATGATCCTAGCTTCTCCCCTCCAACTCTGTGATAAAATATATTTTTTTGGTTTACGCTCCTAGTTTATGATATTTTATCATGGCAGCCCAGCAGACTAATGCTGGAAAACAAATTAGTTTCACTAAAAAAGAGATGTTGACAGGAAGCCAGGAAGGCTGGTCAACAACCTTAATTGCTCTAACCTTTAGTTGAGATATTGTTAAGCTGAAGCAGCCTCCACCTTATTTTGTCCCTTGTAAGTTTCTGTTATTTCCTGCCTAAGGGCTACATGTAAATTTCTGTTTATGTTGCCTAAGATGTTTTCCCCAAAGCCTCAATAAAAGGGGATGGCAGGGCCAGAGCAGGAGTAGTCCTCCCACTAGAGTTGGACTACCGCCTGGCCCCCCATATCACCAAGTTGAATTTCTTCAAGTCTCTTCATTTGTGTGCGGCCCTTCTCCAGATCCCGAACCCTGAATTGGAACTCTTTCTACGCGGGCCATGAAAGAGAGACCTACAGACTAACACACCCAGTATCGCAGTGCATTGGCTAGAGGCACCCGGAGACAACTGAGGCTGAGGAATGATGTCACAGGCACAGGGTGGCCTCTCCCTGGCCAGATCACCATTGACAGCCGGCCCTGGGCACAACCTTTCCTACATGTGCCAGGGAACTCTGGAGTCCAACAGAGCCAGTGGGGGTAAAGCTAGAGAGATGCCATCTTATTTGAGGTTGGATGACCAGCACACAGCACTTGTGCTTAGACAAGCAGCTTCCTCAGGACTGCAGAACTGAGGAGCAGATTCCAGATCTTTCTTGACTTGTTTCTCACTCTGCTGCAATGGGGATGGGAAGTCATTACAAAGAACAAGTGCCTGTTCGAGTAACACCCACATGGGGCTCCAGACACACTGTACCTGCATCTGCTGTTGCCTCGGTGAGCGAAGTCACCTTGAGTGAGTCACCGGCTCTACCTACGCCCATCTGCTCTCGCCTATATTGAGCAGAGTGATTGGACCAGGTGATGACCAGGGTCCTTTTCAGCCTGGATATCATCATTCTCTCCCAAAATATACATTGGCGAATTCCACTTGTGTATCCTTTGAGACGTGGGTCCTGTTAGCCATCCTGGCACAGATGGTCAGGTCCACGCAGAAATGCACAGGCTTTGATGTAAAGGAGCATGCATTTCCTGTCGTTTATGTAAATCACGTCTTCATGCCTTGGAAATCAAAGAGTTGTTTGAACTGCCAATTATATCCCCTCCATTTGGGATCTGACGTGGATCTGAAACGCTCCCATCACTTAGGAAATCGCCTCTTGGTGTGCGCGATGCAGGCTGGCTGGCCGCTGCTTTTGCACTCCTGGCAGGCGTGGGCCTATGATGCTAGCAGACGGGATACCTGGGTTTTGTGCTGAGTGACGAGAATTGGAGGGAAGAGGAGCGGGGAGTTACAGAAGGGTCACTGCAAGGTCCGCTTTTCATGTGCTCTCTATATGCTTAAGTCTCGTTAAAATAAAATGAGTGGGCATTGCCAGGTGAAGAAGGAGGAGCGGGGTCTTTCTCCCTTGGACAAAGGCCTTGAGAGAAGAGTGGCAGCTAATTTAGGGGACAGAAGCGTGAGTGGTACAGTATCTGAGGGAGCCTCCCCCTGCATGGTGAGAAATGGAAACAAGCCAGGTGGGTCTATTTTTCGGGTAATCAGAGGCATAGAGGGTTTGGTTTCTTATTATTTATTTATTTATTTATTTATTTATTTATTTATTTATTAGTTACAGTTTACATCCAGTCAATGACATCACATTGGGTGTTAGGAGTCCAACAGATGAAACTGAAGGGAACGTGAACATTCTGATCATCACAATATAGAAATGGACTCTCTCTTTGAGTATCAAGAAGGAACCAGCCTTGCCACCCCCTTGATTTTAGCCCCAAGATGCTCATTCTGGATGTGACCTCCAGAACTGTAGGAGAATAAGTTTTTGCTGTTTTAAGCTATGCACTTTGTGTACTTTGTTACAGCAGCCACAGAAACTATACCCTTCATGAAAGGGTGTCAGACACATCAAGAGAGGAGGGGTTTTCAGGTTGAATGTGAGTCAAGGGCTCAGGTCTTAATGAATGTGAGGGTTCTGGGGAAAAAGTAAAGACAGAAAGAGAAAAAGGAAGACAAGGAGGTAGACCATTCATGATGCACATGCTGGAAGAACTCAAGGTCATGGGTAATGTGAGGGTAGGGAAAGGAGCCTTGGAACTCCTAGATTAAAAAGCATGACATTCATGTGGTTGGCAGGAAAATAGGTAAATCCTCAGACTGAACTGGTTATAATAATCTAGCCACACCACAGACCCAGCTGGTTGTTGTGTGGAATGAGGTCAACATCCGGTGATGCTGGAACATGTAGTTAATCTCAACACTTTAGTTCAAACAATTCCCTTTTTGCTTTATATCAGAAATATCCTATATAATAAAAGGCTAATATGCAAATAAACCAAAATGAGGAACCACCGGTTGGTCGCTGTATGCACACGGAGCACCAGGGGGCAGACCCTCAATGCAGGAGCTGCACCCTGGTGGTCAGTGCGCTCCCACAGGGGGAGCACCCCTCAGCCAGAAGCTGGGCTCACAACTGGCGAGCACAGCGGCGGTGGCAGGAGCCTCTCCTACCACTGCAGCAGTGCTAAGAATGTCCAATGGCTGGCACATCCCCGAGGAGTCCGGGACTGTGAGAGGGACCCCGCTGCCCTGGGTGCAGAAATTTTGTGTACCAGGCCTCTAGTATATGTACCGTGTTTCCCTGAAAATAAGACATCCTCCTAAAATAAGACCTACTTCATGGAAACATAATATATCCCCTGAAAATAAGACTTAGCGCTTCTTTGGGAGCAAAAATTAATATAAGACACTGTCTTATTTTTGGGAAAACAGGATATATTAAAGAACTGTTCTTCTTGACCTACATTGCCTAACACTTGCTTTGATTTTGCACTGGAAGACTCAATGCAAATTCAGCTTTATCTACTGGAATTGATCATTTCAGTAAATAAATAAATAAATAAATAAATAAATAAATAAAATAAAAATAAAATCTCCTATAAAAATCTAGGTATACCTTTAGTCTTAACAATCATGTATGAATGTTCTGAGCTGTGGCCACTCCTTCATTTGTCACCTGGCAGCCCATATGGAATTTCATTGCATTAGCATGTTCTCTTTAACTTTTTAAAACTCCTGTTGGAAACTCTCCTGAAACTAACCTTGCTTGGTCTACAATTATAGCTAAATCACCTAATCCCCATGGTTCTGATAAAGCCCTTATCTCTAAAATTGTAATTTTTAAGTGCATTTGCTTTCTTTTGACCAAATATTTCCCCAAGGGTTCCATTTGGAACCAGGGTTGCAGGGGCTGGGTGAAGGGTAATTTTCATGTCACAACCCTCCATGGCCCTAAGCACACAGTGTCACACTGCTAACGCTCTCTGTTATATTGGTGATGGACAGCAGGTTGGGTCTTTACTGCAAGCAGGCCCCAATTAGCTAGCTGAATGTATTATTATAACTACATATTATTTCTTAAAATGTCTCTCTCCAACCATATATTTCATCCTTTCAGAATTTAAAAGATTATATGACAAGTTCCCAGGGCCGCTGATGGGCAGAGTGTACCTGATTTTTTGTTTTTCTTGTCACATTGAACCTTTTTTATATTAGTGACTTGAAATCTGTTGGCATTGAAATTAGCAAGAAAGTTAATTTTAAAATATATATATTTTAGTGATTTTTTACAGAGAGGAAGAAAGAGGGATAGAGTTAGAAACATCGATGAGAGAGAATCATCGACCAGCTGCCTCTTGCACACCCCCTACTGGGGCTGTGCCTGCAACCAAGGTACATGCCCTTGACCGAAATTGAACCCGGGACCTTTCAGTCCGAATGCTGATGCTCTATCCACTGAGCCAAACTGGTTTCAGCAAGAAAGTTAATATTTTAATATAGTAAATCAGTTTGACTTCTTATAATCATAACTAGAAGCCCGGTGCATAAAATTTGTGCACTGGAGAGGGGTTGCTCAGCCCGGCCTGCGCCCTCTCACAGCCTGGGAGCCTCTGGGGATGTCTGACTGCCACAGAGTCCGGAGAGGCTCCCACCACCCACCACCGCTGCTGTGCTTGCTGTTCACGAGCCCTGCATCTGACTAAGCGGTGCTCCCCCTGTGGGAGGGCACTGACCACCAGGGGGCAGCTCCAGCATTGAGAGTCTGCCCCTTGGAGGTCAGTGCGCATCATAGCGACTGGTTGTTCTGCCGTTCAGTTGATTTGCATATTAGCCTTTTATTATATAGGGTCATTATTACTCTCGCTTTAGAAAAGTGGGAGAAGTCACTTCAGATTTTAACAATACCCTTCACGATAAACAGGGAACTAAATGAGACCATCTATTGAAACAGAAAATGGCAGCCGAGGACTGAGACATAGAGTGAGCTGCCAAAAACATGAGTAGTAATATGTTCAATCAACCAGCTCAGTCAGGTGGTACATAGTAGGAATTCAAGAAATACTTGCTGGATAAATGAAGATGAACTAAAGTAAAACTGGTTATATATAAGAAATCATTTATCCCTGAATAAAGTTTAATTAATATTCTTCCACATAATGTTTGCTTTTACAGAGGAAAAAAAAACACGCGTAAAACAAGGCCTCCTCCCAAAATTATGGTAGCAGTCAAGTTCATGTAACACGAGATGAAACCTGATGCCCTCTCTTGAGCCTATTGTTTGTATGTAGCTGAAACGCTCTACGATGTGGCTCTCCTCTCTGCCAGTCTAGCCACAGGCGGTCAAATCAGACAGGTGCTCTCTGCTCTTCAGGGAAGCAAATTCACTGAAGGGAATTTCTGAAAGAGAATCAGAGACCATAAAACGTGGATGTTCATCAGAGGAAAGCAGAGGATGGAAAACTTGATTTTTACAGCGATTCTTTCTTGTGGCATAAGGTGTAGCAATGGCAACCAGTGCTGAGATTCACAAGCTGAGCTGGGTGACTCAGCATCTGAGTCTTACTGTATCACCTGCATCTGTATGATTCAGCTTCTCTGGATGGCTGGGCAACACAGTTGGATTCCTTTGAACGCTTCTGGCCTGTAGGGAAATTACACAGAAATCAATAGCAGGCTTATTGAGTACTAGCCTGCTTGGAGGGAAAGTCTTTTTTAGGTCTGCTTCAAAAATGTCAGAGACACCCCATATAAAACCGGGCCTTCTGGCTCTCACCTGAAGGATCATCTCTGGGTGGTGACAGTGTCAAAGAATACCAACTAATTACTGAAATGAGATTTTAATATTTAAGGGAGTCTTTAAAACTCAACCCCCAGTAAGTCACAGTTGTGGCAGGGGGCAATTGGGCAGGAATGTGTTTGGACACTACCTAGTGGGTCCCCCATGTGTAACTCCTACAAAGTTGCCTATTTTGGTACTCACCTTAAGAAGCTATGACATTTAGCCGAAACCGGTTTGGCTCAGTAGATACAGTGTTGGTCTGTGGACTGAAAGGTCCCAAGTTCGATTCCGGTCAAGGGCATGTACATTGGTTGTGTGCACATCCCCTGTAGGGGGTGTGCAGGAGGCAGCTGGTCGATGTTTCTCTCTCATCGACGTTTCTAGCTCTCTATCCCTCTCCCTTCCTCTCTGTGGAAAATCAATAAAATATATTTTTTAAGAAGTTATGACATTTAAATAGAGTCCAAGACACATGAAGCCACAGATCATTTTACCTTGTCCTAGTGACTATTCTTGCATTTAAAGTGTTGTTGTTGTTGTTTTAATTTACCACCTTTATTGTTGACAGTATTATAGATGTCCCCCCTTTCCTCCTCCATTGACCCCCTCCACCCTGCTCCTGTCCTCCCCTCCCCAGACCGTCCCCATACTGTCGTCTGTCCATGGGCTTCACATATATGCATGTAAGTTCATTGGTTAATCTCTTCCCACCTGCCTCCTTCCCTCTGAAATATGTCAGTCTGTTGCATGCTTCAATATCTCTGAGTCTTTTGGTTCATCAGTTTATGTTGTTCATTGGATTATACATATAAGCGAGAGCATGTGATACTTGTCTTTCTCTGACTGTCTTATATCACTTAGCACAATACTTTCCAGGTCCCTCCATGCTGTCTCAAAGGATAAGAGATCCTTCTTTTTTACTGTTGTGTAGTATTTCATGGTGTAAGTGTACCAGAGTTTTTTAATCCATATACGGATGGGCACGTAGGCTGTTCCTGGGTCTTAGCTATTGTAAATAATGCTGCTATGAACGTAGGCGTGTTTATATTCTTTCTGATTGGTGTTCCTAGCTTCTTAGGATATATTCCTAAAAGTGGGATCACTGGGTCAAATGGCAGTTCTATTTTTAATTTTTTGAGGAAACTCCACACTGTTTTCCATAGTGGTTATACCACTCTGCATTCCCACCAGAAGAGTACTATGTTTCCTTTTGTCTTATTTTCTGTTAATCTTCCAATTATTTCCTTCCCTAATCTTCCTCACTCTAGAAGATTCTGATTTAAATAATTGCTTATAACAATGATGTCTGTGTGCTTAACCCTCAATCAAGATGCTTCTGTAAAGTTTCTTTCATTGTCCTATTAAATGTCTCACTTTCTGGTTAATTCCTCTGATAAGTTTTTATTGCTTTATTCTCAACTATGGCAATGTGTTTCCTTGACTTCAGATGCTTCTCAATTCACTGTTTGCTGTTTATGGTATTCTGTGTTTGAATGAGTTTCCGTTACTCATTACTAATTTCAGAACTTCTAATTAAGGGCCATCCACCTATTTCATGTCTATCTAATTCAGATACGTGATATTTTCTAATTTATCTCCAACCAGTGGTTCTTGAAGTGGGGTAGGGAGTGATATTTTGTAACATTCTTATTTGTCATATGAAATGATCCATGGTGAGGAAACATAGCCGGTCAACCGCAGGGGCTGTGGCTGCCACAGTGCCCAAACTCTGCACCCAGAATCAGATTTCTGAGAGTCACGTTTCCTTATGATGAATTAGCACCTGTGCCCACATCTCACTCTTTGATTTGTGATTTAAAATTCTGCAAAAGAAAAGATTCTAAGTGGGCAATTCAGTGATAATAATTTCCCAATGATAATAGCATTTTAGGATGAATGCTCTCTGCCTTTTGTCCAATGGAGCAAACACCTGTGACATTCCCGGGAGGTCCCTGGGTTTCTGTAAATTCTATATGAGCAGAAGCACTGCCAGTTCAGACCAAAAAGGGGCAGAGAAAGGCTGAGATGAGAGGAAGCTGGTGAACGCCTCCACCGTAACCCCCAAGTTATCCTGGCAGAAAGCAGTTGATAAAAGGAGTGCCACCTTGCATGACAAAGGAAAATGATTTGGGGCAAAACTGAGAGCCCAGAGGCTGAGCTGACAGCTGCAGAAGGTTATTCCCAGGCCTTAAATCTAAGGGCTTGTCTACCTGGACTTCCAAATGTCTTTGAAGGGGTGACTTCTTCCCCTCCCTTGCTGGCATTTTGAACGGGAATGTCAGTTGCTATTAACCCATGCCTGTCCCACCACGGTATTTTGAAGGCCAGTGTCCTGTCTCTTCAGTGTCATGGATTCTTTAGGTTCTTGGATGGGGTGGAATGGTGCCCAGAAGCTGGACTTAATGGATTGACCCATATGTACCTGATTTCGATGGGGAGATCTGTTCCTTAGAACTGATGGGATGATGGACTCTGAGTTGATGTTGTGATGAGATGAGGCGTTTGAGGGTTTTTGGATGTGTGAGGGATGGGCATGAACGTTGGCAACCGGAGGACAGATTGCTATAGGCAGAACTTTGGTCCCCATGACCTAGACTCCTGGTGTTATGCCGTGAACATGTTACATAAGATGGCACAAGCGACTTTTCAAATGTAATTATGCTGGGTTATTTTGGTGGACCCCATGTAATCACAGGAGCCCTTCAGAGGAGGAAGTCAGGGAGATTAAAGGCAGGAGAAGTGTTTGATAGGCCATCGCTGCCTTTGCACATGGAGGGGACCAGGAGCCAAAGAGTGTGGGGGCCCTTAGATACTGAGAATGACTTCCAGGCAACAGCTGGCAAGGAAACAGGGGATTCTGTCCTGCAGTTGTGGGTGGAACCGAATTCTTCCGGTGCCTGAGTGGGCCTGGTGAGGGTCCTGGCCCGGAGCCTCCGGATGAAAACCCTGCCTGGCCAGTACCTTGACTGGATTTGTGAGGCCTTGAGAAGAGACTCCAGCCTCGCCATGCCAGCTTCTTGAGTTAGTGGTAATCTACACAGCGCAATAGGAAACTAGCATACTTTCTCGGGCATTGTGAAGGAAAAGGCCCTTCCCACCAGCCAAGACCTTTCCGGGTCCGCTGGCCATTGCTGCTCCGCGGAGAGCAGATGGGACAGCCTGAAAGAAAAGCGCGTTTGGCAGAGGTCGGTTTGGCTCAGTGGTAGAGCGTTGGTCTGCGGACTGGAAGGTCCCGGGTTCGATTCTGACCAAGGGCATGTACATTGGTTGCGGGCACATCCCCGGTAGGGGGGTGTGCGGGAGGCAGCTGGTCGATGTTTCTCTCTCATATACGTTTCTGGCTCTCTATCTCTCTCCCTTCCTCTCTGTAAAATATCAATAAAATATATTTAAAAAAAGAAAAAAAGAAAAGCGAGTTTGCATAAGGCACACCTTCGGTGGCATCGTCATCATGTAGCGTGATGTCGTTCCACCTCCTGCATTTGGAACATGCGAACTTTCAATGCCATTTCAGTTCACCTTAGACAACTCCCCTCTAGCAACCACTGCCGGGTAACAGTTTAACTTGAAATAAGACTAAGGCTTCAGATTTTTTAAAAAATATTTTATTGATTTTTTTTTACAGAGAGAAAGAGAGGGATAGAGAGTTAGAAACATCGATGATAGAGAAACATTGATCAGCTGCCTCTTGCACACCCCTTACTGGGGATGTGCCCACAACCAAGGTACATGACCTTGACCGGAATCAAACCCAGAATCTTTCAGTTTGCAGGCCGATGCTCTATCCACTGAGCCAAACCAGTTTCGGCAGCTTCAGATTTTTATTCAAATTCTTTTCTCAAACAGACAGTAAGCCTGAGGCTTTCTGCGGATTGGGTTCTCAATGGCTGTGTGAGAATTTGGATGATGGGAGAGAGTAACACTGCCACAAGGTGGGGTGGGGGACACCTTCCACCAAGGTCAAGTAGAATGGACCAACTGGGTGCAAGGGTGACATAGGGGGTAGAGCCAGAGCAGGTCCTGCTGACAATGGTATGCAGCCATATTGTTGTACAATTTTTAACATTTGGGGGCAAACCTGCCAGCTGCCCTCTCTGACCCCCACTGGGGTCTATTTTTCTGTAAGGCATTTATTAATTCTCCTTGAGGATGGAGATATATCTCTGCTTTATTCACTGCTGCTTACATCCAGCTTCTGGAGTGGCACACACAGTCGGCCCTCAACAAAGTAAAGGAAAGACAAATGACCACATTTAGGTTTCTGAAGATTGGAGGGGGCAAGAGTGGCTATAAGAGAAACTTTAGGGGCCTAATGTAGTAATTCATTGGAGAGATAGCAACGATCAGATTAAGGTAGTACATTTTACTCTTATGAAGTATTATACCATATAATTTACAAATAATAATGCCATATTTACTATTCTTCATTCTCAATTCCACACATTAAGTTGATCCCACAATATGCACTGAAGTAGTAAGTGATGATTTCAAATGCTCACTACATTTATTTTTAGCATAATGTACTTAATTGTAAGTTAATATTTAATTTTTAATAATTACATTTTCATAACTCGATGTTTTAAAACCAGCTCAATGACTACTGGAAAACTTCACCATCAGCTTCATGAGGAAGCACAAGCCACGTGCCTTATAGAGCAGCACAAAAGGGGAGGCTCCAGGAGTGAGCTAGAAGCTTGGCTCACATGACTGGCTAGATGGCCCGTCACTCACTCAGAGAGGAACCATGATGGAAGAGCAAGTCAGCTTGGAGGCAGAGGTATCCGGTTGGGATCACGGCGTTAGAATCAGACGTGTCAAGCTGGACTTGTCAACCAAACTTAGAGTGAAGATGGCTGCTCAGCAACTGGATGCACAGCTCTGGGCCAGCACAGAGGATGACCAGCACTGAGGCAAGAAACCTGCAGTTGGGGGTGATACCCCAGGGAGAGGGGGTGTAAGTGAAAGAATCTGGGTCCAGGCCTGGGTAAACTACATGTAATGGTCAGATCAGGACCAGCCTGCAAACAAAACCGAGGATGGTCCACACATGGGGTGAAAGGCCCACAGACAAGTGGTGCTGCCGAGGCCGAGAGCAGGAGCCGCTGCAGGAGGTCGGCCATGTGGAGAGCTACCAGAGGCTGGAGGACGATGAGAACGCAGGTGGTCCAGGACCTCAGTGAGAGCAGTTTCAGAGCAGTGGTGGGTGGGATGCAGAGCACAGAGAACTGGGGAGTGAGCCCAAAGTGGAAATAGAGAACATTCATTTTTTTTCTAGAAGCTTGTCTATAAAATGGCGAAAATGTCTAAACCCACATGTGCGGTAGGTAGTGCAGGGCAGAGGAAGTGAGTTATTTTACAGGAAATTTAAAAAAAGTCAATAGATAGAATCCAGTAGAAGTATACAATAATTAGGGGGGGGGGTGGAAATAAGGGATAGTGTCATGAGAACCTGGGAGGATTCCAAAAATAGACCCAAACACATGGGCTTTATTTATTATATGTGTAGGGTGACCTTCATATTATAGGGGAGGCTTGCTAGCCATTCAGGAAAAATAAATGAATCTCTATATAAATCTATAGATTAAAGCAAGTTCCAGAATTTTTAAAAATGGAAATGATAAACGTATCACAAATAAGCATGGATGTATTATTTTGAAATAATGCTTAAAAGTCAAAGGGTCTTACCAAAACCGGTTTGGCTCAGTGGTAGAGCGTTGGTCTGCGGACTGAAAGGTCCTAGGTTCGATTCCGGCCAAGGGCATATACATTGATTGCGGGCACATCCCCAGTAGGGGGTGTGCAAGAGGCAGCTGGCCGATGTTTCTCTCTCTTCGACGTTTCTAGCTCTCTATTCTCTCTCTTCCTCTCTGTGAAATATCAATAAAATATATATATATATATATATATATATATATATATATATTTTTTTTAAGTCAAAGGGTCTTTTTAATTGAGATACAAAACCTAGAAGCCTTAAAGGAGAAGATGGATGAATTTGACAACATAATGTTTTAACTTGTATAAAAGATCACAATCAAAGTAAAAGACAACAGGAAAACTCTGAAAAAATACTTGCAGCTTAGCTGAAACCAGTTTGGCTCAGTGGATAGAGCATCAGCCTGTGGACTGAAAGGTCCCAGGTTCCATTCTGGTCAAGGGCATATATCTTGGTTGCAGGCACATCCCCAGGGGCGGGTGTGCAGGAGGCAGTTGATCGATGTTTCTCTCTCATCGATGTTTCTAACTTTCTATCCCTCTCCCTTCCTCTCTGAAATAATATATCACAGCTTATATCACAAAGGGCTAACTTCTTGCACATGGAAAAAAATCACCTATAAAGCCATATAAAAATAAGAAACCAATGAAAAAATAAGCAAAGAATATAACAGTGCTCAGAAAAGAGAACTCAAATAGCTCTTAGATGGAGTTCGGCATCATCCCTTGCAAGAAAGTGCAAACTAAAACTACACGAAGATGCCACTTACTATCGGGTTAAAAACATTGAAATGTTCCTTTACACACTGGCTCTGACAAGGAGTGGGGAGCGGGCACTGTTATACCTCGGCTGGTTCACGTGTTGCTCGGCAGAGCCTCTGTGGGCACAATTAGGTGTTTAAAAATTACAAATAAACTGACACTTTGAACTTGGCATTTCACTGCTGAGAATGGATCATACAGCTTTGACTGACAATCTGCTACATTTTCTCCATTCTTCAGGTGTATCCTTGGAAATTGGAATGAGTTTTACAAAGGATGCTGTGACTGATTTTAATTAGCGGCATTTTCTTCCTTTCTAATGGCACATAAAATAATCGTGTGTCTTATTAAGGCATCTTAGATCAGACAATGTCAGTTTGTAGAATATTGTTCATTACAGCAGGATTCGGGGAAGACGATGAGAGTGAAGTGTGAAGCGCTGTGTGTAGTTGCGGTTACCCGTGTAAAATACATAGTCTCTGGCTGTGATCTATATTATGTCTGCATTAATGGATGCATGCAATATGCATGTACATGTGACCATTCACACTTTGCTTCTGTGTGTGTCACCTCCAGGGGAGGGAGCTTACAGCACAAAATTCTGATGTGTACGTTAGTTGAGTCTCTGCAAGCCACTGTATTTTAACACATCAATGTGACCTGTTTTCCTCCCCTTCGTTTATAGGTCATCATACAATGGGGCCATGTCCGGTTTCATCTGACCCTCTGACCCCCTGTGCCTTGTGAGCGCCTCCCAGGATGCCCTGCTGTCCCAGCGAGGCCTGCAGGATTTTCCTCCTTTATGTCCAGGTTAGTGCTGAGACTGGTCAAGCTCCGTGCCTATGAACCAGAAGGTCTCAGAGCAAGAGGGAGGGAAGCCATCTTGTCCAGATTCCCCCTCCTCCCCACCCTGGGAAACCTGGAGGGGGCGTGTCATGGAAAGAGAAACAGACTTCTGGTCTCCCCTTCAATACCATTGTGTAAGGAGGGCTGCCGCCTGGGCACTGGGCCGGTGGGTCCCGTGTCAGCTAAGCAGCTCCAGAACCTGGAGCTTGGGGCCCGGGAAGGGCTTGGTCTCAGGCTTTATAAAGACAAAGCACAGCATCAGCAGACAACAGCCCAATGTACAACAAGGATCATAATGAAAATTGTTTGCTGACGGCTGCTCAGTATCACCAAATGCAAGTCAACTAAAGTTTGATTCTAACGGCAGCTGTCAGTCCCTCACACCAGAGCACAGGCTTCAGCCTTGGGTGTCAGGCACTTGGCCTCTTTAAGGCCAAGAGAAGTGTCCTCATAGGCATGAATGCATTTGGCTGATGATTTCTACCAAAAATTAAATTTAAAAAAAGCAGAGAAAGATAAAAAGGAGGAAGGAAGGAAGGAAGGAAGGAAGGAAGGAAGGAAGGAAGGAAGGAAAGAAGGAAGGAAGGAAGGAAGGAAGGAAGGAAGGAAGGAAGGAAGGAAGGAAGGAAGGAGAAAGAAAGAAAGAAAGAAAGAAAGAAAGAAAGAAAGAAAGAAAGAAAGAAAGAAAAGAAAAGAAAAGAAAAGAAAAGAAAAAAAAGGAAAGAAAAAAAGGAAAGAAAGAAAGGAGGAACAGAGGGCCGGAGAGAGGGAGGGAGGGAAATTATTTTAAAAACCGCTGCCTCCTGTAAAACGGCCTCCACGGTTGAACCAGGAGGGCACCCTGGGCTTCCCTAATGACAGAAGACAGAGAATAGATGCTCAGCTGTTTCCCCTGCAAGAGCCCCTTTGCTCCAGGCCCTTCACTCTCTGGCATCTGCTTGGCCAGCTGGGCCACCCTCGCCTCTCAGTCCGGTCCGGCAGCGCTTCTTCAGGCAGACTTTCCACCACCCTGGAGTAGGCCAGGTCTTTCCTCACATGCTCATTGCGCTTGGTAGCTGCCCCCTTAATTTGATTTCTTTCTCCTCCATCCAGGTATAAACCCTGTTTTGAACAGGCAGACTATTCAGCCTTAGAAAGCCTCCCTCCCAACATGAAGAAAGATGTGTTTGCGGTCAAAGGCTCACACTGCCACTCCCCACCCACCGCCATCATCCGATATCCAACAACTCCCAAGTCACACAGACTCTTCCTCTCGTGGCTTTTTCTGGTGCTTGACCACTCACACCCTTGTCAGGATGTTGAGAAATTAACATGGCGGTTTTCTGCTTTTTCTGCTGCATGCTGACCTGATGGGTGTTATATAATGTGGAAACATTTTGAGATGATTTTTTTTCCAAGTTAATTTTTTCTTTCCTTTTGTTTCTGCATCTCTCTCCCATGTCTGTCGTTTCCAGTATAATTTTTCTGGTCTACCCCTAAGTAGTCCTTTGTGACTCTACACTGAACGCTTCCTGCTCTTTGTGTTGTTTCTAAAGGAACTGCAATTTTGTGGGCTCTAATTAAAGTGCCCCACGGGACACGCCAGTTTTCTTCTGCTTCGTGTAATATGGTGCAATTTCTGCTATTGTGCTTTCTGCTCCTCTTTATGGCGCTGAGTTCTCCTCTACTCTGTTGCCTTAGATGCCCATAAGAACCATAGACAGATGTGTGTTTACTGTACTTTTCAAAGTTGGAGGCACAAATGTAGGATTCCTGCTCTCCTTGACAGACCAACACTGAGCATGTGGGGGTCATTGCATATTCCCAGCTAATGTGATGAACCCGCAGGTTAGAATTAGACAGCTTGGCTGATATCTACCCCAGAGTGGTCCACACAGGCAAATGCCAAAATGAAAGCACTGTATTTTTTCTTATTAAGAAAATAAGGATTGTCCTAACTGATTTGGCTCAGTGGATAGAGCATTGGCCTGGGGACTGAAAGGTCCGAGGTTCGATTCCAGTCAAGGGCATGTACCTTGGTTGCGGGCATATCCACAGTAGAGGGTGTGCAAGAGGCAGCTGATCGATGTTTCTCTCTCATCGATGTTTCTAACTCTCTATCCCTCTCCCTTCCTCTCTGTAAAAAATCAATAAAATATATATTTTTAAAAACACAAACAAAAAACAACTAAGCCTCGAGAGAGAAGGGTTTCTCCTAGATGAGGTGGGAACTGCTGACTGTTTTCTTCTCTGGGCATGTATGCCAGGTCTGGGCGTGAGCTGAAGGTTAGGCTTGGCTCCCAGCGGGGGATGCTGCTGGCCGCACCTGTGGATGGAGTGATGGCTGGAGCCCATGTAGCCCTGAACACGCATGTCTTCCCAGGAGGCACTGGCTGAGCTCTGCAGCTTTGCCGGAAGCCAGATACAAACCCAGACGGCTACTTCCCACTTTCCCCGGGCTTAGGAGACCAAATGCCTCTAGAGATAGGAGCTCACCACCAAAACAAAGCCAGTCTCCCCCCCAAGTCACCGGCCATTGGTGAGGGGGGAGCCGTGCTCGGAAACTTGGAAGGACAAAATATTCAGAGCTCAGGAAACAGACTTGCAATCAGAAGTCTGGGAAAGTCACGCCAAAAGCAGGGCTCAACATAACAGCAGAGTGCAGTCCCCCTGGAGTCCCTTGGGGGACGGCATCCCATGAGAGGAAATGACCCTGCAAAAGACATATGATGGGTCAAGACATTCGCCAGATTTCCTGAACTTGTATACGATTAAGGTGAGGGGCTCAATGTCTCTAAGGAATAAAACATTCTGGGATAGGGCGGTCCAGGAAAAACCTAGGAGCACACCCCAAAAAAACTTACCAATAGAAACAGGAGGCTTCTAAACCATCTGAAAATCAATTATTTTATAATATACCAGAGGTCCGGTGCACAAAAATTCATGCACTCAGGAGGTCCCTCAGCCTGGCCTGTGCCCTCTCACAGTCTGGGACCCCTCAGGGGATGCCCACCCGCCAGTTTAGGCCTGCTCCCCCAGTGGATTGGGCCTAAGCTGGCAGGTGAGCATCCCTCTGGCAGCTCAGGAGCCTTCCGAGGACGCCCGACTCCCTTTAGGCCCATTCCCCTGCAGCTACCTCTGTGGAAAGTGTGGTACCACCTCTCCCACTGCCAGTGTGGAGGGCGTGGTGCCGGGACCAGGCCCACGCTGCTGCCTCTGCAGAAGCAGGACCGCCATGGCTGGACTGGCAACACGGGTTCACTGGCCCTGCCCCCCACCCACCCACCGGTCCTTCCAGCAGGTCATTCCAGAAGGTCGTTCCGCCGCCCAGTCTAATTAGCATATTAGCTCTTTATTACATAGGACATGATAAATGTTTACATTTAAGTAATTGTTTTAGAATATTAATATCCATTTGCAGTCTTACTGAATTCTGGTTTTTAAAAATGTAGTCTTTGGAATTATCCTTTTGAGAATTAATATTTGCTTTGTTGCCTAATAGGTGATTAATAGCTTGACTATCCCATGAATATATCCACTTAATAATGCATAAAGTCCAATGCCTTTTTTTAAAAGTGAAGGATAATGAAGACTTTCTCAGACAAAAGCTGAATGAACTCATGGCTAACGGATAGGTGCTACAAGAAATGGCAAAATGAGCTCTTCAGGGAAAAGGAGAGGGTTACAAGTCAGAAACCGGAATCTACACAAACAGAGGAAGGCTGTTGTCCAGGCTGCTGCCTGTGGGGTTGTACATGGAGGGGAAGCACAAAGTATGGACTAGGGGTCGTTTAGGGGCTGCTGATCGGAGCTGTATTTACTATGTACAATATTTGTGGTCCCTAAGCATTACCTGGTCTTAGGGAAAGTCTATTCCGCGTATCTGTAGCTTGGTTTTGAATTCAGAGGCCCCGAACAGTTACGTTGACACTATTTCCATTATGAGGTGGCATCGTAAATACGCTGTGCTTCTGGCTTCAAAATGACTTTTCCCTTCGGAATTACCCATGGGAAATCTTGAGAAAAATACCTTCTAAATGGATCATTTCACAGTGCTGTGCCATCAACACATCCTCAGGTCCGAGCAAGGCGCTCTGCAGCTACTGAGATTGGGACGTGCCCAGAGCCCACCGTCCACATGTCTTTGGCACCATCCTGCAGCCCCCGGGAAGGTCAAGGTGTTGGCAAACTTTTGGAATTAGCATTGAGCCATGGAGACTTACTCTCAACCTTATTCAGGAGCTCCGTATCTCACAGAGCTACATTTTAACCCAGACTCCAGACAATGGGCCTGCATCTTGCATCTATACAACGGGCCTAGGAAAAGCATGTCAAACTCATGGCCTTCGGGCCACAAGCCTCATCTATTTGGCCTGTGTTAGCCTTGGAGTTGGACATTCTTGGCCTAGGCTAGGATATCTGCCTCTTATTGCCCATGAAACTTAGCCCTAAGGTAAATAAAACACATGCCAATCAATAGGAGCTCATCATTGGGGTGCTTGCTGCTGCCTGCTCCACGGTTGGATAAAAATTTTCACCAACTAGTATAAGCATTGTATATTTTGCTTTGGTCAGCGATTCCTGGAAGATTTTCCTGAGTTAAAGCAAGAAGGCTTTTGCCCGTGTATATCTAATTAGCCATGATTGCCTGTGTCCATGGACAGTGGGTGACACAAAGGAGGGTTCTGGTTGGTCAAGTTCCTAGAGGTTCCTCTCTTGAATAGGAAATTGTTGTTGTTTTTTTCTCTGAGATGACATTCAAAACCTCAGTCATTCATTCTACCAAGATTCCTGTGCCGTGTTGACTACTCCTGATAGAACGGTGAGTGAAGCAGACATGTGCCTCCTCTGACAAAGCTTACATACAGTCTACAGAGGAGGATGCATCTTAACCCCCGAATCCCACTAGTATGACGTGTAGTAAGTGTTGGGATGGAAAAACATCATGGGGGGGGGGGGGCAAGAATCACAAGGTAATAGGGCCTGGGGCCTGGTGTCTGCTGGAGTCAGGAAGGCTTCCCAGGAGACACTGCATTGACTCCGAGCTGCCGAAGGGTGAGGTGAGCTTAGCGGACAGCAGGCAAGAGGAAAACCTGGGGGGTGTCCTCAGAGAAGCGGGTGCAGCCAGAGTTTTTCTGCCAAGGACCACCGAGAAGACATTTTGGGTTTGCAGACCGCAACTGTCACAACTATCAGCACGTGCCGCAGACAAACGTAAGCAAACAGGAATGGCTGCGCTGCAATAAAACTGTTACAGACACTGACATTTGAATTCCGTGTCATTTTCACAACGTATTCTTCTTTGATTGCTTTGTTCAACCAATTAAAAATGTATAAACCATTTTTTAGCTCACGGGGTACACAAAACCAGACAGTGCACCAGATTCGGCCCGTGCCTGCAGGCTGTGGAGCCCTGGGGTAGGCCGGGAAGGAGGTCGGGCTGGTGGTACACAGTGTGGAGGAAAGGCCTTCGTAGCTCAGACTCCACATAGAGAGGTCAGTGTGGAGCACATCTTTAAACTACGTGCAGACTGAAACTGCTGTTTTGTAAACTATTCAACTATTGTAGTTGTTTATGGTCTTATCAAATGTTAATGTTGGGGCCAGGGAAGGGGTATCTAAGTTGCTTTATTTGCATGTAAGGAAAGGCATAATTGTCCAAGATCAAGGGAGTGTTCTTAGGAGACCTCACGTAAGACAACAAAGGAGTAATTTTCCTCTCTTCTGGTGATGAATGTGTCCTCCTGTTCAAGTTGCTTAAAACTCATTCCCAGCTTCGAATGAATATCAGTTAGCAAAATGGGGAGCGTCCCAAGATAGGATTCTTTTGCTAAAGAAGAAATGCCCAGGAAATCTGTATACATTTTCTTTAAAACAACAATAAGGTGTCAGCTAGCCCAGGCACATAGGTGAATTGAATTAACAAAGTTATTGGAAGTTTAAAATCCAATAGAGGAGCCAAAACTGGTTTGGCTCAGTAGTAGAGCGTCGGTCTGCGGACTGAAAGGTCCCCGGTTCGATTCCAGTCAAGGGCATGTACATTG
The DNA here is from genome assembly GCA_963924515.1 of Vespertilio murinus. Lineage (NCBI taxonomy): Eukaryota > Metazoa > Chordata > Mammalia > Chiroptera > Vespertilionidae > Vespertilio > Vespertilio murinus. The sequence goes on along the minus strand of OZ004706.1, from coordinate 196,374,057 downwards.
GTTGTGGGCACATCCCCGGTAGGGGGTGTGCAAGAGGCAGCTGGTCAATGTTTCTCTCTCATCGATGTTTCTAGCTCTCTATCTCTCTCCCTTCCTCTCTGTAAAATATCAATAAAATATATTTTTTTAAATCCAATAGAGGAATAGAGGAATGTTATTCATAGGGAAATATTATCTTTTATTTTCAATTAGATTTATTTTGTTTTCTCCAAAATAAATTATAATGATTCATTACAATAAATAAATCTTTCTTTGGAAACATCTCAGTGTACATACACGGCTCATACATGGTAGACCAGTATTTCCTGGTTGTCTGTCCAAGGCCCGGATGGAGAACTGGGACATGGATTTCTAAAGCCCTTGTTAATGACAACAGTCTCGTTGCCTCTGAGGTTCCAGATCAGCTGCACACAGTAGAAAGTGGGAGTGGAAGTAAGGAGTCAGAAAAATACAGGAACAATGTGGAAATGGGATCCATGAAATTTAATCATCTGGTGCAGAGGACAATAGTGGGCAAACTTTAAATAACCCTTCATACCTTCTCACAAAAAAATGTGCAGGAAGGTGTCTCTGAAGAAATCAGCTTTTATACTATTCAGGTCCAACTGTAAATAAAGTTTCTGAACAGAAGTAGAAAAAGGAGGCTTGAATGGAAGGTTCTCAGGTGTCAGGAGAATCCTAGAGGTCAGCAGTGCAGCCAGCCCAGCCCGCCTGCAACAGCACACAGGAATTCCTTGCTTAGCATCGTTGACAAGCTATCACTCCGCTGCCAAGTCAGGACACAGAAGGACCTGAGAGTCTTGAAGATAAATTGTTACAGAAAACCGAAGAAGAACAAAGCAATACTTAGAGAGATGGAGTTACATTTTATTACGATCGGGTCCAGAGAAAAATGTATCTCAAATTCTGGGCCCCAACATGCAGGAATTTTCCCTATTTATTTATATGTTTTTACCTTCTTTGTCTCCCAAATATGGGGTGTTTCCTGGCCCCTATTGCAAGTTCTTAAAGAGATCTTATGTGCTGTGGCCTTGAGACCTCAACCAGAAGATTGGTCTGGCGCCAGCACTGATAACCTTGTCTGGGGAAGGTTTAATGGCCTCTCTGAAGTGGGAGTAGTCTTAGCAAGCAAGAATTTACAGAAGCCAAATAGCAGGGTTAAAATTTCAAACAGAAGTTATATAAGATGGACGCCTCAAAACAACATCAGCAGGCCCTGGACAAAGTGAAAAATGAAGTCTACCTTCCTGGCACCCAGGTCCCCTACTCGATGCCCTTTCTCCTCTGCAGAAAAATCTCTATACTTCTCATCTGCCTGGTACCCACTTCTGTCCTTGCGAGGGAACCTTTTAGCTAGTTAGACTTCCCAAGTGGGGTGCCCGGCCCTGTGTGATAACAAGCTCCCTGTCATGGGAAGCAACCAAGCCCCAGCTGCATAAGCGTGCACCAGGAGCACTGAGGCAGGGCACTGAGGGGGAAGCAGGACTGAGCCCTCCATCCACACATTAGTTGAGGCTCGGATGACATCAATTGTACCTGTTGCTATAAATTCAACAAATCTTTATTTACCTTTATAACAGGCCAGGCACGATGCTGGGACCACCGGGAAGTTGCAAACTACACAGGCATGTGTGCTTTATTCATCACTCGACTCAGCCTGTCACATGGAACAAAGTAAGTGCTCAGTATTTGCTGAGTGAATGAATGAATGAATGAATGAATCATGATACAAAGCTAGATAATTGTTAGCTGGGTAATATAATCAATTTTCTGAACCCTCAGTGCCTATGTTTTTCTAAATGGGATTAATAACAATATTAACCACTTAGGGTTAAATGATTAAATTTTAAAATGCAAACTCCTGCTTTTGCCCATGGAAGAGTAACTGATATAGTATTTGCATTCTTGCCATTAAAACAGATTAGCAAAAAACAAAAAAAAAACAAACACACACACATGAGCCCTAACCGGTTTGGCTCAGTGGATAGAGCTTTGGCCTCTGGACTCAAGGGTCCCAGGTTTGATTCTGGTCTATGGCATGTACCTTGGTTGTGGGCACATACCCAGTAGAGCATGTGCAGGAGGCAGCTGATCTATGTTTCTCTCTCATCGATATTTCTAATTCTCTATCCCTCTCTTTTCCTCTCTGTAAAAAGATCGATAAAATATATTTTTAAAAACACACACATATGGAATAGATATTTTCAGTCATTGGACGACACACAGTACAGAACTGTGATTCCCGATTTAAGGGCAACAGTGAGGTCAGCACGTGGCTGCCCAGGCTCTCGGCCTGGAACCTTTCCAGACCACAGGACAGAGGAGGGAGCCCACACCAATCCCAGCATGTGCTGAGATTGAGAGGACCTGGACGTCGGGAATTGGGTGGCAGCTGGAACGTGTGAGCAGGATACCGGAGAGGAGGAAGCTATGCAGAGAAAGAGCTCTGAACAACTCCTTCAAGAGTCCCTCGACTCTGCACGTGTCCAGGGTGAACCCACAGGCTGGGCAAGGAGCAATTCCCAGGGAAAGGAAACGTAGGTGTGGTAATTACAGGCGAACGGTTCCAGAGCTCAGGTATAACTGGGAATTTTTCAGGGACCCACCAGACACCGATGGTTCATTGAGCACCCGGGGCTGTGTTTTAGTAGAGGGGTAAACAACCCCTAACAACAGGAGACTCTAGACCCGTTCCATCGTATATTTTAAGAGATCCCAGAAGGCCTTGAGCTGCAGAAAACCCAGGCCTCAGCCAGCCCTGGAGCTGGACAAACCCGGGAACGCCCAGGAGTGAAGCCCTGCCCTGCGGAAGCCCCGAGTCGGGAGGTGAAACCTCGTGCATGCGTTTGCGGAATGCCGTTCACCACTGGGCCCACACCTGGGCCCGCTGGTCTACCTCCCCTCACCGCCCAGCTGAGCTCCGGTGCTGACAGCTCCGGGGAGGACGTTCGAAATGAAATTTCTTTTCTCACCCTCCCTGTCTTTTACGGAGGAGCGACTGCATTTACTGAGAGCTGGTTGGATTGTGTCAGCAGCTGAAGCAACTGTGTTGATTGCCCGGACGGCTCAGTCAGGGCAGCTTCCATTTCTATTATTAAATGTGGAGGGGCTTCAAGAGGCCCCAGGCACAAATCCTTCCACAGGGGGTGGGGGTGGGGGTGAGGGGTGGGGGGAGAAGGGGATCTGCTCATCCGAGGGGCCATACTCAGCACTCAGCGGCTCCAATTAAGCCCTGATTACATACCTGAGCCTGCTGCTTTCCGAGGTCATCAACCCTCTCTCGCTGTTTCGTTGAAAGCGTCTCAAGCTCTGGGAAGGAAACAGCAGATGTGCACAAAATCAATAGGCACACCCTCCACTGGGACAAGTGCACTGAACTCCAGATCAGACCTCTCGGCACCAGAGGAGGAACTGGGGGCGGGAAGCAGAGATGGGGAGACAAACACAAAAAGCAAGCATCACAGGGCTCCCTTCGAAGCAGGAGAGCCAGCAGCTCGTGCAAACACTGCCAGGACTCATGGCTGTAATTCTGGAAAACTCTCCTGCGTGAAGAGGCTGTCTTGAGAGTGTTGAGTTTGTTTCTAAAGATCTCGTTGCCTTCTTCGTTCATGAAGAGCCACAGCTAGAATTCGGATGAAAAACACTGACTTAGGTTGCAGCGTTGACCCTCTTTAGAGTTTTCCAAGTACCGAAGGGTTTTGCTGCTGCCTTCAAGGTGGAGGGAGGTCATCCGGGCAGGGTCTCACCCAGAAGCAGCGCCACTCAGGACAGAACTGAAGCATTGCAACCAGGTTGCCCCACCCCGCTGGGAGTGGGCAGCCGGATGACTCCTCACCTGAGTGTGGTGGCAGATTAACGGCCCCTAAAGATGCTCATGTCCTCATCCCTGGGCCTGTGGGTATGTTACCTTACCTGGCAAGAGGGAATTCACCGATGGGATTAAGGATTTTGAGATGGAGAGGTTTTCCTGAGTAACTGGAGATGCCCAATCTAATCACTGGGATGGTTACAAGAGGAAAGCAGAAGGGACAGACAGAGAGATATGAGGACAGAATAGAGGTTCCAGGGAGGGAGGAGGAGAGACCAAAGACGCTATACCACTGGCTCTAAAGGTGGAGGAAGAGACCACAAGCAACAAAATGCAGATGACTTCTGGAAGCTGGAAAAGTCAGGAAAACACCTCAGAGACGTCAGAAGGAACCAGCCCTGCCGAACCCTTATTTCAGGGCTTCCGACTCCCAAAACCGGAAGATTGGAGGTTTCCATGGCAACTGAAACTGGGTATGTGGTCATCTATTACACAGCAGTAGAAAACTAACACACTGAACAACCCAGAGGAAAGCCAAGTGCGTCTAGAAACCATGCATCAGTCTGATTGAAGGAAACGTTTGGCCCTGTCTTCCAAATGTTTCTGCAAATAAAGAGCATACAAACCATGACCTCGAGGACATGCACTTCCTCACCTTGTAACGGCTAACACAAGAGACTCCTTTCCAAGTCCTGAAGTTCCAGAGGTACTTCTTAAGGTAAGAATTCAGGGATAACAAGATGACTAGAAATTAGAAAAATCAACGTTTCCAGACCCAAGTTTCTATGGAGATATGCATTGTGGAGACAAATAGTGTGTTCTTATTCCATCATCTTGTCATCTGAAGGGCCATACTCAGCACTCAGTGGCTCCAATTAAGCCCTGATTACATACCTGAGCCTGCTGCTTTCGGAGGTCATCCATGATGTAAGAATCCTAATTAACAAAGAGGGGAATATGCAAATTGACCATCACACCATCAAAGATAGTGGCGCCCACAGCCAAAGCGGGGTTTCTGTAACACAAGATGGCTGTGCCCACAGCAGAGGCCAAGTTCCCATAACAAGTCTTAAGGAGCAATCAGCAGGGGCCTGAGGCTGCATGGTGCTGGGCTGGGGCAGAGGACCTGAGGCTGCACCCTACCAGGCAGGGTTTGATAGGAGACCTGAGGCTGCACCCACTGCCTGGCAGGGTGGGGGCCTGTTGGGTCTGGATCTCACCCAATGGGGGTGGGGCCAGCTGGGTCTGGGTCTCATGTGATTTTTGAAGTGATTTTAAGGATGGGTCTGTGGGGGCTTGACTCTGGGTCCCGCAGCATGCCCCATACTCTGACAGGAGGAAGATTTTCATATACATTTTACTAATTTTCCCTCATCTCTGACACTTCTTTTATGGAGAAAGGGCAAATAGCAATATTAAAATATTTCCTCTCATTAATCCCCTTTTAATGTGCACGAATTTTGTGCACCAGGGCACAAACAAAAACGCTTGCATGCAAACAGCTCACAGTCTCTCTCAAGAGGCTGCATTTTTATTTCTGCTTCCAGCCTTCCTACTATCTGATATTTCACAGCTGGGTAAAAGTTTAGCAAATGCCTGTCTCGCCCGACACCAGCTTCCTTCCCACACACGTGGCAGACATCACTAGTTGATCATGCGCAGCCCTTCAGGCTGGATGCAGTCTCCTAATTCTCAACACAGCCTCTCACCATCAAGGCCAGAGCTGGACTCCCAAGGAAGCCAGCGTGCCAATCCTGGGATGACGCAGTGTCTATGGACATCTACGAATGCTAAACATTGTCAAAGATGTTCCATCGGGGTGTTCTCCCCCTCCGTGGCCTTCAAAATGAAAGTCCTTCTGGTCAGCACCATCAACTCGGAGTTCTAAAGAGGTGGCGGAGAAGCAGCCTGCCACAGGTGAGGAGGAACAGGCTGGCCTGGCCAGTAGGGTGCTTCCTAATTGGGAGCCAGGTGGAGATTCTTGCTCGGCCCAGCAGGGTGGGGCTGAGAGAGGAAGAGGAGGGAGGAGAGAGGAGAGGCAGCAAGCAGCTGAAGATGCACTTCCCAACCTGACAGCGTGGCCCAGGGCCAGCTCCCCGCTAACGCATGACAGCGGGGTTTCCTGCTTCATGACCACATCCATCCTCCCCTCTGGTTCATGGGCCTCCTGTGACACCCTGTGCTAAGGGCTGGCGAATCATTTCAGTTGCCATGGAAACCTCCGGCCTCATCTAGTGGTATCATTAGGATTTGAGTGAGCTACACCGTACTACTGTGGTCCATCGGTTGTAAAGGTTAGAGCATCCCAGGGCTCACGGTCTCCGCTGAAGTCGTGATTTTTCATGAAGGCATGTTTGCGCCGTTGCTAGGGAAGACTGCCCTGGGATTTGGCTGGAGGGGCAGAGGGTTTATTTCACAGCATCTCCTGCAGAGGAGAATCGGATTGCAGGCTTCTAGAATGTGAATGTCACAATGCAGTCTGATATGCGCCTTCCTGAGGTTCCCCCTCCACGTCCCAGGGAACAAAAGGCAGCCAGGTAACTGGCAATTAGACCCGGTGCATGGAAAGAGGAAAGGAAAGGACATGCGTGCACGCTGCCCTAGAGTATCTTATTTCCCCCCCTCATTATTTAGATACTAAAATTGAAGCAGAATGTTGGGCTGGATCATTCATAAAACTGCAATCATTCATGTCTCACATTCGAAACTAAATAATATCAAACTTGGGAACATATTAAAATACATTATGAAAAACCCCCAAGATGATTGTAGATATCAACAATGATGTAGAACCATCTTTAGGAACAACAGTGTTCACATTTTAAGTGAAGAAGCACTTTCCAAAACTACACAATACGATGCAATTTTTAGTGATTAGTGTGTGTGTGTGTGTGTGTGTGTGTGTGTGTAAAAGCTGAGAATTAAGTAAACAGGAAGTGGTTAAAGGATGGAAAAGGTAAAGGTGTTGTTTTACTTTTTCTGTATTTTCTGAATTTTTTGCTGAGAAAAAAAAACATCCCTTTTGTAAAGTGGGAAAAAGTAAGCCCTTTTAATGTTCAAAAAGTTTAGTACCTATAATAAGCCTGTTTATAATAGCAAGCACGTTAAGCTATAATAATAGACAAGAGAAAGGTGACTAAACATGCTCTCTGCTCCCCTTTATTACACGGATGCTCACTGCCAGAAACTAGATGGGTGTGTGCCCCTAACTCAGTTCTTCAGATTCATTTCCATCATCATTACCATCATCATCATTATAGTTATCACCTTCACCATCATCATGGCTATGATCATCATCATAATCACCACCACCATAATTATCATCACCACCACCGTTATCATTATCATCGTCATCACATCACCACCCTCATCATCACCATCATCATTATCACCAATATCACCACGATGACCTCCAGGCCCACCACGATTAATTCTCTTAATAATGGCACTCACCAAGCATCAACCTTCTCCGGTTGTTCCTGCATCCTGGGAAGCCCTCTGGCTAAGACTTCATGTATTAAAATTCTATCAGCTGAAGAAAATAGGCTTTTCCCAGGAACTGGTAAGGATCCTATTGTGTGGCCCAAACCTGTTCTGCTCCCTGATACGTGAGAAACTGTTACATTTCCTCTCTGTTTCGCCAGCATTTCTTGCTGGGACAAAGGGAAGGGGAGAGAAAAATAAGAGCTGTGGCTCCACATAAGTCATCACGTTTGGAAACGGAGGCAGACGTCCTCAGTAAAGTGAGTGGAAGACAGGGATGGGCACTGTTGGGAGCAGGAATAAAATGTGTGGGAGGGGAGTCCTGGAAAGGACTAGAATTTTTTGGAAATCAACTGAGCATTTGGCTTGAACATGGTGCACATTATTTGCACCCCAAAAACCCTTTCTGGGCTGAAACCGGTTTGGCTCAGTGGTAGGGCGTCGGTCTGCAGACTGAAAGGTTCCAGGTTCGATTCCGGTCAAGGGCATGTACCATGGTTGCAGGCACAACCCTGGTAGGGAGTGTGCAAGAGGCAGCTTGGTCGATGTTTCTCTCTCATCAACATTTCTAGCTCTCTATCTCTTTCCCTTCCTCTTTGTAAAAATATCAATAAAAAATATATTTTTTTAAAAAACCCTTTCTGGGCTCTTAGCATTTAGAGTGAGGAAGCCTTTTCTTGGGAGCTTGTGTGATGCTTGTCAAGTGTGTGAATGTGTGTGTGCATGTGTGCGCACGCGCAATTCTATTTTATTTATTTTTTAAAATATATTTTATTGATTTTTACAGAGAGGAAGGGAGAGGGATAGAGAGTTAGAAACATCGATGAGAGAGAAACATCCATCAGCTGCCTCTTGCACACTCCCCACTGGGGATGTGTTCATAACCAAGGTACATGCGCTTGACCGGAATCAAACCTGGGACCTTCCAGTCCGCAGGCCGATGCTCTATCCACTGAGTCAAACTGGTCAGGGCATGTGATTCTATTTAAATATTTCCAAACTCGCCGAAACCGGTTTGGCTCAATGGATAGAGCATCGGCCTGGGGACTGAAAGGTCCCAGGTTCGATTCCAGTCAAGGACAAGTACCTTGGTTGCGGGCACATCCCCAGTAGGAGGTGTGCAAGAGGCAGCTGAACCATGATTCTCTCTCATCATTGTTTCTAACTCTCTATCCCTCTCTCTTCCTCTCTGTAAGAAATCAATAAAATATATATTTTTTAAAATAAAAAATAAATGTTTCCAAACTCATCACACACACACACATACACACACACACAAACACACACACACACACACACTCACACACGCACACCCAGAGCCATCTTTCTTTAAGAAAATGATGCAAGGAAATTATTCATTGTGGTTTGGATCCTGGGCAGCAGGACAATGAGCCGCCCACGGTGCGGTAGCCAGATGTCCCCTTTGGGCACAGCCCTGTTCCTGCTGGTCTTGGTGAACGGTCGGAACGTGGGCCAGAGCTCAAGAGCAGGGAGCACAGCACCGAAGAGCCAAGCGGGCTGCTGGCAGAGGCGGCTGGGGGAGAGGTCTTAAGCATGCATGGCTGAGAACACTGGGGAGCAGGCACCTTCACATCTAGACATGGTGTCAATGGCAGAAATGCTGCAGAAAAAGGCAGGTTTCAGAATAAGACAAGGCAGCCATGTAGAGGATAAATACTGAATAAATTGGTATTATTTGCCTTTGGTGCATGGGATTTGAATGTGCTTCCGGGGTGTTTGGTTTTTATACAATATTGTGAAAAGTAATAGGTCAAATATATATACATATTTGACCTATTCGTGCATTGGGGGGAAGGAGGGTCCCCTCAGCCCAGCCTGCGCCCTCTCACAGTCTGGGACCCCTCAGGGGATGTAGCAGTGTGCCCAGTAGCAGGCAGCCAGGGGAGGAGCAGAACTGGGGCTGGGAGCCATGACACTCGCCTTCACCACTGTGCTCACCAGTCATAAACCCGGCTTCTGGCTGAGTGGCACTCCCCCTGCGGGAGCGCACTGTCCACCAGGCAGCAGCTCCTACACTGAGCTTCTGCCCCCTGATGGTCAGTGTGCATATAGCAACTGTCCAACCAGTCATTCTGGTCGTTCTGGTCATTCTGGTTGTTCAGTCATTCCGATAGTTCTGTCCTAAAAGGTTGCAGGCATACATATACATATACATATACATATACATATACATATACATATACATATACATATACATATACATATACATATATATAGTGAAAAGAAATAGGTCAAATATATATAAACTATAAACTAGAGGCCTGGTGCACAACATTTGTGCATTGGGGGAAGGGTCCCTCAGCCCGACCTGTGCCTTCTTGCAGTCCAGGACCCCTTGGGGGATGTCCGCCTGCCAGGCAGGGAGCGGGCCTAAGCCAGCAGGCAGACATCCCGCAGGGGTCCTTAGCACTGCCGCAGAGCTGGGAGAGGTTCCCGCCACCACAGCTTTGCTTGCCAGCCAGAAGCTGGGCTTGCTGCTCCTTAGTGATGCCTCTCCCACCCCCACCCCTGCTTTTGCCAGTCATGAGCCGGGCTTCTGGCTGAGCGGTGCTCTCCCTGTGGGAGCACACTGACCACCAGGGTGCTATGTTGAGCATCTGCCCCCAGATGGCAAGTGCCCATCATAGGTCATTCTGCCGGCTAGTCCATTTGCATAGTAAGGTTTTATTATATAGGATGCTCTTATTGGGGGGACAGGCCACACTCTGCCTCCCCTAGTTCTTTACCTTTTTTCATCAGCCCACTCCCATCCCTTCCTCACCTCCATGCTGGTGCTTGTGCCCAGACATCAGGAAGACAAAGGCAGGAGTGGACGCTACTCCAGATGCCAAGCTCCACCCCTTTGTGGAGCACTATCCAGACCCACCAGTTCTGCCTCCATCAGAGGAAGGGGCAACCCCTGCCCCTGTGAGGAGGGGGCACTCATGTTCCTGAAGGCCAGACAAACTGGCCCTTCATTCTCATCAGGTCTTTGACCCCATCCGCCCATGCTCTTACCATTATCATGTCCAGCAGTGGAAAGTTGAACAAGCTGAGCCAGATGCCCACTACAAGGTCTCCATGGATGCATTTAGAGATGCCCGTTTGTAGTACTTGCTGATATCTGAAATTATGGGCATGATGTTTTATGCTATAGGCACACATAACTGTTTAGCAAAACAAAAACTGGTCTCAAATACAAATTGCATTCAAAAGTCAATACAGCCGAAACCGGTTTGGCTCAGTGGATAGAGCATCAGCCTGCGGACAGAAGGTCTCAGGTTCAATTCCGGTCGAGGGCATGTACCTTGGTTGCGGGCACATCCCCAATGGGGGTTGTGCAAGAGGCAGCTGATGGATGATTCTCTCTCAACGATGTTTCTAACTCTCTATCCCTCTCTCTTTCTGTAAAAAAAAAAAATCAATAAAATATATATTTTTTTAAAAATCAATAAAATATATATATATTTTTTAAATGGGCAATCATTTCTTTGATCTCCATTTCGAATGTGACATTTCCCAAGGAGAAAGCCCGGCCAACATGAATAAATAGGGCATTGCATCTAACACTAAAGCCAACATTATGAATTAGGTGCTTCCTTCCGCCCATGGCCTCTCCTTTGCATGTGGGAATAGCTCTGCACATTGTGAAGATTAATAGGTCACGACTAATGCCCGTGGAGTATGGACACATAGGTGCACAAGGAATGCAGCCTTGATGGGAAGGAGAGCCACAAGTAAGAAGGCTGCATGGGTTCAACACAGTTAGAATGAAAAGAAAGGAGACAGTCAAAGGCAGATTGGTATCTAAAGAGAAATGGTCAATGTAGACAAGATTTGCGGATGATAAGGAGGGAAATATGCCAAGCAGAAGCCTGCTCATTAATTCCAAGCCGAAACTACAGCTGTTAGGAAGAAATTAGAGACATTTCTGGGGAGCTTTATACCTGCAGGTGCATATACCTTCCTTGTGTTACAAGGAATGGGAACATCCAAGAACCCTCAGTGATCAGAACACACTTGTCTTCTTACTCCAAATAGTAAAGAGAAAAGTAGAAAATAAGAGATTGATTTTAAATCCATCGTTGAAACTTTTCCTGACTGTTAAACTTTGCTTTCTTATTCCCAAGGTGAATATAGTATATAAATTTTGTTCTGTAATCATTATTGTAATTGGTCTCTAGGTGGATCTTGAAATATAAAAATCAACAATATCAATAAACAATGCTATTTTATATGGGTTTTATTTTTCCTGGAGTACTCTGTCTATCTATCTATCTATCTATCTATCTACCTTGTAATGTTTGCTTTTATCAGATCTTCACCATCATCTAATGTTTCAAGAGCATTTTCAAATATACAAAATCATTTTTCTTCTCTTATCTTTATGGAGCCCTTTGCTCTAGATCAATGTTTCCCAAACTTCTCCCATGATGAGAATCACCTGGTAGAGTTGTTAAAATACAGGTTCCTGAATCCCAACTAAGAGCACTAGTTAAGTATACAATTTTACCTATATGTTCCCAAAAATTCTAGTTTAGCACTTCTTAGTTGGGATTCGGGAATCTGTATTTTAACAACTCCACCAGGTAATTCTCATCATGAGAGAAGTTTGGGAAACTTCTAGACTAATCTCTAATTCTGTTGCAAAGCTATCAACCTGGATAAAATCTACTCTTCATGCATCTTAAGTCTTCTCTTGTTTTGCTGGAGCACATCCTTTTATAGCTTTGCTTTGAATTAAAACAGAGTTTTTGCATAATCTGTCCTCACACTTGGTTGATCTTTTTTTTTTTATTGTAGAATTCTGGGCTGTAAATCACTTACCTTAGAATTTAGAAGATATTCCTCCTTGTCTTACGTGTTGCTTATAAGAATTCCACAGGCAGTCTGACTCTGATCCTTTGTAGGTGAATAGTTTTTACTCTCTGGAGGCTTCCAGAATCTTCTATAGTTGGCATATTTTGAACCTTTACTACAATGTGCCTCAATCTTGTCTTTCTTGTGCTTTATGCTAAGACCGGAGGATGACATCAGAAGACATTTACCTTCTTCAGCTCTCGAAAATAATCTTGTGATATTCCTTCAAAAACTGATTCCTCTGTGTTTTCTTCAAGCTCTCTCTTTCTGGAAATTCTCTTCAATTGTCTTTTAGCCATTAAATGGATCTTTGTTGTTTTTTTTAGGTACTTGCACATAAAAAAATTTATCCCTTTATTTTGTCTTTGGTCTCAGTTTATAAGAGATTCCCTTGATTTCACTGTTAAACCTTGTGTTGAATTTTGTAGTTTGAAAATATTTTTCCCCCACAAAATCATTCTTATTCTCTGATACCCTTTAAAAAATCTTATTTACCTATTATGCATTTGATGCCAACTCAAATTTCTCTGAGGACACCAATTAGGGTTTTCTAAAATACCCGTTATTCCTTGAATTATTTGTTTCATCCTGGGTCATCTTCGGCTTGTTTATCTTTTGCCTTTCTCCTTCAGCTAAGATGTCCGTGGCCCCCTGCTGTCCATTTATATTTTAAAATACTGCCAGGGCAGGCTGTGAGCTCTGTTTGTAGAGGAGGCCTCACCTGGAAGCTGTCTGTCCAGCCAGCAGGAGCAGGACAGAAACAAGCCATACCACTGGGGCCCCAGAATGCACTGCTTCTTCCCAGGCACTTTGCTCAGTTTCCTTCATGATGAATGCTTTGCTTTGCTTTTTTTTTTTTTTTTTTTTTTTTTTGCCTGAGGGGTAAACATCTGCCTGTTGTCTCTTCCATGCTCATAGGGTAGGAAGGAAGTTGCCTGGGCTCAGCTCTGGCTTCAGTCTCCCACACCTCACCCCCACCCCCCAGTGTACCTGAGAGCAGAGCCTCTGTGGGAGTCCAGGGCACCCAGGTGAGCGGTCTGGAGGCTGTTTGGTTACAGTCCCCTCTGGACTTCCCTCCCCCGGATTTACAGTCACTGTGAGTCCACTCGCTCTCACCTCCAGGAAACGTGTAGAGAGCTGTCCTCAATGATGGTCCCGCCAAATGGCTTTGTGACTGTGAGCAAATCTACGTTTTATTCCTTTACGCTCTCTTTAATAGGGTTTGAGAGGAAGAGAAAAGAAACGTATGTACCCAGCCTCTCATTCTGAACGAGAAGCCATTTTGAAGTAATGAATGCCTCCAAAAGGAATGAGATTTAATTATTCAAAAAAAAAACAATTAAAATAACATTTCCATTCAATGACATTTTCTCAGCTACCACTTTGTTCAAGGTGTGGTGCTGGACCAATAAGGGGATTTACAAAATGGTGGCATTAGCTGAAACCGGTTTGGCTCAGTGGATAGAGCGTCGGTCTGCGGACTGAAAGGTCCCGGGTTCGATTCCAGTGAAGGGCATGTACATTGGTTGCGGGCATATCCCCGGAAGGGGGTGTGCAAGAGGCAGCTGGTCGATGTTTCTCTCTCATCAATGTTTCTAGCTCTCTATCTCTCTCCCTTCCTCTCTGTAAAATATCAATAAAATATATATTTTTTTAAATGGTGGCATTAGAGGATTGGTCCTGGCCCCAAAGGAATTTATATTCTGCGACAAGTGACAGATGATTATCAACACGCTCTAATGGTACATTTGACTCTATGTTGACTTTAAGAAATGAACAAGTCTGCCCGGCCAGTGTGGCTCAGTGGTTGAGCATTTACCTACAAACCAGGAGGTCATGGTTCCATTCCCTGGACACATGCCCAGGTTTCGAGCTCAATCCCCAGTAGGGGGCATGCAGGAGGCAGCCAACCAATGACTCTCTTTCATCATTGATGTTTCTATCTCTTCTTCTCCCTTGGGCTCTAAGATCAATATAAATATAATTTTTAAAAAAGAAATGAACAAGTATATCTGAATACGCCTACGTATGATGTTGAGGGCAAACATTCTAATTTGGCTGCAAAAGTAGGTCTGGATTTCCAGAAAGAAAGAAAAAAAATGACAGAATGGCAAAAAAGCAGTAAAGACAGAAAAGATGGCATTCCAGGGATAGAAGAGGCTTCGCTCTGGGTAAGCCGAGGGAATCCATGGCTTTTAAATTAGTGAAAGGAAATCTGATGGTGGTGGGGAGTCTACTATTCGTTATACTCTTTGCAACCAAATTAGAATGTCGCGATAAAGTCCTCACTCAGGCACGCTCTGTTATATTTTGTCATTCCTTAGAGTCAGCCTGCAGTCAAATGCACATTGTGATCCTCTGGTGAAAAGTATGATTTTATTTATGAGGGTCACACTACAAACAATAGTCAATAGTATTATTTAGGGGTGTGATGACTTAGAGGGGGCATAAATGAGGCCTTTGGGGGCAGAGCATGTTTTATTTCTTGACCTGGGTGTAGTTTACGTGGGTATGTTTACTCTAGGAAATTTCATCCAGCTGAATTCATAGGGTTTCTAACCCACATTTCAACAACACATCTGTTAGGAAAAAGAGGACACAGTAGTTCATAAGCCTTCTCTTTAGAGTGGATTGCAAGAGGAAAAGCTAGAGCAGCCATTGCCAATGGGTGACCACAAGAACGTGTAAAACAGTGGTGCTCCACCTTCCTAATGCTGTGACCCTTTAATACAGCTCCTCATGTGGTGGTGGCCCCCAAACATAAAGTTGTTTTTGTTGCTACTTCATAGCTGTAATGTTGCTACTCTTATGAATCATAATGTAAACATCTGTGTTTTCTGGTGGTCTTAGGCGACCCTGCTAGTGGTTCTCAACCTGTGGGTCGCGCCAGGTTGAGAACCACTGCTGTAAACAGTCCCTATTTCCAAGGAATTCCAGGTCTTTACTCAAATAGAGTAATGACCAGGAATTCCTTGGAAATAGGGACTGTTGATTACAGGATTTCCGGGATCTGGAATAATACCTGGCCCATGGTAGGTGTTCAATATGTGTTTGTAGGAGGGAGAGAGAAGAAGAAAGAAAAGGAAGGAGGGAAGGAAGGAGGGAGAGAGGGAAGGAAGGAGGGAGGGGAGAAGGAAGGGAGGGAGGGAAAAAGAAAGGGAGAGAGGGAGGGAAGGAAGGAAGGAAGGAAGGAAGGAAGGAAGGAAGGAAGGAAGGAAGGAAGGAAGGAGAAAGGAAAAAGGGGAGAGAGGGAGGGAAGGAGAGATGAAAGAAGGAAAGGAAGGAGGGAAGGAGGGAAGCAAGGAGAAAGGAAAAAGGGGAGATAGGGAGGGAAGGAGGGAAGGAAGAAAGGAAGGAAGGAAGGAAGGAAGGAAGGAAGGAAGGAAGGAAGGAAGGAAGGAAAAAAGAGGGAGGAAGGGAGATAGGCAGGTAGGGAGGAATGAGACCTTTATGTACTCATTCCAGTTGGAGCCACTGGATCCAGAGATTTTTTAGTTTTGTCACCACAGCATTACCTAATTAATACACTTCCCGTGAGCTCGCACAACTAATGTGCACACATCCATCAACAGCAGACATTGCCCCTCTCCCAGAGCATGAACTTGTTGAGGTTGGGATTGCTTCTTTCCACCTTAAACAGTCCTTGGATCGGAACAGGTTCTCACTGAAGACATGTTGACTGGAGTCATCCTCACTCTCATGTATCCATCACTGTGGTTTGCATACGGCAGGCACGGGCCCAGTATAATGGAGGATTGATTGCTGCAATGGCCAAGAGGTTATAAACAGGCCCTAACCGGTTTGGCTCAGTGGATAGAGCAGCGGCCTGCGGATTGAAGGGTCCCGGGTTCGATTCCGGTCAAGGGCATGTACATTAGTTGCAGGCACATCCCCAGTAGGGCATGTGCAGGAGGCAGCTGATCGATGATTCTCTCTCAAGGATATTTCTAACTCCCTATCCCTATCTCTTCCTCTCTGTAAAAAATCAATAAAATATATATATTTTTAAAAGAGGTTATAAACAGGAGAGACAAATATCAGTGGATTTTCCTAGAAGTTTGCTGAAACCCCACTGAAAACACCAGCTAGTCTGTGCTTGCTGTGGGCATATGGGTGGGTTCTCCCCCTCCTCCCCGCCCTTCCCCCGACCCCACCCTGAAACCCTTCCTAAGGCTTTGTCTCCTTCCCACTTGCCCAGGGAGCCAGTGCTGCTTGTGAGAATGCGGCTCCCAGGTCAGGACCAGGAGCTGGGGAGCCGCCATCCGTTCGGCAGGCTGAGCTTTCATTACTGCCTGGGAGCGGACTGTGCCTTCCACCCCCCCCCCCCCACCACCCAGCTCAACCAGCCACGGCAGCCTCTCCCGCCAGCCCGGGCGGCCCAGCGCTCCCTTCCCGGGCGTCCCGGGGAGATGGAGAAGGTTACTCGGTTACTCAGAGAAGGAGCAGCTGGAACGGCTTCCCCGAGGGGGTAGCATCCTCGGGCCTGCGGAGCAACTTGCAGCGTTTCTTTATGCATTTTTAATCAATTCTAAGCTACTTACAAATATGTGCAATTACTTCCTGCACTTCGCGTTGTAATAAGATGTAATGGCTCTGCCTCAGTCCTCCGGTGAGCTTGATAACCTGGCTCTAGGAGTTACCATTTCACTCCGAGGAGAAGGAGGGTAAAAACAAATGGGCTCTTCTTTTTGGGGCAGGGGGCTAAGGGGGAAGGGAATCAGAATATTTCCCCTTCAAGTGCCCTGAATATGAGAGAACAGAATGCCTCACTTACTGGCCACATAGTCTCTGGTTAAAATACAGAGCGGAAACAGCCCAGACAGCAGAAACTCTCGCGTTAACACATTTTACAGATTCTCATAAGCAGAGAGGCCGGGGGCACCCACAGAGCCCATCTGGTCCATTTGCAAGTGTTTCTATAGGGAACGTCCTCCAAGTGTCCTTGACCAAGAGAATGTCTCCCGGCCCTGCAACCACCCGGAGGAGCCGCCGTTTGCGCCATCCAGCTACCTGCTGACCAGGTCCTGTGATGGAGAGTAACAGCCACAGCGGCTATCCGCTGCTCAAAGCGCCATGGACATCGGCACACAAGCCCCGGGAGGGAGGGCTGACCGCCCCGCCCATTGCAGGCGAAGACACGCGAGGCAGCGTTGGCCTCATTCTCTTAGGGAGCCTGGGGGAGCTGCAGCGGGGTGCTGACTGAGGAGAGCCCGGGCCCCTCAGAATCCAGGCCTGCTGCTGCTGCAAACCTGCTGACCTCACTCTCTGCAGACAGAGAAGTCCCGCCCCTTCCGTCACAGAGCTAGCACCAGCTCAGCCTCGCCTGCTTTTCAGTGAAAGCACACGCGTGAGTGAGCACAAGGCACGTGGGAGACTGTGATCACCCTGAGCCGCCCGCCCGGGACCTTCCTCTGTGCAGGACCGAGTGGCTGCGTGGCTGACCGGGGGAGGCAGGGACACAGGCAGAAGGCCCGGGTCCTAGCTGCCATCACTGAGTTGCTATGCAACAAGCTAGCCAACACGCAGCTCACGTTCTTTATCTAAGAACTCAGGGGTTCTCACAGGTTCCCTTTCAGCTTCACCACCTGTGGACTTACATGACAGCCATCTCCTCAGCGTCATCAAGTGGTGGTGGGAGTCACAGGAAACCGAGGTCTTTTCCTGCACGGAGTCTAGTTTCTCAGTGTGCAGTGGCATCGCTGTGACCAAGGTCCAGACTCAGAGCCCCTCCTCAGATGAGCCCTGAAGCAGAACAGGTTTCTGCTTCCCGTCCCAGAAGAATGTTCTACCGCCAGAGCCACCTCCTTCCTCTCCCCACCAAGGGTTCCTCCCGCAGGACGGAAGTGGGAGCTGCTTCTCCACGAAGGCCAGATTAGCCCCGGGATCCAAACCCCTTCAACCTGGAAGGCCCGAATGGGGTCCAGGAGCTCCTGACAGGTACAGCCCCTGCTCTTGTCCACGTGCCTTCTACCACTGAGCCACCGCGTGTGGCTTGCAGCCTGGAGGCAGCCATGGTCACGATCAGGAATGACTCCTACAGCATTGTGGGAACTGCCCTTAGTTCCCAAGATGGAAGGCCCTAACCCCACTCCCAGGAAGTAAGGCCCCCACTCCCAGGAAGTCCCCCACCCCGGGCGTCCCGTGTAAGGGGCAGACCTGGCAGTTGGGCAGCTCAAGGCTGCATGAGTAGCAAGAACACCTCTAAATATTTTTCTCAGGAAGTGAGGTGCGGGTTAAGGTAACTGACAACCACATTCTGAGCTGTTGAACTTCAACTTTGGTTCATTTTCTTTTTATCTATTTAGATTCAGAATGGTTTTTACATATCTCTGCTTTGATATTGTGGTAGATAGAGTTTTAGAGGGCAACCAAATTCTTCTTATTTGTGAGTTCTCCTTGTGAGTTCTCTTGGGGTATGGCATCACTGCTACCACCCCCTCCCCAATGCAAAACAACATACCTACTTCATGGTCCTTTCTCTCTGGCTCCCACATTTATAAAATGCTGGTCATAGAAGTCCTTTTCCCCGGAACCAGATCTCAAATGTCATGGCTGTACCGTCAGCATCCACACATTGAGCAGTTCCCCTGCATTTCATTCTTATGTAGACAACCTAAATTACTGTACAGTACTAGTCAGTCTAGGTAGTACTGATCAGTCTAGGGAGTACATGGCCCTGCTAATATATCTAATACACTAACCTAGTACATCATGTGTAGGGTGGTATAAAAGTTAGAGCTTTGGTGCCAATGTCATTGTGCCTCCATCTCCCAACTAAAAATGCTAGGAGCCATGCCACAGGGTTGTGTGCAGCTTAAGTGAGAAAGTAAACTTCCCAACACCTGCAAGATCCCCATCATGCAGGCTGCAAATGCTCTTTTCCTATTTCAGCCTGCATGTTGGGGATCTTGAAGAAGAATAGGGTTTTCATAGTGTGTGTGTGTGTGTGTGTGTGTGTGTGTGTGTGTGTATGTGTGGTAAGTGGGAAGTTCCTGGCTGAAGGAAGTTTCTGGTCAAAACCTGGAAGAAAGACAAAGAAGGTCCAATCTGTGTGACAATGTGAAGAGCAAGCTGACTGACTGACTGAGAACCTTGGAAAGTTGAGTGAGGAGATAGGGTGGGGGCTGAGGGCCAAATTAGAGGGGTTTAGAGGAGATGGATGGCAAGAAAGGACTTTGACTTAGTAGGAAAGGCATACACTAATCATTATCACCGTCACCATCATCCCCACCATCATCACCATTACCAGCATCACCTTCATTCTCATCACCACCAGCATCACCATCACCATCACCGCCATCTCTCCACCATCACCATCATCGCTTTCTTCTTCTTTCCTCCTCTTCTCTCCTCCTGTCTCCCTCCCTTTTCCTCCTCCTTCGTCATCTTTATCGTCAGCCTCCTCTTCTTCCTTGTCTCCTTCACCATCATCAGCATAGATAAGATGTAATAAGCCTTTTCTATGTGCCAGACACGGAGCTAAAAGCTTTCTCCGTTACCGAGGAGACAAGACAGTAGGGCCCGGTTCCTAAAGCACTTTTCATGCTACATCAATCTAGCTCCTTGTTAATTACGTGTAATCACCTGTGTCTGTGTTCTGTAGGCCACTCTCTTTTCCTTTTTAACATTTTTAGTTGAAACAAAATGGTTAAGCTTCTGCTTTGTGGCACTTCTTTTTTTTAAAATATATATATTTTATTGATATTTTATAGAGAGGAAGGGAGAGAGATAGAGAGTTAGAAACGTCGATGAGAGAGAAAACATCGACCAGCTGCCTCTTGCACACCCCCTACCAGGGATGTGCCCGAAACCAATGTACATGCCCTTGACCGGAATCGAACCTGGGACCTTTCAGTTCGAAGGCCGACACTCTACCACTGAGCCAAACCGGTTTTGGCTGCTCTATGGGGCCAATGGTTCGTTGACCTGGGGAGCTGCCGTGTCTCAGAGAGGAGAGCATGAGCACTGATAACAGGTAAGTGCCCTCGTGGAGCTGGCCACCGGCTCTGCGCTGCGGGGGTGGGAGAACGCTTCCCGGAGATGGCGATGTTGCCCTGAACCCTACAGGGAGGGGGAGGGGGGATTTAGCAAATGGCTGGAATGAGGAGAAATGGAAGGAGCTGGGGAAATACCTGGAGGGTGGGAACAGTGTGGGCACTCAAGTGGGAATCAGAAAACAAAGTTGAGATGGTGCAGAAGGGCCAAGGGTAGAGGAGCAGCGTCTGAATTTCTCAGCTGGCTACCTGCCTGAGGCCCCGGCGTCAATGAGGATGGCGTGAGGCGGACGCCTGCAGGTGGGGAAACGTGAGCGCAGATCCACTTCCCGCTCTCTCCACCCTCACGTGCGAGGCAGTGGGATATGGACGATGATTTCCCGCCTGCGTTTCTCCGGAAACCAAGTGCGTCGAGAGAAACAAGTAATCACCTCCTCCCACCATTTGGCCTCTCCATCTCAGACTGATTTTTCACTTAATAGCGACCAAACGCTTTATTTTTTTATTTTTTTAAATATAGTTTATTGATTTTTTACACAGAGGAAGGGAGAGGGATAGAGAGTTAGAAACATCGATGAGAATCATCGACCAGCTGCCTCCTGCACACCCCTTACTGGGGATGTGCCCGCAACCAAGGTACATGCCCTTGACCGGAATCGAACCCGGGACCTTTCAGTCTGCAGGCTGTCACTCCATCCAGTGAGCCAAACCGGTCTTGACACATCCAAATGCTTTAAATCACCCACTTGGGTCCTCTGCATAAAGGAATGTGGTCATGAAGTTGAACTTCATGCATACGGTAATTTTTTTTATATTTTTAAATATAGTGTATTGATTTTTTACAGAGAGGAAGAGAGAGGGATAGAAAGTTAGAAACATCGATGAGAGAGAAACATCGACCAGCAACCAAGGCACATGCCCTTGACCGGAATCGAACCCGAGACCCTTCCGCCCGCAGGCCTACGCTCTATTCACTGAGCCCCACCGGTTTCGGCACTTGTAATTTTTTTAAAAAGCAAATTCTGCCCAAAGAGTCAAGTCATTGCACAATCCTAACTGTGCAAAGTCCAGCCCGGGGTTTCCCTTCCAAGGTTCCCGGGAGAGGGCAGCGAGGGGGCAGGGATGCCGGAGTGGCAGCTGCGGGGACAGCTGCGGGGGCAGCTGGAGGAAGCGGGGCGCGCAGGTCTCCTGGGCCTGAGAAAACGGGGCATCGTTTGTGAGTCACCTCACGTGCCTCTGAGGGGACACGGGGCTAATTTTAACCACAGCCTTCCCAAAGACAAACACCGGCATTCACGGAATTAAAGAGAGTCCGAGGGGGCAGCGCTGTGGCCCGTTATGCCGCAGCCCGAGCGGCAAGGACCAGCTGCCGGTGTGGGCCTCCCCTCCTGAATAGGGCCGTTCTCGGGGGGGGGGGGGGGGGGCCCTGGCGGACCCCGAACTGGGGCAGCGCCGCTGGGCGCATTCTAAGGGCTTTGCCGGCGTTTATTGGGGGCCACCGGTCTGGCTCGGCATCCTCTCCCAGCCTCCTATGGACCACGAGTCAGGCGCACGGGAAACCAGCCGCGGCGTCCTCCCCGCAGGGCAGATGCCGTGTTTTGGGGACGACGGGCGACATTTAAATTGTGGTGGCAGCGTTGGTCTGAGCTGGGCTGCGGGGTGGGCGGGAGCCCGGGGCGCCGGCGGCGGGGCCGTCCTGGCAGAGGCGGGTCGGCGGGCGGGGGGAGGCCGAGGGCGCTGGGGAGCGGCCGGGGGTGGACCGGCGGGTGGATGCAGGGCCCCTGCCTGCTGTGCCATCGCCGGAGCCGCAGGGTGGCACGGAGAACGCAGCAGGCAGGGCGCGATCCTGCGGGGAGAGGCGGGGTGACGTCCCCGCGCTGCCCTTGCAAAGCGCGGCCGCATCTCGCCGCATCCCCGCCGCATCCCCGCCCATCCTCCCCCAGCAGCGGCTCTGGGGCGGGATGCTCTGCGCGGTCACGTGGGCTGCTGGGGGGGGTGCGGGGAGGGGGGAGAGACTCGCTCCACTTCCACCTGCTGGCGGCTTCCTGAAGTGCAGGGCGGCGCACCTGGCCTGGGTGGGTGGGAGGGGGCGGTCCTTCCGGCCGCCCCAGCTCCCCTCTCCTCCCTCTCCTTTGCAAACCAGAAGCTGGCCAGAGAAGGCTCCTGAGGGTGTTTCACTGGGCGGGCGGACTCCCCTCTTCCAAGGTGTCCGCATCTATCGCTGCAGGTAGCTCCCGGCCGTTTGCAAAAGCAGACAGGCCTGCCTTAGATGGTGACCAGTTCAGCCACACTGCAGCGATTTGGAACGAGTGGCCACCAAACTCCAGAACTAGCTTCCCTTTCCCCTTAGAAACAGCAGCAAGAGTCCTCCTGCTGTTTGGGGGATGGAGGGGGGATGTTCTGACGTTCAGAAAGCCCCCCCCCCCCCCCCCCGTTCCTGGACTCTGAGGGGGAGGGGCTCTGGTCACCAGAGGGACCTTCACCAAAGACGGGCCCCTGCCCTCAGCACCCGCCCTGAGGTGACAGCTGCATCTGGGAGCTGGGGGAGGAGAGGTGGGGGGGGGGGGCACAGGTGGATTCCCAGACCCGAGACATTAGGCTTCAGGGTTATTCGGGCAACCAATGAACTTGGCTGATCTTGCCTCCTGCGTCTTGACCAGAAAGTCAATGGAGTTAGCTGTTGGGAGCAGGAGGGGTGCCGCTGGGAGTCCCAGAGAGGGCAGCAAGGAGGGACTGGCTGGTTTAACTACATCAACCAACACCATGAATGCCGAGTATGTAAAGAGGCAGATAAAACTGGACAAAACGGGAAATCCAAAGACAAGCGCCCTGTAGGGGTGTATCTACACTAATCAAAGGGTAATTTGCTAATTAGACTGGATAGACCGGACGTCTTCTGGACGTCCTTCCTGACAAAGCTGCAGCAGCTGCCGAGGCCAAGGGCCCGCAGCGCAGGGGAGGTGCCCTGAGAGGCAGAGGTGACGGGAGAGGGGCTGCAGCGGGGCCAGCCCAGCACTGCGGCCCCTTCCTCAGAGGCAGCGGGAGAGGGGACGGTGTGGTCCCGGCCCCAGTGCGGCCCCTTCCACAGAAGCAGCGGCACCGGCCCGGTCCCAGTGCCACGCCTCTGCAGGGGCTGGACAGGGTGCCACCTGCTGTGTCTCAACCTCCCACAGCTCCTCCCCCAGCCAACCTGGCCCCAGATTGACCCCCACCCACCAGTGGGCGAGGGCAGGACCAGCACTAAGAAGTGAGGGCTGAGGGCCAAGAACTGGCAGCTGAGGCGGCCGGCAGTGGCAGCAGCAGCGGGGTGATGGGGGCAGCACCTTCCCCTGATCGGCCCGTCACCTCCCTCAGCTGTCAGTAGGACGTCCCCTGAAGGTTCCTGGACTGTGAGGGGGGCAGGCCGGGCTGAGGGATCCCCCCTCCCCTTCCAGTGCACGGATTTTCATGCACCAGACCTCTAGTTCTAACGTGAGAGGAGGCTTCAATTGCCTACATTGCCCCGGAAAAGGGATGCTTGGGTAGGAAAGGGGCGTCTTCAAGGAACAGCTGGAGGCTCTTTGTGAATCAGGAACGCCCGCCCTTGTGAAAGAGGCAGTGGCATGTGGGTCCTCAGGGCAGCCGTGAACTCAGAGAGGCGGGTGCGGACAGACCCAGGCACACGGGGACCCGGGGTGGCCGGGCACAGAGGTTCTCCCCGTGTGGTCCCTGGACCAGCGGAACCAGCCCCTTTGGGGAACTTATGTAAAAGGCAGGTCCGGGGGCCCCACCCCAGGCCCACCGAATGAGAAGCCGTGGGTGGGACCCAGCCATCTGTGGCTTAACCAGCCTTCCCCGTGACTTGGAGGCACCCCGAGTCCAAGGACCGCTGAGCACACGGGTGACTTTGCTCCCAGCACCTGCCAGTTTGGAGAAAAACAGCTGCTGGGTCTCGTTGTCCTCTTGTTCCCTTAGAAACGGGGGGCGGGGGGTTGACAAGGGAGGAAGAGGGGAGGCAGCTCTGTTCCTGGGCCTGGCAAGCCACCGCCCGGTGCACCCCTTCCCCTGCTCTCTCCCATCATCCTCAGGATGGCCGCCCTCTGTGGGGAGACCTGCCCTGGGAGCCCAAGCCCCTCCATTGTTGGGGTCACGTTCGTTGACCCCCACCGGGCAGGCTGTCTGAGGGCTGGTGCCCCATCAACATGAGCTCAGGTGTGCAGGGAGCAGTCAGCTGGGAAAAGAGCGAGTGGGGGGGAGGGGGCTAGAGAGGGAGTGAGGGGGTTGGTCCGGCGTGAGTCAGCTGGCAGAGGGGCTGAGCCAGGAGCTGAGGGAGCCGTACTCACCAGAGACTAGTTTGGGGAGACTGGGCATAAGGACCCAGCAGCAAAACAAGGACCCCTGTGGGTGGGACAGTGAGGGGCCCGCTGGGACAGGAGCCCTGGGCAGACTTTCACGGCCCTGGCACACATTAAAATTGCATCTCCGGGAAGGTTTGTGGAGCTTCAAGGGAAGGCTGTGGGCCCCCGAGGCTGCCCAAACGATGCCCTCCGCCAAAACCGGTTTGGCTCAGTGGTTCTATTGCGGTCAAGCGCATGTACCTTGGTTGCCGGCACATCTCCAGTAGGGGGTGTGGAGAAGGCAACTGGTCGATGTTTCTCTCTCATCAATGGTTCTAACTCTCTATCCTTCTCCCTTCCTCTCTTTAAAAAATCAATAATATATTGCCGAAACCGGTGTGGCTCGGTGGTAGAGCGTCGGTCTGTGGACTGAAAGGTCCGGGATTCGATTCCAGTCAAGGGCATGTAACTTGGTTGCGGGCACATCCCCAGTAGGGGGTGTGCAAGAGGCAGCTGATCGATGTTTCTCTCTCATTGACATTTCTAGCTCTCTATCTCTCTCCCTTCCTCTCGGTAAAATATCAATAAAAAATATTTTTTAAAAAAATTAAATAAATAAATAAATAATCAATAATATATTGCCGAAACCGGTTTGGCTTGGTGGTAGAGCGTCGGTCTGTGGACTGAAAGGTCCTGGGTTCGATTCCGGTCAAAGGCATGTACATTGGTTGCAGGCACATCCCCAGTAGGCGGTGTGCAAGAGGCCGCTGATCGATGTCTCTCTCTCATCGATGTTTCTAACTCTCTATCCCTCTCTCTTTCTCTGTAAGAAATCAATTAAAAAATATATTTTTAAATAAATAAAAAAATAAAAAATAAAATATATATATATATATAAAAGATGCCCTCCTCTGGGGAGAAGCTGCCCCTGGGAACACCCTG